>OX463839.1:28554779-28639928 GCA_949825065.1 Odontocerum albicorne
TTTTTTAACTGATTGGTTTCCTTTGAAAAGCAGAAATGAATATATGCCTAACCATAAGAACCATCCCCCTTATAAACAAAAACGAGCAACTGCATATCATTTAAATGTCAAGTCAAATAATATTTACACGTATTTTATGCAGAATTAAAATAAATATCTTTATCATAAAATGAATATATACCAGCACTTGTCAAATATATTGAATTGGGCTGTTTTTTTTTGGTTTTATTGCTTAAAAATGGCGGCGAATTATAACTGAATTAAATAAAACATGAATCTTTCATTTAATGTTTAATTGAGTAACTATTTTTCCAACTATAAGAGCAGAAAATATTATGCAAGGTACATCAGTTCCATGGCCTCGCTAGCGTTCACCTACAATTTTTACCTCGAGAATATCCGTCCAACCTAAATTAACCTTATATTATACAAAACAACTTGCCATGCCGTATTTGAATACATCTGAATTAATAATTATTTACCAACATTTTTTTTCTAAAAGAAAGACAACATAGCGAGATGCAGAAGTTAAATAAATTAACGTATTAACTTCACAAAGAAAAATAATTCAACACGTATACTTTGGAGCAAAACCATTAAACAACGATTTAAGACGGAAATAAAAATAATAAGAAATAGTCTATATTAGCGGGACTTAGTAGTATTTAAGAGTTATTGTTTACTGTCGCTGCAAAACAGCAATGAAACCAAACTCCGATAGTTTTTTTTATAAGATGATTTTAATTTATGAATGCATTGTTTCTTAATAAATCTATTTTATTCGATGTAAGAGTGCATTTTTTCTTCTCATATTATGTGAAAATATGTTGTGCTTATATAATATTATATATGTTACTAAGAGGTTTTGCAGCCGCTCATGCGATTGGCACTCTCGTGCATGGCACTGGTTGAACATGATGCGGTGCTCTTTTAATGTCTGGAGATATAAAATTAGTTTATTTAAAAAAAAAATAAAGTTGCATTAAAGCCGAGTTTCAGAAGCGATTAAAAATATTATTCATATTTTTTAAACAACTTAATTTTTTTCATTACTAAGAATATTGTATTAAGACTATTTAATTATTCAACGTTAAAAAAGTGTCAGTGGAATGTATTTAATTTAAAAATATTTTTTATCCTATAGTCTTATTTTTCTGCTTTGTTATGGTCGCGAAATTATTGCTATATTTATGATATTAAAAACCGGTCCGTTATTTATAGTAACAGGTTGGCCTACACATTACAATATATATTAAAAATATGACGCCAAATATTTTTGTAAACAAAACTTAACTATGCACAAGATTATAAATATTTTGCTAAAGAAAAAAGTATTGCTAGGTTCAAAAGTCGTAAATAAAATTTTTTCAAAACATTTTAAAATATGAAAAAAAAATCCCAAATGAATCGATTACATACAACTACTTTTGAAAACATAACATTTAATATCTAATCACGTTTTCACCAAATAAATGTCTACAAATACTTATATTTGGAAATCACGAATGAAAAATCGATAATTATAGTTTTTAAAGGATAAATCGTCTCAGTAAATAATTTTCTTACAATAATTTTAGATTTCCGTGTATCAGCATTTACTATCGTGAAAATTTCGTCTACATTTTACTGCAGCCATTATCGTTTTTTGTCATGTTTTGGCACACATGCAAAATTTCAACGTTTAAAACGAATAAATCAACGTATGTCATTCTGCAAAATTTTGTTCTAAACCATGTTTCTGTAAATTATGTTCATAAAACTAATATTTTGTGTGTTGAATTATCAAAACGTCAAAAATACTTTTTACGTGTTACTGTTTATTTTGTTTACATAGTAGTCTTTTTTATGTCAAAACAAAAATATGTTGTATGGGTCGAACAACAAAAAAAATAATCAAATTATTTCTCAATTAAAATTAAGTACTTTAATTAATTATCTAATCAGTAATTAACACTTATCAATTTTACTAGTTACAAAAATGAAAGCTTTTGTCGTTTACAAATCATTTAAATTTTATACTTAATATCGTGGTACATAGAACAGGCATTAATTAACTAACTTATGTTTCAAGTATAATTTAATTTCAAAATCTAATTTGTAATAAATCACAAACAGTACAAATTTTTCACGTATTTTAGCATAGTTTATTAAGCCGTTTGTGCTGAAATTTTATAAAAATATTTTCTTTGTATTTATTTCAAATATATATTTTTTTATTTACACTGCAAAATACAATTCTTTAAAAAAATACGATAAAAAAATATTTTCACTCTATATTCAAGTTATGCCTTTGTTAATAACTTGCACAAAAATACAGGAACGTAAGAAAATGAAATGTAATTGCGTTATGTACTCACCAGTATTTGGTATAATAGCGCAGTAACGACTGACTGACTGTTTCCCGCCTTTTGTGCGCAATATGTAGCGGCATGTTCCCGCCGGGGGGCGCGGCGGCCCGGCCTCCGGCCAATGTCCACCAAATTTCCTTCACAACAATAACAGGTGAGCTGCTTAACTACGCAACGTCACTGTGACGTTCCGTTGTCAAATAATATCGCCAGATCACATGATTTTAATATAATCGATAAACAAATGTAATCGATAATGAAATTGTTTTGTTGTCAAAACTGTATCCAGGCCTACTTGTTCCTGAAATAGCAAGTTGGAATTTACATATTTTATTATTATCTTGTGTTAGCATAAGTATTTACAAATCTTAATTGCGTATTTTTCCTCCTAGTAAACAAATCGCTCAATATTTTTATTATTGTGGTTAACATTTTAAAAAACGAAACTGCATTGGTCGGTAGAGAATTATAAACTTTTACCAGTTATAGACAATTTGCTCAAAGACGACCTCCGTAGTCTAGTTGGGTTACGGGTTCGATTCCCGTTGATAACCAGATCTTTTAAAAAGGGTACCGGTATGGTTTTCACTTAAGACTTGTTAAAACACCTTTTTGGGTGGATGGAAGAAATTGCCACCCTCGAGGTCTTACTGTATTCAATGAAAGTATAATAATAATTTTATCACGTATAGTAAATTAATAATCTCTTCGACCAAACAGAAACATGTTAATCCTTTGATGTGAAAAAATATAGACTATTTTTTGGTCTTCAAGTGCTTCCTAAAGCTGTATACGCCACCCATATCTCTAATAATATATATCTAATAGCCCATATATCTAATAGCCCATATATCTAATAGGCAGACCATTCCACGTCACAGGACCAGCAACGGCAAAAGCTCTATCCTAATACCCCGCTCTATTGAATCAATTTGGAACAACCAATTTATTTGATGAAGAAGAAATCGACCTTAAAGTTCTACTTCTCTCTGAAGGAACATCTCTCAGACACAGATTAAAAAAATACAATGGAGACCCATCAAGGGATTTGCCTTCAAAACAGAACGGGTAAGTCCATTTTTTCAAATGTACGTGTACATTCAATTTTACTTGCTATTGTCTTTTTTCCATATTAACTTATCTTAACCAATATTATTCTGAAAAGAATCGAACCAAAAGTAGAGGCAATCCTTACTCAAGACCAATTTGGATTCAGAAGGGGAATGGGAACCAGGGAGGCTATTATATCCCTACGTGTGATATTAGAGAAAATCAAAATAAACCAAAATACGTATGTTGCCTTTGTAGATATAGAGAAAGCCTTCGACAAAGTGGAGTGGAAAAAGCTTTTCGAGATACTAGGTAGGATTAATGTGAAATATAGAGGTATACGAATCATTGAAGCTCTTTATAAAAACGAAGCCGCCATAATCAGGTGTGGAAAAGACGAAAAAGAGGCAAATGTGAGACAGGGTGTGAGACAAGGCTGCTGTCTCTCTTCAGTGTTTTTTAATGGGTATAACCAATGTGCGATAGACGAAGAAAGAGAATAAATGAACCATAGAAGAGGAGTCAGAATTCAGGGCCTAAAAGTGGATATGATAAGATTTGCAGACGACATTGCCCTGATCGCCGATAGCGAAGAAGAACTAAAGGAGACCTTGGAAACTATGGAGAATGTCCTAAATATCAAGTTCAACATGAAAATAAACAAGCACAAAACAAAAGTGATAACCGTAGGCAGAGAACACCAAATGAACATACTAATGTCAGGAGCTGCACTTAAAAACACAGAGTTTGTCTATCTTGGAAGCAAGATCACATGGGATGGCCGTACAAAAAGAGAGGTTGACAGTCGCATCCACCAAACGAAACTCACCTTTCATAAGAAATCAAAGATTTTCGAATCCAACAACATTGACCTAAAGCTCCGCAAGCAATTGGTCAAAACATATGTGTGGAGTATTTTGATGTATGGTTGAGAGACATGGTGCATAGGCGAAAGGGATCGAAAAAGATTGGAAGACTTCGAGATGTGGACCTATAGACGAATCCTAAGAATTTCCTAGATAGACCACATTACAAATGACGAGGTTCTCATCAGGATCGAAGAAACTAGGCTCCTGTCAAACACCATATCGGAAAGGCGTGCAGAATGGATGGGTCATATGCTGCGACATGAAAATCTCTTGCACAATATGCTGGAGGGAATGATTTAGGGATCGATTGACAGAGGGCGTCCTCGCCGAGAGTATCTGAAGCAAATATGCCACGATATGGACTGCACCTCCTATACAGAGCTCAAGAAGATCGCTGCTAACCAATCCCCATGATTGAAACTGAAGAAGAAGAACCTATTATTCCACTGACGCTTCCTAATTTTTTATAAAAGCTATACGAGTGTCTCATATTTTACTAGCGCTCTTGAAGTGACAGTCTTCACGAAACAGTACTTTAAAAGTCCTTTTTGTTAATTTACAAATGTCTTGTATGATATATAGTAGTACTACTACCGCATATACTCCTAGCGTGGAAAATGCGGAGGTCACGAGTTCTCTCCACCTAGTCCGGTTAGCTACACGCAGCATCGATTTATACCGAGTACTGCCGGTATATCCGCTGAATACTGTCTATGGCATGGGTTCCCAACCTTTTTGTACTCTAGAGCACATTCTAAAATATCGGTAGGGTGGCGGTCACCACCTATTTTTAATCGACAAACTCCTTCCATAACTTCTCATTTTCCCATAATTTATTTTCTTATATTCATAATTTATTAATAAATAATAAACAAAAATGTTTCAAAATAATAAAACTATTATTCAAATTGCATACACACAGAGAAATGTATTTACAAAACGTAAACAAAGTAAACAAAAAACACAAATACAAAGAAAACATTTTATAAAAAAATATAATATCAATATGTCAATGTGATCTTTGGCATTGCATATCATTGGCCAGTGCCAGTCTCTCATAATTAGGAGAGTATGACGATAGCAGATAATCCTGTTAGCAAACAATCATAAAGATGCTCATCGGTGAGTCGAGATCTATATCTTGATTTTATTAAGTTCATGTTTGAAAACAATGATTCGCATAAATACTCGTACGTCGAACCGAAAAATGATTCAATTTTATATGCCACTCTTTTCAAAAATGGGAACTTTTCTCTGTCCACTGTATTCCAAAAGTCCTCTGATATTAAGGATTTTAGCAAAATATCATTCTTAAGGTCCAAAATTTCTAACTCTAATTCTTCTGTCTTACCTTGAACAAAATCTGCAATACATGCGGCCATTTCCATTACATTTATTTGGCAAGTAAAAGGATTGATACAGAAGGAAACAATTGGCTCGATATGTGTAAACTGCAAAAATCTCTCTTCAAACTGTTTTTTTAACACTTGAAGATGCTTAATAAATAATGACCCGTTTAATTCATTGTTACCTAGCATTTTCTTCATATGTGGGAAATGCACGAGAGAATTGATCTACAGATGTGATATCAACAAATCCAATTTAGCTTTAAATGACTTTACAGAGCTTATTATTTCAGCTATGTTTTTGTCTTTCCCAATTTTTCCATGATGTCTGTGAGAAATCCCAAATCAATCAGCCAGCGAGAGTTAGCTAGTTCATCATAATTTTCCTTTTTATCGTTTATAAATGTTTTTATTTCTTCAATTAAACTCACAAATCTTGTAAGAACCTTTCCTTTACTGAGCCAACGTACTTCAGTATGCAGAATAAGATCATGTTCTTTATCTTCAGTATCTTCTAACAGGGCCTTGAAAAGTCGGTGTTGCAAAGGAGCTGCTCGAATAGAATTGATTATTTTTGTAACTATTTTCATAACGTGTTCAAATGGCAATATTTTATAACACAGAGCTTCCTGGTGGATAATACAGTGGTAGGACATAAAGTTTGAAAATGATTCATCCTTCTCGCAGAGGGCAATAAATCCTTTGTTTTTACCTACCATTGCTGGTGCCCCATCGGTGGTTATCGCAGACAGCTTGTGCAAAGGCATATTTATTGACTTGGCGTATGTTCTGAATGTATTATAAATATCCTCACCCCTTGTCTGTCCTTTCATAGGTAATATTTGCAACATATCCTCTTTTACTGTGAAGTTACTAAATACCATTCTCACCATAACTGCTAACTGTGCGGTGTCTGATATATCTGTTGACTCGTCAAATTGTAGCGAGAACCAGTCACATATTTCCAAGTCAGTCTTTAACTGAGTTTGTATGTCTGTTGAAATTGCATGTATTCTTCTTGTGACGGTGTTATTTGACAACTGTAAGTCTTGTATTGCTGAGACAATCTCACGTTTGTTAGAAAATCCATCAAACAAACAATCGGCACCAGTCAAAAATAGTTCTTTAAACAACTCACCATCAATGAAAGGTTTCTTCTTTTTTGCGAGCATGTGAGAAATTTTGAAAGAAGCAATGGTGGCCTTTTTAGAATTTTCCACATGTCTAGTGAAAACAGTCTGTTGTGCAGTTAGACTTGATTTTAGTTGACATATTTTTTTCTTTCTTACTTCAGATTTAAGTAGATAATTCACATCAAAAGTGGCATGAATTGTCTGAAAGTGTCGTTCAACATTATGTTTTTTCGGCACTGCAATACTACTACCACACAACAAACAAACGCATTTATTTTTCAAATTAACGAAACAATATGATTCCTCCCAGTCAGTGTTAAAATTATAGGTTCGTTGTCTTTTACTCGGTCCACTCATTTTAGGAGTAAAAAATAAAAAATAAATAGTAATTGAACTAAAATATAATATCAATGTTATAGCGCACGTCTGTTCTACATTATATGCATAAATGTATTATAACAAGGACTATAACTATCCCCACAATCATAATAGATTATCGCTTATTAATATAATAGATTACGCACCTCGCTTTTAGCCCGTTAAAAATTTTCAGAAGGAATATCAAAACTCCTAATTCGTGTTTCGTCAGACGAAGATGTCTCCTAGCTAACTGTCGCGACCCGAACGGGGCGGCAATCGCAATCACAATGACAACAACGCGGTTCCAGGCGGGGAATGCTATTTGCACATCACTCCTTGTACATGCCGAAAACCCAAAGTGAGCCGATGATCGCCGAAGCAATCGGGACGGTACGAGCACGTGACTACTGTCAGTTTGGCTGTCGGGGCCATGCTTATTGATTTCGCTGACATACAGAGCTGTCATGTGCCATGTGTTTTGGCGCCTTCGGCGTTCATCGGCTCAGTTCGTGGCGTTCGTTCACTTCGGGTTTTCTGCGTGTACAAGGAGTGATGTGCAAATAGCACTCCCCGTTCCAGGCTAGCGTGAAGAGTGCAGTCTGGCTCGCCGCTAGACAAGTTGCCACAAATACTGTCAGCAAAGGAACCACTCATACATACAATATCGCAAACATACGAACGTATTTAATAAACCTAGGCTCTCAAAAAAATTAAAACCTTAACAAATAAATAAAAATAATTCACATTTTTAATTAATGTTTATGAAAAAATTCTGTCTCTGTCGAATAGTGGCGGGCACATACGAATCGTTCCGCGGGCGCCATGGTGCCCGCGGGCACGGGGTTGGGAACCTCTGGTCTATGGACAGTAAAACGTCCATACAGGTATATCAGAACCAACAGGCTCGAAAAATTGACAACAGAACTCGCAAGGGCAAGGGGACTCGCAATACGTAATCAAGCCAGCTGATATATACCACCGTTATGGTGAAAAGCTCCTGCGTTCTCTTCTTTATCACTTCATTTCTCATAAATTAATTCCACAGCATGCCTAGAATTCGATGTAAATATGTGTTTTCGAAGCTTAGAAATCTTTATATGTACTTAGTAAACCTTCGAAAGGTATCAGACTTCTCAAAGATTCAAGTGTGACACTTCGTTTTATTTCATTCCTTTTTCTTTCAGAAATAGATAATAATTACGATGGTTTATTCTTCGGTGCCATTTAGTGACACTTAATCACCCCAAGGGTGCCTTGATGACTTCTCATGTAAATTTTTCTTTTACTTTCCTCTGAAAGCCTTTTGATAACCCTTCGTATGTAGCTCCACAGGCAGACTATTACACTACACATGTCTTGCAACACAGAAGGTCCTGCCTAAAACCTTGAACTTATTAGACCTACTTGGCTCGAAGGCTTAGACTTGATTCATCTCAGCCTCGAAGTTCAGGTAAATACATCATAAACGCAAAGTTCAGAGATGTAGTCAAGCTCCATTCTTCTGAGGCCTTTAAAGTTTATGAGACCCAATATGTACAATTGTATTGATCTTTAAGTAAACAATTAGCTTTTCTAGTTAGATCTTTAAGTAAACAACAAGATTTTCGACCGAAAAAGGAAATTAAATATGAACCAATGGTCAGGGTCATTCTTATCCACCGTGAGTCATTGTCCAACGTGCCATTTTTTATTAATGGAGTTGTTATCGATTTCTTCCACGCAATTGGTACTTTCATTGTATTGATCAAATTTATATTAATACTAGCTGTACCCGCCACGCGTTGCTGTGGCTCAGTCTGGTTAAATGGAAAAGAAAGAAAAGAGAAAGCACACGTTTCTAATATGTTTAATTTCACAATGCTTGTGGGTATACAATACTTTTTATGTCTTTCAGCCACTCTCAGTTTGTCGCGTTCATCGCCGTGCTCGCAAATGATCGCATCGCTCCAAGAGGTCAATTCACGATATGATTTGAATTCAAATGAAAGATCGATTGCACTGAAAAACAAGAACGAAAATTAAAACAAAAACATATAAAATTGTGAAACATTAAAAAAGGAACTGAATAATATTATTAAGTTCGTAGACTTCTTTGTTCTTGACGGCAACAATAGCTCGTTCACTTTGCCAATCGTGATTCTTATAATTGATTTGAATATAGGGAAATACTTTTTCAACCAATTCTTCTTTTGACGTCACAATCAGTGATACAGCAGTGTTTTCGCAAACGCGTCATTTTGACATAACGTGAAGAAAGCAGTTAACGTTGTAGTTGGTGGATTCAGGACTATTTGTTGCACATTTGCAGCTGTGAAATAAACGCGTTGTCCATTTTCTAGATGTACTGCTATGTGAACAACAGCTGGACTTCGTTCATGTATAACAAATGAAAAAATTCACCATACAGCTTCATTGCTGCTTATGTATCTCCCAGCCTGATACTGTGCGATTTTATCGATATGTATGACGGCATTCCCATCCCACATTCTGGTTGCACGCCAAAAACTGCCATATCGCTGCCTTTACTCACGTACTTACAGATAGATGTATTTGATCGATTTAACGGAGTTACAGTATTCCATGTTTATGTGCGCTTTGTATGTTTTTGATAGCAAAGGCGAATATGGAACAACCCTATGGTTGTCTACTTCGATGTCACTGTTTCGCATTTGTATGGTTGCTAATTTCCCGCCATTTTCTATTGATCTCCTTCTGTATAAATTATATCCATCGTTTCATGTAACTGTGTTGGATACTAATGCTCGAGGATATCGCTTAGATAATTTTCCATCTATCATGCATGGTGAATTTGGATTTAGTGTACCACAAAGTCCATGTATCTTATTTTTCGTCACAACTTCATGCAAATCCTTATCGACGTTGGCATCGGGTATTTCAGCGCATATCACATTGTCGATTTCGTTTGAAGTGATTTTGTTATAGAGCCAGATTAGTACTATATATGAGCATGTGGCATTCCTCTCTTTTGTCATTCCACTGAGTACATCCAGCAGCGCACAGACCAAACACTTCATGTTTTACCATGAGCTGTTGTATATCGTCCCAAGCTGGATTGCATGTGAATGTAGAGAATAGATCTGGACACCCGTAGTGACGAACATACGCAATTGCATCTTGAGCGTACTCATGCATATGACGTGAACTGCCTATTTATGAAGATGGCCAAATCCTTAGCCTTCCAACGTTAGTTGTATTACCGTCATTTACAACTGCATCTCGCAAATGAACGTATCCTTCAGAGCGATCCTTGGTCTGATTCAAACGGATAAATATCAAACTTATTTTAAAAAATCTCCATTTCTACATATGATTTGATAAATTTTGAAATATAAACATAGAGATAAAATTAAATTCTATATAAAAAAGATACTTTTGATATTTCTACTTACCTATTTCAGCCACTAACAGCCTGTCGCGTACATTCTGTTGAGAACGAAGCAGTTCTGAATCTGCAGGACGCGATCGCCGTGCTCGCAACCGTGCATCCTCAAGTCTGGCTACATGTCGCTCTGCTGCTTCCTCGACATTTTGATGAACTAAAGCAGATCGATTGCACTGAAAAAGAAGAAAGAAAGTTATAGCAAAAACATATAAAATTATGAAACTTTAAAAATGAGTGATATTGTGAAACATTAAGTTATGAGACAATGAAATTCATCCTGAGGTCATATCAACCTGCACCTTTTCGTTCCCAATTTCCAGCAATTGACGTGAGAATATCTCAGCTGATCGATCGTTTTGCAGCTGGACACGCATTTGCCAAATATTTGTCCAATAGGAGTATTGTTAAGGAAATACAGAGATAATTGGAACTAATTAAATGTTAAGCAAAGAGAGAGATTATTGGAATTAATTAAATGTTAAGGAAAGACATTGCAAACTACGCACAAATTAAATTTGGATGTGACATATTTGGACGCGTCATTAATGAACAATAAATATCGATTCTAATAAATAGCAAGTTATTAAGGTAATACATTACAAAAAACAAACAATAATGACAAATATACATCTTGTTACAAATAAGCAAAAATTTGTCAGTTCGTTTAAAATAAATATGACGTTTGTCAAAAATGTACATACCAGCATCACGTTGTCTCTGTGAAGCAAATGATCGCGTCACTCCAAGAGATCAATTCGCGATATGATTTGAATTCAAACGAAAATCAATCAACACAATTAAATTTTACCACTAATTGAACAGAAAAATAAAAAAATAAGTTAAAAAAACTAAGTGAAAAAGATATTCTTAGAGGTAGATATGTCAACAACGCACATTACGAAATAAAAATGGCGGATAAATTAGCGCAGATGGCGCTATACAAAAAAAATTATATAATAAAATAACATTTTTAATAATATATTATTAATAATATAATTAAAATAATAAAGTTATAAATAATTACATAATTAAAAATAATTAATTTAATAATTAATATTGTTATATTTTATATTAAAAAATATAAATTTAATTTTACTAAGTATTATATTATCATTAAAATTATTATTTATTATTGTTTATTTTTGTTTATTATTAAAAATAAAAAAAAATTATTGAATTAAAAGAGACTTTCTTGAATTAAATTCCACAGAACCATTTCCTAATCCTAAAAAAAAATCGTTTGCAAATTGAAAAAAAGCAATGCATAAAATCAACTTTTCCTAGGAGCTAAGAAGTTTCACTTCTACCACGCGAGAGTATCACGCATCTGTTTTTTTATACATATGTTATATTTATTTTAGCGATCCTCGATCTTTTTATACATATAAGTTATATTTATTTCAGATCTTTTTATACATATAAGCTATATTTGTTTTAGCGATTATATTTATTTTAACGATACTCGAAATATTTCAAAACAGATAAAATGTTAGTTGGATATTTAGAAAAAATTTAGTATTAGTTCTGTCAAATATATTTCCGTTAAAGTCTAGATTCAGCCATATTAAGATTTTTTCAAATTCCTATGACACAATGGAACTTACCCTTATTAACACAAATGTTATTCTGACGTATCTCGGATTCTAACCTATTTTTCGTATGTAATAAATTTATCGTATAATTATTGTTCAAAAGGAAATATTTATTATTAAACATTAAAGTATTTAATATTGTATTTATATAGTTTAATTATTTAATATTAATTCCGAAACGTCGAAAATGCAATGTGACATAACTGTCAGTTTAGTTCGTCCGTGTCCGCTGCAGGAGGCGCTAACGTTATTTTTTCTGATTTCTAAACTTTTTTATATACACCGATGTATAAATAAAAATATATAAACATTTCTGTATACGAATGTCAACTTTTGTCAAAATTTCAAAGCGATCGGTAGAGAACTTTCGGAGATTAGTAATTTTCTATATACGAACATTTACATTTTTATTTATATAGATTGTGAAAAATATTAATATAATTAAATTGATCAAATTTATATTAATATTGTGAAAAATATTAATATAAATTTGACAATGAATGAGGTCAACTCGTCTATACATTCCTTTAACAACCATATTGGTAATTGATCATGTTTAGATTGCTTGTGGGAACAATCTCAGATTTTTTTCTCTGGAATTAGTTATGTGATAGGAGCAAAGGTTATAAGTCTAACAAACATTTCCTTTGCAAGCCATGCTTAGGCAAATTCGACTATGCAGCTTTGACCTGGTGTCATCTGTTTCAAAGTTGGCAGCGTCGAACCACCGCAATTTCCCGGTGGACCGATGTGCAAATGGACCAAAATATCCATATTTATATAAATATAATTTTTTTTCCTAAAAATTGAGAACTACTCATTAGCTCTACACTTTAGAACAGAATTCACATTAAAATATTGCGATAAAACTGGGCTAGAATCATATAAAAACAATAAAAACTACACGACGTGTTCTGCAGAAGTTTAACTTAAATTCGTTAACCTATTAGCTTATAACTAATATTAACACTTCCATTGCCACAGATATGCTGCAAAATATATTTTTCCAAATGAAAATATATTCAAAATCGATTACCGAATTCATTAACTCAATCGCATCTCGAATTGTTCATGATGATGTCTTGCGACAAATATTTCTTAAGCAAGATCTCCAAGACCTACTTGGTAAAATTCCTTTCTTTCAATCCGGTGGTTATAGATTTCATTCCTGTTGGAATCCGGATTTTTTATAAGAAGGATTCCATTCTGGTTTTAAGTCATTTTTAAGTCAGATTAGTACTATATATGAGCATGTGGCATTCCTCTCTTTTGTCATTCCACTGAGTACATCCAGCAGCGCACAGACCCAAACACTTCATGTTTTACCATGAGCTGTTGTATATCGTCCCAAGTTGGATTGCATGTGAATGTAGATAATAGATCTGGACACCCGTAGTGACGAACATGCGCAATTGCATCTTGAGCGTACTCATGCATATGACGTGGATTTTTGGTTGGTTGGAAAAAATCCAAATGGTAATAATCCCGTGAGGTAGTTCTTTTAATAACAAAAGTGTAATATAATAATACAATAAAATTGTAGGTGAGGGGTGCGCGTGAAGTATTTGACAAAAAGGGCTTACTTGAGATAACTTTATTCGCCAGGCTCGGAGTGCCGTTATTAGTCATTAGGCCTTCAATTTATCAATACTTGATATTGAAACATCAAGTTTTGTATTATTAATCGAAAGACATGGTCTCAGAAATTAAGCAAAGGCCTGAGTTTAGAATTAAACGTCATATATATATTTTTTTCAGATTTTTGCCTTATAGCTTATGCTCAAATTTTAATTTAACAATGCTATATTTGAATTTAAAAAAAAACTGTTTCATGTGGGTAATATTCGGTTTAATTCGTCTTCGGGTGGGGAGTGAATGGAAACGATGCCAAGCAACGGATTGGCCAACGGAATGATGATTTTGAAGGTTTCCTTACTTTTAAAGAGTAAGTGCTAAGGGTCGTTACTTCGTTCTTCACACAGAGACAAGATGGTAAATAGTCGTCAAGACAATCGACGTAGAAATAAAATGCTTTTTCTTGCTACCGGGACTTCTCGGAGTGCGGGCGTCTCTGCACCAGCAACCAATAGTTTCAACGTGTGATTGAAAACTCTTAGAATGTAAAAGTTCTTCGTCGTACAGGATTTCTGGATGACCAGCGTCACTGCTGATAACCATGCCATGCCGACGACAGGAAAAGGTCCCTACTAGAAGTTTTTATTTTGACGCGTCACTGAGGCTGAAGATCTACTTGCCAACTATTCCAATGCATCGATGGTTGGAGCTCTAGTCGGCACCAAACTTTAGCTTTCTCCAGTAACTCCACGCACGTGAATGAATATTGTTTTCTAAAATGATTTAGATCTTGATGTTTCTTTTTCAATCTTGTTAATATTGTTTAATTAATTCAAATTTTTCTCATATTACAATGAATAATAATTTAGATCTTGATGTTTCTTTTTCAATCTTGTTAATATTGTTTAATTAATTCATATTTTTCTCATATTACAATGAATAAATACTATAATATTATAACTCATTATATTTTATTGCTAACACCCACACTTCATTGTTCCATTTGCAGAATAATCCAAATAAATATTGATATTCCCTATTTAAACAAAATGAAGTCAATATAATGGGAAAATCGACACCCCTGAAATATTATATTTAATAGCATGGTTATGTTAAATCGATTTCAATCAATAATAAGTCTGAGCACTTGTTATTACATGTAAATAATCGCTTCGCGAATATTTGTGACTCGGTCAAACACTTCACGTGTAAATGTGACAACATTTTTTGGACACACCAATAAGTGCATCTACAACAGCAATGTGGGAACTGATTCAAAAGCGCTCTCTCTCATGTCATAAATAAATAATACAAATTTCACAAAAACCTCTACGAGTTTTTTTTTTCTCTCTGGTCGTCGGCCCGGGAAAGTCGTGCATTGTCGATTAAAAAAAATACTAACTTTTTTTACACTAAATTCATCTTAATTTTAGATCATATAACAAATAACCGTTCATACTACCATTATTCATATACGTATTGTATTTTAACTTAGATTGTGTACATATTTGTGGTTGATTTCATCGTAGATCCAAAGGTAGGTAGTTTTATTTTCTCTCTTAATTTTTTTTTCCTCGTGTCGTTTTTTTCTCTTTCTTTTTTTTAGTACGTAGG
This sequence comes from Odontocerum albicorne, assembly GCA_949825065.1. Lineage (NCBI taxonomy): Eukaryota > Metazoa > Arthropoda > Insecta > Trichoptera > Odontoceridae > Odontocerum > Odontocerum albicorne. The sequence goes on from OX463839.1 coordinate 28,570,070, forward strand.
TAAAATGATTCCACACAAACCTCCTGATCCCAAACCACCAGATTTAAACTCTGATAGTGAGCTGTTGACTGAAGAGGAAATTCCGGTCTCGTCCTTCACAGAAGTGAAAAATAAAACTAAACGAAAGAGAACGAGGAACCTAAAGCCAGGGAGCCGCCAAGAATCACCGGAAAGAAAGGTAACCCCTCTTAATGTACCATCTGAAATACCGCAGACAGTCACAACCCCTACTACATCCTCACCTTTACCCCCTGCAACCCCGTCTCCTCCCCAGGTAAGGGAATACGGCAAACATGACCGATCCCCTTACGTGGTACATGTACAAAAAACTTCAGAGTCACCAGGAACATCCATCAACTCAATTTCCTTTGGGATGTTCCTTAAAAAAAAAAAAGTTCCGGACATTTCGCCAAAAAACGGCATAAAATTAATAGGCCGAAATAGATTGGCTGTAGCTTTCGATAAATTCCCATCAGCTAATAATTTCCTTCAAAATGGAGCTCTTGCCGAGTATGGATTTAAATCATTTATTCCTTCTTTCATGGTCACCAAAATGGGCCTCGTAAGAGGAATCCCGGTTGAATGGAAGAAGGAGGAAATTATAGAAAACCAGGAAGTACCGTATGGCTATGGAAGAGTCCAGAAAGCCAGAAGACTTAACCGCAAAATAACTAACTCAGATGGTGTGACATGGGTCCCTACACAAACAGTGGTACTAACTTTTGACGGACAGGTCCTACCTCAGAGGGTCTATGCTTTCTACAACTCTTTAGTGGTAGAAAAGTACTATTTCCCAACCATACAGTGCTACCAGTGCCTCCGTTTTGGACACACGAAGCAACAATGCAGATCATGTGCACGTTGCTTCAAATGTGGCCAATCTCACCTCGGTGAAACCTGCTCCGTAACGGCTCCAACATGTATTACATGCGGTGGGCGTCATACGGTAGTAGATAGATCCTGCCCGGAATTCACAAGACAAACAAACATAAAACGCCTTATGACTGACCAGAACATGTCTTACCAGGAAGCATCAAAATCCACCCCAACCTCTGTGAAATCCTTCGCCGAAGTTACCGCACACGGTGAACAAACCTCGCACCCACTTTCCCAAAATACACCCTCTGCTAACCACCATAAGTCCTGGAAACCAAAAATGATAAATGCCACCAAACCATCAGGTCCCACTTTTCGCCCTCATATCACTCCCTCGACGAAGAGGGAGATTGAGGGCCTCTTATGGCGTCCAAACACAAATCTTCTTAATGGATGTGGCCTCCCTCGAGACACTCCAATCACTGCACAATCACTAGATACAAACATTTCTTCAACATTAAATAAACTCATATCACTCATCTCTGGTTTTTTATACAATTCTCCTCATATACCGTCCAACGTTGCCAAAGAAATACTAAACGAAACACAAAATTTAACTTACCAAATCAACACATCTGAAGAAACAGATGCAATACAAGGAAGGTCCGGACCGACTTCCCTTAATTAAATATTAAAAATGGCCGAAAGAAAATCTCACCTATCATCAAGAATATTGCAATGGAATAGTCGTAGCCTCCCCTCCAACAAGGCTGAATTTCTTCTGATGCTTGGTGAGTTCTGCCCATCTTTGGCCGCCGTCTCGGAGACATGGTTATCTCCGGGGACATTATTTAATGTTCCCGGGTACTCGTGGCTACGGGACGATAGGGCGGATGGAAGGGGTGGAGCAGCCCTTTTCATCTTATCATCTATTCCATATACGCAAGTGGTTCTGGGTTCTCGGGACGCCAGCTTCAATGCAGTCGCTGCGAGAGTCCAGAATATTACGTATATATCAGTTTATATCCCGCGCCCGTCATCCATCATCATCTCACAACTTAGAAATATAATATCAACACTACCTCATCCCATTATCTTACTTGGGGATATGAACTCCCATCACACGCTATGGGGATCACCTAGAGCATGTAGATTTGGAGCCGAAATTATGAATATTCTGGACGATTTTCAACTTTGCGTACTGAATAACGGATCACCCACCCGCTTAACACCGCCGAATCAAAGTTCAAGCGCAATAGATCTATCCATATGTTCAGCTACATTAGCCCTTACGCTATCGTGGAATGTAGTGCCTGATCCCCACGGGAGTGATCACCTCCCCATAATCATTACATTTCCATCACCTCACCCCCCATTCATTAACCCCACTTGTTATAAATTTAACACCCGTAAAGCCAATTGGAATAAATACTCCCACTCCGTCGATGCCTCAATACAACAATTAGAATGGCCGACACATAAAAATTTTCATACTCTGTATGATAAATTCGTGGAGTTGATGATCCAGGCGGCTCACTACTCGATCCCCCTTAAAAAACCTCACTTATTTAAGCCACAACCCCCTCCATGGTGGGATGAAGAGTGTTCAAATGCAGTTAAATCCCGGAAAAAAGTATACCAATCCTATAAAAATAACATGACAGAGACAAACTTCCTCCTTTTTCGTAAAGTACAAGCCGTCACAAAACGCTTGCTTTCTAAGAAGAACAAAGATGGATGGATACGGTTTTGTCACACCCTTTCGCCAGAAACTCCAATATCAACAGTGTGGGAGAATGTGAAGAAATTTAGGTCCATCTACTCAACCCGCTTACATAAAATACCAACAGAGTGTTGGGTTCACACCTTTTTGAATAAAATTGCTCCTTCTTCATCGCCAACCCAATATGACGTGCCATATACATACTTTCTCCCCTCTCATAATCATCCTCTAGATGCGCCCTTCACAGAAAATGAACTCAACATGGTTTTGTCCAGCCTAAAGGACTCCTCCCCAGGGTTGGATAACATCCCATATTCCTTTTTAGTGAAAACCCTACCCTACACCAGGAAATATTATCTAACACTGGTCAATTGCATTTTTAATACAGGAAAAATTCCCAAGTCCTGGAAAATATTTAAAATTATCCCAATACCTAAAATGGGTAAAGATCTTTCAGATGGAAATTCCTATAGACCAATAGCCCTTGCATAAACTTTGGGAAAAATCACAGAACATCTTATTAAAAACCGCCTTGAATGGTTTGTAGAACACAATAAAATTCTGGATATTAATCAATTTGGTTTCCGTAAATCACGTAGTGCTATGGATAATTTAGCTATTCTCACTACTGATATTCATTCCGCATTTACTTATCAAAAACCACTTATAGCCGCTTTCTTAGATATTACCTCAGCTTATGACAATGTCATTTTACATATTTTAAAACAAAAGATGTTACACAAAAAAATACCCAACAAAATCACCCACCTCATATTTAACCTTTTATCAGAACGCTCCATCTTTCTATCAGTGGAGGAGGTGTCTTTCACAAGAACCGTTTGGAGGGGTCTCCCGCAAGGATCAGTCCTTAGCCCCCTCCTTTATAACATTTATACGGCAGATCTTGCTCACCTGGTTCCCCTCAATACCGTCGTATTACAATATGCAGATGATATCGTGGTTTACGCGTCCAATGAATCCTTTAAAATAGCAGAAAAAATATTAAACAATTCCCTCCACTCTCTCTCCAAGTGGCTCAAAAACCATGGATTAGATATTTCCCCCTCCAAAAGTTCTATTGTCGTGTTCTCGCGGAAAAGACAACTGCCTACCACTAATATTTATATTGACAATGCCCCTATTCTTAACCACAGTTCACACAAATTCCTCGGAATGACATTCGACTCCAGGTTATCTTGGAAAAATCACGTTGAAAACATAACATCAACCTGCCAAAAAAACATAAATATTCTTCGCGCAGTATCAGGAGTCTGGTGGGGGGCACACCCAACCACTTTGAGACTTCTATACACCGCCCTCATCAGAAGCCACCTTGATTATGGGTCATTCTTATTGGACCCTATCTTCAAATATATCCTCCATAAACTAGACCTTATTCAATTTCAGGCCCTTCGAATTATAGTTGGAGCTATGAAATCTACGCCGACAAATGCCCTACAGGTTGAATGTGTGGACCCACCGCTCTGCTTCCGAAGACAGTTCTTAGGTACCCGATACTTCCTCAATATATACAAAACAACATCCCACCCCCTTCTGCGTAAATTGAAATCACTTTCAGATCTCATTCCCACAAACATATTTTGGAGAAACAAAACACTCCCCCCTTTAATACAAAGTTATCGTAAATTCTCATCGTTGAATGTGGTAGTCCAAAAAACCCCTATTTCTTCTTTATACTGCACCCCGTTTCAAGCTTTAATTATAAATCCACGCATTGTTGAATCCTTTGGTATTGATAAGTCGAATTATCACGCCAATTATGATTTCATCAACCACATTAACACCCATTGGAGTGACTGGACTGTCTTCTACACAGACGCGTCCAAGATTGCTAATGAGGAACATGTAGGAATAGCAATATATTGCGAAAGCTTAAATATCAAGAAAAAAATTAAACTACCCAAATTTTCAACTACATTCACTGGTGAGACATTGGCAATCTTGGAAGCATTACAAACATCTTTAGAATTAAGTATCCCAAACACTTTAATTGTATCAGATTGTCTAAGTTCCCTTCAAGCAATAGGAAAGAACCCATTTCGATCCCCAAATAGTATAACACTTAATATAAGGGAAACTATATACAACCTTGAAGAGGCGGGCCTTGATGTCGCCCTGGCTTGGGTTCCTAGTCATCGAGGCATTTCGGGTAACGAAGAAGCAGATACTCTAGCTAAAGAAGCAACATCTACAGGAAATACAGACAAATATAATTACACATCTGCACAAGACTTATTACCTTTGGCGCGCTCTTCGATGATGGAGGAGTGGACAAATTACTGGAATGCCTCGAACCGCACTAGGGGAAAAAGATATGCATCAATTCAACCCTACATTCCAATCAAACCCTGGTTTTCCAATTATAGAAGCACTCGGAGAGAAGCGACAACTATAAGCCGAATACGCTTTGGACATTGCTGTTCCCCTGTCCACCTGGCCAGACTACATATAAGGAACTCTTCTTTATGTGAGTGTGGCCAGGAGGAGGGAGATCTTGAACATATCTTCTTCTCCTGTTCTCTGAATACTTTCCCTTTGACCTTTAAAAAACAAACAAAAATATTACTCCCCGCAAATCTTCCCTACCTGTTGAGCCTCAATAAAATTTCCATATTGAATAGCATCACTCATTTTATTAACAAAAACAAAATTAACCTGTAATAAAATATATGTATAATATATATGATAAATATCGATAGAAAATTAAATTTAAATCATTCGCTCGCTCACATACATTTAACTATCATCTTACTGTAAATATTCATTTAGTTGTAAACTATGTAGTTTAGTTGTAAAATAGTTTAACTCCATAGTATCTCACTAGATAACAGTAGTCCTGGGCCGAGTTGCTTGATGTGCCGTGTCGCCCATATGAATAGAACTACCTAGATACTATGAAGCTGACATCACTCGACACTGGCGTATACTCCTTCATATATAGGAGTTCACGGCCATTATTCAAAGAGAGAGAGAGAGAAAACCTCTACGAACTGTCAAAAAAGCAAAAACCTTCGAGTATTGTCAATGTTACTGAGTGTTTGATTGTGTCTGTGTTTCTTTAAAATCTTTGAATCATTCAATTATTATATATATTAGTAATAATTTTATTGGTTAAGTTTACAAATGTGAGTTTTCGTAAATTGTTATATGATGCTTTTGTTTTTAACCACCCGTTTTATCTAGATGTTTTCTATTATTTGAAATAAACTGTATATGTTCAATTTATTTAATTTCTAAGTTAACATGTGATCTAAAGAACCGTTTTTATGGGGTTATTATATTTTTCCACATGTAATAACTTATTTCTCATATATATGTAAAGGGCTAGATTGTCATCTCTGTCGAATCTATCTGTATATACTCTCTTCTTGAATAATGGCCGTGAACTCCTATATACAGTCTGACCAGAGGGAAAGGTGACTGATGGGAAATGAAATACAAGTCAATGTTTATTTTAGTTTACATTACCTTTTGTTCAAAATACCCATCTTGTGAGTCAATACAATACTGGCAGCGGTTGTAAAATTATCAAAGCACTCCTGAAACTCATTCTTCGGAATTGTCTCCAAAATCGCGGTCGAAGCCTTTTGGATATCTGAAATCGTGTCGAAACGCTTTCCTTTCATCGCCAATTTGAGTTTTGGGAATAGCCAGTATTACTTATGTACTTAATTATGAAGCTGATTGAATATATTTTTGTTTGTTTGTAACATTTTTATTCTTGTTAAATATTTTTTTATAGAAAATGGACAGATCAAGACATCTCGATAACCTTCAAAAAGGTTTAAACTTAAAATTCATGGAAGATTTTGATCCTGAAACATCAGCCCGTGAGAAACGCAAAACATCTAGGAAAATTTACAAGTAGTCGACAAATTTTTTACTTAATTTAATTCATTTAAAAATGTTTAAATACAAACATAATCATAAATCATAATACTCCATTAGTTAAGTTCTGCTACCAATAATATTTTTATTAATTCAATTTATTAGACATCTTAAAATTAATGCTGTTCATTAAAAAGCACTTAGCTCACAAAAAGCAATCTTCTTTCTCTACAGAATTTTTTATTGTGAAATTTCAATATGGAGTCAGATTTGAGGATTGCGCATTTCGTATCCCAAATGTACATGTGGACTACTCTGCCCTTATGAGCATAATATACCTTTGTCATGCTTTCATGCTGAAACAAATACCTTAAACATAAAAGTAGTATACATGAGGTATGTCCGGTATTTAACTGCTCAATAATTATATTTCCCCAACTGGTTCTGCCTTCACAATAAGGGGCCTCTCGGGCCTGCCAAACCACATTATCCTGAAGCTATTTGATTGACTAATATACAATGAGGAGAGGTACTAAACCTGTGTCCATCACATTTCTGATTATCTTCATGATGAACAACCACTTTGAACAACGAATTTACGTCAAATTTTGTGCATTCATGTTCGAAAACAATTAGAAAGACTTTTGGGGATGATACTATAGCAAACCCTCGTGATTGAGTTTGATTTTCAGCCATTCTATGAGTGGAAGGCGCCTGTACATGTATTGGTTTATTGTGTGCAAGCTTGCTCCATGCTCCACACTTCAGCAAGCACAGTCTTTACATATCAAGTCTAAAATTCCAATAACAAAAAAATCCAAGTTCTTAAGTGATAAAGGCAGTTTTTTTTATATTCCATGGCTCCTGATGCAAAAGCAAAAGAAAAGCACTTGTTACTGTTGCTTCTAGGGCAGCTAATTATTTTTTGTAGCATAAGGCTAGATAATTACCGGGCATAGTATTTGTTGAATAGATATACTAGGTTAGTCAAAAAGTTTTGAAAGCGACATCTATGGAGCAGTAGAAAACCAAAATTTCTACGCCATTTTAATATTTCATCTTTCATAAGAACGTACTCAAAATTTCATTTCGATCTGTCAATTCATTCTTTGTTTACATGCCATTTGAAATTGACGTGTCAGTGTATTTTTTAACAATGGAAAAATCCGAATATCGTGCAGTGATTAAATTCTTTGTTTTGGAAGGTTTATCGGCTACTGAGATCCATGCAAAGATGGTGAAAGTATTAAAGGAGTCTTCTCCTTCATTTCCAACCGTTCACCGATGGGTTTTGGAGTTTAAGCGTGGCCGTACAAGCGTTGAAGACAATCCACGCTCAGGACGTCCAAAAAGTGCATCAACACCAGAAATCATAGCGAAAATACAGGATATGGTTTTGGAAGATCATCGATCGACTGTGGATGTGATAGCTGACACCATAGGCATCTCACATGGAACAACATGGCATATTTTGGCTGAAGTTTTGGGTTTCAAAAAACTGTGTGCACAATGGGTGCCGCATTTGCTAACAATGCAACAAAAACACGTTCGAATGCGACTTTCTGAGCAACATTTAAAGCAATTTCGAAAGGATAAAAAGGATTTTCTGCGTCGATTCATCACTATGGATGAGACTTGGGTCTACCACCATGATCCTGAATCAAAACAAGAGGCTAAGGAGTGGTGTGAACCAGGCACTTTGGCTCCGAAGCGAGTTCGTGTCCAGAAATCGGCCAAGACGGTGTTAGCGTCAGTTTTTTGGGATGCAAAAGGAATTTTATTGATAGATTATCTCCAAACTGGTAAGACAATCAACTCTGATTATTATTGTGACCTTTTGGACCAGTTGGATGAAAAAATTTGTGAAAAAAGACCCGGTTTGCAGAAGAAAAAAATCATTTTTCATCAAGACAATGCACCTGCTCACACAGCTCAAAAAACCATCGCGAAAATCAGTGAATTGGGGTACGAATTGTTGCAGCATCCACCCTATTCGCCAGATTTAGCTCCCTCTGACTTCTGGCTGTTCTCACACCTCAAAAAATTCCTTCGTGGAAAGCATTTTTCATCAAACGAAGAGGTTATAGCCGTCGTAGAGGAGTATTTTGCAGGCCTTCCAGAAAGTCACTTCCGTGATGGGACAACAAAGTTGGAAGATCGTTGGACCAAGTGTATTGATCTTATGGGAGACTATACTGAGCAATAAAAGTGATTTCCCCCCAAAAAAAATGTATTTTCATTTCCGCTTTCAAAACTTTTTGACTAACCTAGTAATTGAAATATGTATAATTATCTATTTTGCTACTTAAATTATAGGAGAAAGCTGGAACTCAATCAAATGAAATACAAATCTTTCTTTTGAGTTTTTAAATAGATTCTTTTTTTGCTAACCAGAGATTTGCTTGTTGATTTTTTCAATAGGTGCACAACCTCATTCTGAGTACTTTTACCTCGTAACTAACTACAGGCAAGTGCTCTTAAAAATGCATTAGGGGTTTTTAAACTAGCCATTAGACTCGTCATCCTTTTACATTATTTGATCATAATAATCTTGATATCTGTATTATCATTGCCAATGGTCCAGCAGACGTGTTCATTATTAAAGTCCGGGTTTTTGCACATTCTCTCAGATCATATTTCACCTGAATTTATTTAGTGAGCTTTTGAGCTGCCTTTTATTTATATTCAGGAACATAGCACTCTTGAGATATTTTATTACAAAGCAATACTATATAAGTCATACATTTTTATCATTATTATGGATAAACAACACAACTGTTGATATTTTTTAGAGAATTGTTCTGACATCGCATTTGCCAAAAACAATCCTTCAACAAATAAAACAAAAAAATAGTAATTTTATAAAATATTTAATAGTAAATTACTTTTTCATTTTACTAATTACTTTAATCTCTGCAACACTTGTTTCTACCTCCTATCTCAAAGCTCTCTTTGCAATGCCTTCCACCTGAAGAGAGTCTCGAGATAGAAAATAGAAACAGTTGTCACAGGGATTAAAGTAATTAGTGAAATAACAAAGTAATTTAATATTCTAATATGGAGTTCCACAAAGTCAAAGGAGAAAACTGTTGATAAACTATTTGTTTTTTTATAAGATGTATTTCAGTTGAACATATTTTGGAAAATTTTCAGATCACAAAACTTATATGATGAAAGAGGTCGCCTTTCTGCCACAAGTGAAGATTTATGCGATTGTTTGGATGACTCTTGTCCTGGTTGTCACTTTCCATGTACGAAATGTAGATCTAATAAATGTGGTCATGAGTGTAGGTAAGTGAAATTTTGTAGTTCAATAACTTTTATTTTATTGATTATGACAATTCACCCTGGTGAGAGTGCTTTATGAGATATTGTTTTTAATATTCCTTGAATGAAATATTTTTTGGAGTGTTTATTTATTTATTTTCTCAATACAGGCTTAGCCCAATTACATTGAAAAATGTTAACATTAAAAAAAAAAAAAATTATGTATATGCATACATATATACACACAAACATACACATATATTCAAAGTCACTTAAATACGTTGATGAGTGCTTTCTAATACGCTCAATCTTAAAAGAAAATTTTATTTTGCTTTTTGTACCGGACAGGTACAAAGACTGTAGATAGGTGGATGGTTGCTGCACAATGCTCGTAGAATTCAGGTCGCGATCTCGAAAGCGTCAATCACCAAAAAGTCAATTGATGGCGAAATATTCTTTCGCCGCTACGCCACTGCTCTGGGGCGGGGCTTGTCACTGCTCGGGGCGGGGCCTGTACGTGGCTATCCAAGATGGCTGCTCGAAGTGGCTCCAGTGGTGTGACGAGTTTGTAGCGGGGCGATCAGTGAAACGAAGATGGTTTGTCGAGTTGAAGAAGATCGAAGAAGTTCAAGGGAATTGAAACACAGATGTAGTCCAGTAGAGAAGTATATTTAGCCAACTTTGGGCCCTCTATATTAATGGCCAATCGGTCATAGTAAGCGCCCGTTACCCGCAAAGTACAACCACTTTCGGGGCTCGGGGCGCCGCTTAGACCGACTGCCTTTTGCCTTAGTCTCGATGGCTCGGCCGCAGCACATTTTCCTGTGCGGTCGCGAGCGCAATCGGATTCAAACAAACATAAAATTTAACAGTGTTTCTTACATAATATATAGCAGATTTACATACAAGGAACATATACAGATATTATAACATACAACATATACAAATATTAGGGTGAATTTCCCTCCAGATCTACACAACATTGTCCATCTCATCATACCACATACACACACAAGGGTGACGGCACACGTCCGATACACTTTTGGTAATGTGATATGAAATATGTCAATATCCGAAGCAGTCCCGTTCAAAACAGTTAAGGCCCTTCCAACAGGCATAGCAGCTGGAAGACCCATTCTTTCGTATTTTATTGAGAACAGTTCTTGCCGGCGCAGTCTAATATATCAGGTCTGTAAATATGAAACTGGATTTTTTTAATAGAAAATACACATTTATTGTATGGAAATGGTAAAAAATATTTACCTGGGATCCCAATTTCACTCATTTTTTCTAATATTTTTTTGTGATTGACGGCGATCAAAAGCTTTTGCAAAGTCATGGTACGAACAGCCAATCTGGCCACTATCTACAGCCCTTGAAACATAGTCGGTGAAGAGCATCAGATTGAATCTGCCTCTTCTGAAGCCATGGCTCATCAATTATATATGGGTCCACCAACGACCTTAGTGTGCGATCCATAAACATTTCTAGAAGCTTAGCTATTGAACAAAGTATGGCGATAGGTCTGTAGTTGGTTACATCGTCCTTGGAACCATTTTTAAATATGGGAATAACTCGAGTTTTTTTCCATTCACTTAGAAAAGTGTGGAATCGGAAGACAAGATTAAACATCTAAGCAAGAGGTGCTGAAAGCAATTCACTACAGCCCTTTAGAAAGAATATAGGTACTCCATCCGGCCCAACTGCTTTAGTGTTTTTCATCAACTTTATTTGTTTGAGTATATCAAATGTAGTGATGCTTAGGTTAAATTCCGAGAAAGTATGGTGTTCATCAAAAACAAATGCCTCGGAGTCCCTATAATAAACTGTTGAAAAATAATTTATGAATGCAGAAGATATTTCGGTATCAATTATTTAATTCCCATCCCAATTCATGACATTAAGCACTGGAGAATCGTTACGCATGGATTTAATAGTTTTAGTTCACATACCATTCGACATTCTAAGTTCCTTATGAAGTCCTTATAGGCCGAGTGCGAGAACTTTTGAACGCATCGTAGTGACTCAGACGACAAGAGTATTTCCATTTTCGGTGAAGAGAATCTTTAAATCTAATGTTCCTAACAATTTCACTTGTGAACCACGTCGGGTATTGCCACTTACGCAGCTCTTTAGGTTTTACGGGAAAGCACTCATCAAATAAAAAAGAAAGCACACAATAAACATGTTGATACAAATATGCTACCGCCTCATTCACGTCCAAAATTGAATATAAAGGATCCCAGTTAATATCCCTATGCACGAAGCTAAGACTCAATACATTTAGAGCAACATTACATTAAGCCCTTAAAAAAATGTTCTTGAACTTTCCATTTTTATATCTTATGTTCACATTTTCTTTTGCAGGATCAATAGGAAATGGATGTATGATAAAATTGAAATTGAAGGAAATGATTTTCACATAAAAAATAAAAACAAAGCATAGTGTTTTATCCTGTGGTAATCATTTTAATTTTAGTGGTTATAACTTTTTCTTTTTTAACAAGTTATCTTTGATCATTAGAATTTGATTCGATAATAAATATCTTATTTGAAGGATTATTTGTTTCATTTTTTTTAAATGTAATATGAATTTAAAGATGAAATTATTTAAAAATATGACTGTGAATGAACATCTTGACACCTTATTGTTTTAATCATCCCAAATACAATAATCTGAAAACAGTTTATCAGGGAAAATCAAAATGTACTCGTTCGTACGTAGAATATTCCTTAAAATTAATATTGAATTTAGTACCTCGAACTTACCTCCTAAATATAGAGTTGATGTAAAAGTTTGTAGTGTTTTTGGTTTTCAAGGCAACAGTGCTTTGGAAAGATTTTTTTTAACATAACATATGTCAATGTCATTTTAATACCCTAGTATTGTTTTATTGAATACGTCTTGAATTTTTTAATTTGTAGAAAGTTTACGCTAATTATTAGCTAAAGAAAATGAAGTATCAAATACAAAAAAAAACAACATTTCCGACATATCCTTTTGTTTAAGTTTAACTGAGGAGTTAAGGCATCGGAAATAGCTAGAACCATTTGTGTTGTTTACAACGCGATCGGGGAAAATACCGCACAAAAATGGTTTTCTCATTTCAAAGAGGACCATTTTGACTTCAATAACTCCACGTTCAGGAAGACTATCCGACTTTGATGTAGACCATTTAAATACTTCAATTCACGATGATCCACATCAATCAACTAGGGAATTGGACAATGACAATATGATAAATTGTCACCAATCAACCACCATACAAGATTTGAATTCCATGGGCAAAGTTAAAAAATTGGGACCATACGTTTTGAGCAAAAACAAAAACCGGCATTTACCAATTGTACTTCTTTGCTTGCTCGTCATCGTTTAGCTCGTCAACAACATCAACCGTTTTTGTCCCAAATTGTTACTGGTGATGAAAAATTGTGCCTTTACATCAACATCAAAAACAGAAAGAAATGGCCGAGTCCTAACGAACAAGCAACTCTCCGTGCAAAAGATGGTGTCCATCCACGTAAGGTAATGTTATGCATTTGGTAGGACAAAGAAGGCATCATCTATATGGCATACTATGGATTGCTTCCGAGAAATATAACAGTCACTCTTGAGGTTTATTGCCAATACTGTCACCTTGATGCTGCAATTCAAGAAAAATGACTAAGAAAATGGTATCAAGTGATTTTTCAGCATAGTGCCCGTCCGCATACCGCTAACATTACTAAAACAGCTATTCAAGAGCTCGGTTGGGAAGTTATTCCACATCCGACCTATTCTCATGATCTTACTCCATCAAATGTTCATCTCTTCCGTTCTCTATCCAACAATCTCCTTTAATAACGACGCTGCTCTTCAAAATCGGCTTTATGACGTCTTCACCACTGCATTTCTTCAGTCGTAGAATCAACTCCCAGAACATTAAGAGTCAATCGTAAACAATGCATGAGAATAAATGATTAATTTATTTATTTTGTTTATTTGAAAAAAAATATATTAAATTTAATAAAAATGTTACGAACTTATGCATCAACCCAATACTAAATGTGAGAATTCAAATGTAAAATTGCCCTTTTCTATAATAAATTAAACAAAAATAATAATTTTTTTTAATACATTACCTTTCTTCTTATTTGTGTAATAGAATCCTCAGCTTTGCAAAGGCTTCTCTTCGGACACGGTGATTCCTTTAAATCCCCATTAAGCATTTAATATGCTATTTCTTGAAAAATTTTTATGTTTTTTAAAATTCTGGTACCAATAAAGAATGCTAACCTCAAAGTTAATAAATATGTTAGATGATGATTAGATAGTAATGTTGGTATTAGCAATATTGAATTGTATTATATTATACTTTCATTGTATAATGTACAACCTGGCTGGCTTACTGCAATGTGGCAATCTCTTCCAACCAATCAGAAAGATGTTAAAGAGACCTTAAGTTGATAACCAGACTGGAATCCTTTTTCAAAGAATCTGGGTTTCAGCTGGAATCGAACCCGCAAATCCCGGGTTGTAGACAAGTGTCTTGACCAACAAGGCTACAAATATTGTCCAATATTGATTTTATGGCAATAAATTAATTTTGACAATAGTATACGCAAGACGTATCACAATTTCTTATCAGACTTGTACCAAATTATATTTAAAATAGCTGGTTCCAAAATCATTACATTTTTATAGACAATTCTAATCCCTGGACTAACACACTTTATGCCCCTCACCAATTTTGTATGGTAAATTATCGAAAAAAAAAAACATTATTTTTAATATATTAACATCCATAATAACTTTTTACGCTCAGCCTAAATTACAGAAGGTTAGTGACATACAATTATATTTCTTTTTTAAGTTTCATGAAACTTGGAATGAACACTAGATGACATCACGCTGGCTTTAGGTAGCTGTCTAGAATGCTAACGAAATATTGAAATTAATTAGCACCTCAAGATACGCATTTTGAAAATATTAACACTAGATAAAGATAGTGATTATGGTTGATTTTGCCCTGCTTTAAGAGTCAAATTCGTCACCCAGGATTATATCATGGCAAGATTTCTAAAATTGAAAAGGCATCAAGAACCTAAAATAACTATATTTTCTGAAGAAGTAAATCAAATTACCATTATTTATTGTTTTTCTTTTCTAAACAACCAGCAACAGTCACTTTCTATGTAATACACCACATCATTATTTAGGCAAATTCCACTGAGCATCCACGGTCTTCAAGTACAAGTGAGGAGGTAACATTAAAAAAAGATCATATCCATCGGATACAAAAAATGAGTTGATAAAGCAGATTTTTTCTCATCGATGGTACGGAACCGTTTAACATTTTAATTTCAATGAAAAAAGGACATAAATAATTTTCAAATCATAATAAAAAACCAGTATTTTTTCAAAAAAAATCTTGTCCAGGCTTCAAACCATTCAAAAAAGATCATGTCCAAATTGACCGATCATAGCTTTCTGATTTTGTCTAACTTCATACCAGTTCACCAGCAACTGTCAATTTAAGATTAAGTGCGGTGTAATTTCATTATACAGCTTTATCTACCTACAGATATTTATAGTTTTATAGTAATATTTCTTCTTATTTTGTAACACTACTTATTTGATTAAAATTAAAATAAATTACTCGACCCAATTATTTTTTGCAACACCTGTATAATATTTTTGAAATCGAACAAAAAACATCATGTCCCAGACCTGTTCAATAAAAAAAGATTAAAGTAGAATTGTTCACTCAAAAAGAATCATGTCCATATTTTAAACTATTTTAATTATTATGATTCGATTTTAAACAAATCATTTAAGCGATTTTAAGGATTTCAGATATTTTTACAATGAATATATTTTTAATGCAAACAGTTTTTTGAGATTTCCCGTAAATGCTAGATCAGTGGTCGGCAAACTTATTAGCCAAAGAGCCAAATATGTACATTACAACGATTAAAACAAATTTGAGAGCCAAATCTATTTATTAATTTATCAAACCTTTATTATAATTTTAGCACTTCATTAAATTACGGGTACACTGAACAAAACTTGATTTCGTACTAAATAAAAAATATATTCTTTGATAAAAAATATTATGTGAGAGTAATTAAGGAATCCATAAATTTAAATTATGACAATGACTGACAAACACTTAATGCGAACAATGTCCTTGCATCTCCTTGGAAAGTTTAAGTAAGTCAGGTTTGTATGTTGTTCTTAATTTTAGGCACGATTCCAGGCTCTCATCAATAAGTTTACTCTTGATAAAGTTCATGCTGGAAAATGATTGTTCGCATGAATATGTAGAACCGAAAAGGGAGAGAATAGCAAACGCGAGTTTTTTCAACTGATCCTTAGAGTCAGGAATATTATTCCAGGCGTTGAAGATGATCATGTCTTCCTTCTCCAGGTGTTTCAAAGCAGACCACTTGTGCTGTGAACTAAGCTCACATTTGTTCTTCTCCAATATATCCAAATCTATATTTCCTTGTTTTTTTAAATCCAGCAATTGTATTTCAAAGTTACCAATGTCAATGCCAAAAGGAGAAAATTTCAAATCTGTTATCGTAGCATTAAGAGGGTGTTTAACGAATGCGAAGGTCGCTCTGCTGTTTTTAAATTCCTGAAACCTGCTGAGAAATGCTTCCCTCATATGTAAAATGGTTGTTTTGAAATAGTATTTGTCAATAGATGAATCATTTTCTTGGCGATGCTTCAGCAGACTCGGAAAGCGAAACAATGTTTCCCTTTCAAAATCTTGAGCAAAAAGGGATAATTTATTTTCGAATGAAATGACTTCTTCTAATATCGAAAAAAAATGTGTTTCCTTTCCCTTGTACGAGTAGTTTATGATTAAGCTGATTTAGATGAGACTTAACGTCTACCATGAAATAAAAATTTTGGATCCACTGATCGTCTGTTAGTTCTGGAAAGTGAACACCCTTCTCAAGAAGAAATGCTTTGATTTCAGGTAATAGGGATTCGAAACGTTTTTAAACGTTCCCTCTTGATAACCAACGTACCTTGTTATGAAGCAGAAGATCACCGTACTCACTCTCCATTTCAACTAAAAATTCTTTGAATTGGCAATGATTAAGAGCTTTAGCTAAAATGGAGTTGATAATCGTAATCACCAATTCCATAACTTTACAAATTTCTTCTGGAAATGTCTGCGCACAAAGCGCTTCTTGATGAATGATGCAATGGTAAGAAAGTATCTCGTGATTATTTTTTTCTTTCAAAATAGCAACAAACCCCTTTCTTACGCCGGTCATACTTTTGGCCCCGTCTGTTGAAATCGACACAATTTTATCGAGAGGAATATGACGTTTATTCATACATTCAATTACATCATTTGCGATATCCTCTCCACGCGTCTGACCTTCGAGTGGCAATAATCCTTAAAGTTCTTCTTTAGGACCTGTATGAGAAATAAATCTTACACAAAGCGAAACTTGCGCTGTATAATTTATGTTACAAGACTCGTCATCTGCTATTGATAAAGCCGAAACCAATTTCAGATCTTCGATTTGCTGGATGGTTGTATTCGAAGACATTTTAATTGTTCTATCATTGTTTTGGCAGACAATGGTAACTCTTTATTTTTTTTAGAATATCTGCTTTGTTTTCATAGTAAAATCCCGAAATAGCTCTTCGGATGCCTTTATAAAACAACTTTTTATGTATTTGCCATCAGTTTACGGTTTCCCTCTCTTAGCAATATCTTGACTAACAACAAAACTTGCCATATTAATATTGCTGAAAGATTGCATCCAGTTATTCAATTCAAAAGTTGATGTCTCTTGAATCTTCTGAAGTTCCTCAACTGCTTTCTTCCTTGCATCACCGACGGGATATTTAGTGCTAAATGACGCATGTTTATTTGTAAAGTGTCTCTCCAAATTTGACTTCGTGTTATGCACGAATTTTTCCTTATAAATAAGACTTGTCGGATGGCCATTTAAGTTTCGAATAAACGCGAAAGTCTCGGTCCACTCAACTCTAAATTCACGGTTTTCATCCGTTTTTCTTTGCTTCTTTTTGGTAGCCATGTCAAATAGGGCACCTATAAAAATATTCCAAAATATAATTTTTTCAACAGCCATTTCAAAATAAAAAACATTCTCTCAGAAATGAGAATTTGAATATTTTTACCTTTATAAGTAGATAATCTAAATATAAACTTGATGACTCAGATATGGATAAAACAATAGTCAAAATAAAAACAATGATTAAAAAATATATTTATTTTTTACTTTCTCAATGTGTAGCAACAAAGTGAAGTAATGATGAAACACAGTATGAATTTAAATGTTATAAAAAGTGCACATTGTAGATGAAGCCAGTGGTGCTACCTTTTCCCTACATGCAATATTCCATTGATTCAAATTAATTATTTTGAAGATGCAATATATATTTTTTTATTTTCACAGTTGAATCACTTCTTGTTATGAACACAAATATATTTTACAAATGGAAAATATACATACATTATCTTCAAATATGCTAAAAAAAAAGCAACAAAACGAAATAAAATACACAAATATGAAAATCATATTTTTTAACATTATTTGTGATTTTCTTTTTTACGCAATAGTTCACCACTCACATTTTCTGTGATAATTAAACAATGGTCAAATATGAATAAATTATTCACACAGGGTGAAAAGTATTATTTTTGCACAAAAGACAAGCCCCTAGTCATGATGCTATATTCCATACAATATTTTCAACAACTTCAATTTCCATGGTTGATTACATAAAAAAAAAAAAAAAAAGGTGGGATATTATTTTGAGGTTGACATCACCCTGGATGAAATATATTAATTTATATTAATGCATTCTTTACAATAATGTACATATTTTAAAAATTACAGGCGATTTTTAGATCATCTTGAGCAGCCCTATAAGTATGACAGAGCACACGATTGAATGTAAAATTTTATTTATAAGGAAAAACATACAATTTAGAATTTGTAACATCAATTTTTTTAAAGGAATTACAAACCATTTGAAATCATGGTGTATGGTTATATAAACACAGAAAATAAAGAAAAATCCTCATATTCATAAAGAAACAAGCATGTGCATAATTTAGAGTTTATCATAAAGTAATTAATTATAAATTATGTACTTGCTTGAAATGAAGTTTATAAATGATGTACTTGCTTGAAGTTAAGTTCAAAGATGTAGTATTTTTATTAACATAAATGAAGTACATGTTTTTAAAAGAAACTATAATAAATAAAAAGTTCTGTAAATTCAGCATTTAAAAGTATAAATATAAATTTTTTATATGTTTAGAATTTACATATTTAAAGGAGTGTTAACATAGTTAATACAATATTATCGATAAGATACGGGGTGAAGTATTACAAAAATTATGTTTTACCTAAAGAAGTGCAAAATAGATACAAAAGAAGTTTATAATGAGGAGGTATTGAATTATGACCGTAAAGGTCACTGCTGTCCAGGTTATAACAATAATAAATGGAAAATTTATATAGCATCATTTCAAGAGAAATCTCTGCGCAAGGGCGCTCCAACTCGGGACTCGGACCCACTATAACAGAAAACAAATAATGCCAGGCAGCTATTGCAGCACCTGAGCGAATCACAGTTACTAGGTTAGTGTATGTGTGTAAACATCGTGATGTGATCTGTTTGTTTTCTATTTGGAAGCAAACAACGTATTTGTTTAAAAACCTTTATTAAACCTTGTCAATCGGTGATGTCCACTTTGGAGACAGAACATCTTTTTTCTTTTAATATCTGCACTGTATACTGAATACCAAGTCGGCTTTTTTTCTAGGTATTCCTCAATAAATATATTAAATTAAGTCATTTTGAAATAAAAACATGAATCAGTATCAACAAAAATAATTATTTTATTGATAAATCTAGGGCACTTTGCAATGCTCGTCAGGTCGTGGTCACTGGATGTACTACAATATATTTTTTTAAATACAAGCAAAGGGAAATTGACTCATTTTAAACTTTTTTGCCTAGTTAAACTATATTAATAGATACATAATTTAATTTAAAATATTATTTTTTACTCTTTATTTTAAAAATTACTTCATATCAACATTTTTTTAAAACTAATCCTGTCTATTTTCCCTTCAGAAAACAAACAAAAAAAATTGTATTGAATTTTTATAGTTAAGGACCTAGTTGAAGGTCCTGCTACTGGGATGAGGGGATTTAATGGAGTCACCCGACATTAATTAATATTTTCTTGAGAATATTTATTTTATATATATTATTATTTTTTGAGAATATTTATTTTGTTTATATTATTTTTAAATTTTTATTATTTTGTTTTTTCTTCTGAATAAAGTTTGTAGAAAAAAACAGGTTCACTTTTATTTCCTGTATTTTCCCTAACAAACATTTACACTCAAGAGCATTAAAGACCTTTTTATACACAGATCACTTTTGTATAGCAACGAATACATATACTTATAACATAGCAAAATTATTATTTAATTATACTCGATAAATCACAAATTCAAATTGTTACAAAGAATATGAAATATTTTAATCATAAGATATCTATAACAATATAAAAAAAGTAATACCTTTGCATTCTCATAAATGGGAGATTAATGGTTATCTACAATTATAAATATCTATAGTACTTGAAATTACGCATACATTATGGGGAAATTACTATATGTACGTATTTTTCTGTATGAGCATTTTTCAATGTGAACAATTTTTTGGGCCATTTTCCATGTGGACTTTTTTCAGTGTGAGAAATTTTTCATCTGTGCATTTAAGACAGTGGGTTTTTTCTTTGCGTAATTTTTGTATGGGCTTTTTTCTGGTTAGAGCAACAAACACCTAATTGATTATCTTTCATAGACTTCCTGGGCTTTCCTTGTCTAAAAAAATCCAAGTGCAAATAGATCTTAATGAATGACTCCAAGGATTTATTAACTGAACTACTTAAATAAAAAAAATTTTATATAAATTATAGGATTATAGTTTATCACAAATAATAAAACATTTGATTTGGACATGTAGCTTTCCGCTTAGCCAATAGGGAGTCAATATCTCAATTCTAATTCCACTACCCCCACACAGTGAGCAGATTCCATGTCTCCCAGTGAGGCTTGCAGGAGATTCATCCACTCATAAATCAATGATATGGACCTAGAATCTTTTGTGACTATATGAAGGAAAGAAAAGATTAAGTGATTAAATAGAAGGCATTTCCAACAAGAGAAATCTGCATTTATGGCCTTACTAGTTTGTAATGTAACATAATAATTTTAAATAACTCATTTTATTGAAATGTAACTAGGGATTTGTAATTTGATTTTTACTTATCAACTGGAAGTGATTCCGCCTTCATTTAGCATTCAATTTGTCATTCATTATGAAAGAAATTCAAATTCCAGATAAATAATTATTGAAATAATTTATACAGAACTCTTTATTATGTTACATTTCGTAAATGGTGATTATAATATACAGTTTCAAGGTGTGATAATGAATAGAAACAAAATAAATTTCCTAAGTAATAAACATATTAATAATGTCTCAATTGTAATTCTAATATCTAGAGTTGGATTTTTAATAATAGCCACAAGATGTTTCAAAACATAACTTCAAACAATTCGACTTGAAAGTAAAATTCAAAATATCAGGTTGTTCCATAACTCTGTTTTTTCTTACATTTGCAAAAATGCATAACTTTTTGTAAACTATAGAGATTTTAAAAATTATTTTGATGTTTATCAACAGTGTTTGTGTTTTTCACCTTTCAATAAATTTTTTATAACCGATTCTAAAAGAATTGAACTAAAGAAGTTCCCAAGAAAACCCATTGATTTTTCTATCGTTTTCTTCAAAACGTATGGGCGAGCGTTGTCTTGATTTAAAATTACCCTTCCTCGATTTAAAAGGGCAGGTCTTTTTATGGTCAGAGCCTCTTTCAAGCGATCCAGTTGAGCACAAATACATGTCTGTTGTAATTGTCTGCCCATAATCCAATAATGAGTTACACCCTTCATATCCCACCAAATGCATAACATTATCTTCCTTGCGGTGTAATCCTGTTCTTGCGGTAGGAATTGAGGGTCGATTAGTGTCCAACCACTGCCTCTTACGTTGTTTTGACATAAAGGATCCACTTTTCATCTCCAGTAATTACACATCCCAAAAATTATTCACACTGTTCTCTAATCATTAATGACTGGCATATTGAGCACACTGCATGAGGTTACCTCAGACAATTTACGAGGTTTCCATATTCCACAAGTTGACACCTTTCCCAATTTTTTTAAATGTCTGTAAACTGATGTCAGAGGCATATGTGTGAGCTTTTGTGCTAGCTTCCGTATCATTAATTTCGGATCTGCTTAGACGGCAGCTTTAATTTGATCTTCAATATCGAAATTCCCGGAATGAAATTTTTTGAATCACATTTGACACTTTCTTAGTTTAATTGCAACCTTATCCATTGCATTACAAATGTTTTTATCTGTTGTTGTCACAATACGTTCAATTTGAAACTCATAAAACATAATGTAGTGTAACTGAGGTTCTTTATATCCACTGTCATTGTTGATTTGGTGTTAAAAATATGGAAAAAAATGTATCCCGTTACTAAAGAACACCACTGACACGGGCACTGTTAATGAACATGGAAAGATTTTTTTTAAATCTCTTTAGTTTACAAAAACTTATACATTTTAGCAAATGTAAGAAAAAAACCAAAGACTTATGAAACAACCTGATACTATTATATTTCATAAATAAAATACATATTTTGTAAATCATACATTAAACAATTCAAATAGTCAATTTGAAAGCATAAGTTTTATAAAACATAGAAACTTACATTATTTATTTTAAACTAAATTAAGGAGAGAATAAAATATAATTTAACAAATTCAATTTTGAAAATAAGATATTCTTTCTTCATAAAAAATCTTTTTGACTATTAAAGAAATTTAATCCTCATCCGATTCATGGTAACCTTTAAACAATTAATAAATATATATATATTTTAATAAACTTACAAGTACGATCACAAGCACATAAAGACACACTTTCAATACTATCTTAATGAATTCCGTTGCACACAAAACAA
Source organism: Odontocerum albicorne (assembly GCA_949825065.1). Classification (NCBI taxonomy): domain Eukaryota; kingdom Metazoa; phylum Arthropoda; class Insecta; order Trichoptera; family Odontoceridae; genus Odontocerum; species Odontocerum albicorne. The sequence continues at coordinate 28,592,828 of OX463839.1, forward strand.
TTGATCTTATTTATCAACTTATCTAGTATTGATTTTAATTAACAGAGAAAAATTCATTTGTTATACTCGTACTGTTCAGTGAATAACCTCATATCTCAAGATGCCACAGATAGTCACAGAAAAGAAAACATATTTCTCTACACAAAACTAAAGCCCTGTCAATGAGAGGATTTGTATGATTTCCGAGTGAATAACATATTTTTGCTTTTTCGTATAAAACTTGAGACAGAACTAAAGTAAATGTGTTTTGAAAACATTATATGATTCCTACAATTATTAAAATAAGTCGGTTGATACGATTTTCAAGAAATAGGATACACAATGCATTTCATGTAGTCGCCTCAATGTTTTTTCAAGCTTGTAGATGCTATCATATACATAATTGTTCTATCTATATTGGATTGGAATCATAAGAAAATGATTGTTTTTTTTCTTAATTCAGGCTATTATTACTTCAATATGAACATTCAAATCTTAAAAGTAGTTAACATTCAAATAACTATTATTTTTTCCAAGAAAATAAAATATTTACAGATATTGTCAACGTTAAAAAAAATATTCAGAGGATATTCACCATTTACAAAAAAAATATGGTACAATTAAAAACTAATTGATAAAAATGTAATTTTGATAAATAGATTATATTTCAAAAACAATTTGAAATAAAGCCATTGAAGGCAGGGTATCTAAATTTGAGAGTTTTTCCAAGTAAAGAAAAAAGTAACTTATTGTATTTTCAACCTAAAAAGTATGCTACTCAAGCAGTTAAGTAAAAAAGAGTTACGGATTACTTGACAGCTACTCTTAATACGAAACTCACTACTTATAAAATATAACTTACCAACATTGTTGAAGTAACACCGTTTTTTCAAACTAACTTAACTTACTTAATTCTAAAAAAAAAAATTATTTACAATTTTTATGCGTTAGTAAACAAAATTAAAATGTTTCAAAACTACTATACCACCCATACGTAATTTACCAAAATTTCAAAAGCAGGTACATATTTTTTACACATTTTGTATAACATTCTAAAGGGTCTTTCAAATTGATCGGGTTTTTAAATTCTTGGATAAAACACAGATGGCGTTGCGAACTTGCCTGGGTCTTGTGACATTTGAGAAGTATAATGTATGACATTTATAGAAATGGGGTTTATAAAAACACATTCACATTTATAAAAACGCATTCATTTATAAAATTTATAAAAACGCATTCAAATTGTTGAATTATTTTATGTATTGTAATCTCCGGAAACGGTGATGTTAATTGGCCACCAAGATCATGTGATCTGACACCGTTGAATTACCCCCGATCAATTCCTGAGCTGAAGAATGAAATTATTCACGTTATTGGTGAGTTAGAACCGCAATTATGCCAAAATGTCATCGAAAATTTTGACAAAAGAGTGGACATCTGTGGAGGTGCAAGAGACGACATTTGGCGGATAGAAGAGTGGACATTTGGCGGATATTGTTTTTTGTGTTTAAATGTCATACATTATACTTCAATGACCAATAAAAAGTTTTTTGAAATTAAAGCAAATTGTGTTTTATTCAAGAATTAAAAAAGATTTTATTAAAAAAACCGCTCAATTTGAAAGACCCTTTACATAGCTGATTGAAATTTTTTTAATTCAAATTTTGTTCTTTTATACAAATATGTATATACTAATATATTTATATTAAAAAGAATGAACTTGGATTTTCTTACATTATCAATTAAATCGAACTTGGACTTAGCTGAAGGCGGTATGAAACTTGTATATTTGGTTGAGGAACAGATTTAAAGTTAGCATATTGCAAAGTGCAGAAACAAATTTCACTGCTGAACTTATTTTCAGTTTTTCTGAATCAAAATTATTCATTAAAAGTGATCCTTATTGAGTCAATATAGACTTACATGTATGTTAAAACGTTAAAATTCCATTATATCAATTTTATTCATATACTTAAGCTTTTTTATCGAAATGATGATCTATTAAAAAATTGGAAATAAGAATCACTCATACTTGATTGTAATTTTAAGATTAGATAAAATTAAAATAATTATTTGAAGTAAACAAAAATGTAACTACACAAAAAACTCTTATCTAAATTCTGTATTGAACTTGTTCAGAGATTTATCCAAATTATATTGAATATTTTTTTCCTCTTTAAAATTCTACCTTTGGGCTTCAATCTTACCAAAAATATTAGTTGAAACAAAACAATATATATTCAATTCAAAAGGATCTTAAAACATTACATACCATGGTTTCTTAAAAATAATTTATTTTATTATCAACATCGGCTGTCCCTCAAGTTTGAGGAAAACTCTCAGTCTATTTAAGACTTGCAGTCCATATTGTATCAAATTGGTCATTTTTTTTATAAAGATGACTTAAAGATGATTTTATCATAAAACAGCGCTATACAAAATCAACTTGCATAGATTAATTGAATGAGAATGAAATCACTTTTTCTAATAATAAAAGTATGTAGACATACCTCAAAAATATGAAAGAAAACTATTATTATTTTTCTAAAAAAATCGTTATTCAATATTTTCAGTGCCAAGTATAATTTACATAAAATAACAAATGATTAAATTATTTCCTTCTGTGTATCTTGTATATTATATGGCAAGGGTGAACGTTTTCTTTTTTACAATATCTTTTTACGAGGTTTTAAGTGTCTGCCTAAACAACTTAAATTGGATTCTCCACACTTCTTCACCATAAAATGAAAATAAAGGTTTCGCGTCAATAGTTGCAGATATAGATCCTTGTCAAAAGTTTCTTCTTTTCACAGATATCTCAAGTATATTTTAATATGGACCCAATCTTTATACAGTGATTCAATTTGCAGCCTATTACCGTTGATATTTGTCTTTCTTATTTTGTTCAAATGTCGAGGAATTATGTTTTCTTATTGATAATTTTAAAGTTATATGGGTTGTTAATATAGGTTATTAACATATACATAGCAAACACAAATTTAAACAGTCTTACATCTCAACATCATTTGTGGTTGAAGAGGGGCAAACCATTATGTTAAAATAAAGGCAAGAAGCATCCTTGCTTATATGTCAGAAATGAGCACATAACACAAAAATTTACTTACAAAAAGTCATGGTGCACAACATATTGAGTTATGGCATCTGGTTACACAGCTTTTTATCACCATCAATAAGATAATGTGTATTTCGCTGCATGGACATTTGGTGATATTCAGATAAAAAAATCATATAAAAAACAGTACCACTGTAAAAAACAAGGACTTATTTAACGCTGTTTTGTAACACATGTTGTTTACATAATGTTCTTAAAAATTATGTTAGGTAGCTGCTAAGGACCAGCTTAACAATAAATACAGATGAAAACATGCTTGAAAGTAAAAATAGTTTAGAGAACCGCATAGAATAGAACCCAGGATGCTTAGGTGCTAAAGAAGCATGCTCACCGCTAGGCCATTTCATGATGGTGACATTTATATTTTTATGGAATAATTAGAACCAATCAGTCCTTTTTTGTGTTGCATGATAAAGTAACATGATTGTGGAATCAAGAATTTACTCTGCTAAAAAAACCATTACCAGACAAAATGTTCAATATAATAGAGATGGTTATATTTTAGCATAGATATGAGTTAATTTGTCTACCACAGTGGTAATAGTAAAGGACGAAAAATAGCACTATGGTGATATTATTTCATATTTTTAACATAATCTGATGAATCTTTTAACATTAGTGAATAAATATAGTTTATAAATAACTAAGAAATATTTATTATATCGCATATAACTACATGAGCGATACAAGTTAGAAAAAATAAAAGTCTACATTTATTATCTATATGAAAAATTCTATAAGTTATGATTAAATAATAATTCACGAGTTGCTCAGAAAGATAGAATACAATATGAAAATATAGTTTTTTAGTTATGTATTTATTTAGAAAGACATTATCATCACATTACACTAACATTTTCCACTATATACAGATTGTTGTCAAAAACTGTCCAATCATTTTAAGATATTGTCATCACAAGATGTTTTATAACAAATTTTCTACTGGTGCGATTTCTGCCCATTGATACCTAGACTTTCTTGACATTAAAATAAACTAATTATTTTAGACAAATGCTCACACTTCTTATCAAGTGCCCACATCTGGTACTGTGCCAGTTTCAAATGTGACCATTTATATAACAGAACCCTTAATCAATTACCAGAGCATTCAGCAAGGGATTTTTGCCAGCAAATATATGTTAAAGGCTTTCACTATTTCAAAAAAACTGTCAAAAAATCATCGTCAATTAGCACTAAAATAAGGGAATAAAAGTCACTATCATTTTTTTTTATAAACATTTAAGAGATTTAACTTGTTTTATTTTCTTTAATTAATAAAAATAAAACACTACTTAAGGTAAAAATATACATATTTGCAAGTGTTAGGTGTGAATATTTTACCAAACTAAAAATGATAACTTAATTTTGTCATATGACATAATTGTACAAGAATAATTCTGTAAAATTTGTTGGTCCAAATATTTCTTTTCACTGAATGCACCACTGTGATTGATGTTTATCTAACACATCTAAAAAAAATACCACCTATTTTACAATACATATTCAACAAATATATCATATCAGATAAATTTTTACCAAAAACACAAGAAGTCAGCTATACTTGTATGATTTATTCATCAAAATTTAAAATTATATATACCATGGACAAACACATTACTATGTAATAAATACATATATTTTTTATTGTAAATATATAAAATTAGCAGAATACTAAAAGTGACCTGCTTATTTTATTGAATAAATTGGTTAAATGCATCATTTTCTTGAAAATCAATAGGTATGATACATGCAAACGTAAAGAAAATGAAGATAAAGGTTGACAATTCTTTTTTTATAACAGAGTTGAAATATTATTAAAAGTTATTAATCCCCATGAAAGAAATTCAAAAAGATGACAATAATAAAAATGTTGATAGTTTTGAAAAAGACCATTTGTCTGTGTTTAAGAAAGAGTAGCCCACAAAATGAAGTTTAAATCAAATAAATATTACAAAATGCAGTTGAATTCAATAAATATGGAATACACAATACATACCAGCATATTTTTTTACATTATTTAAAAAAATGCAGTATACCTAATATTCTGTAAAATGTGGATTAACACTTTTTAAAACACAGTCAATGTTTTAATACTCGTTTTAACATAACATCATATATTTCAAAAACTATTTAGCTCTAAAGGGATGCAATGGTTTCCTGGGAGCAGCTTGACGTTGGCGAGCCAGAAAACTTTGGCCTGCGCTAAGCAGAGCAAACCGCTGTTCCACAGCATCCCTGTGACATGCCACTCCTAGTTTGAAGAAAGCAGATGTGATAAGCCTCTCCTCGCCATCTTTCATGGTGTCTTGAGAGGGCTGTGATGCAGTACGAGCTCCCCCACCAGCACCAGCTACATTTCCCGCTGCTGCCTTTTCACTCAATCTACTGTTTAGTAATGTCATCTCTGAGAGGGATTGCTGACCTGAAAATAACATATAACATTTTGAAGACATTGACCATGATTGTAATTGTAGAATAAAAAATTAGCTATAATTATATTTCGCAACTATAGAAATATCCGAAAAATCACATAAAGTAAATTGATTTTAATCCGTAGTAAAAAGTAACCTAAAAATAGTAAAATTAACTACGAGGCGTATCCAGAAAGTAAGTGTACTGAAGCTCTCACGACCGGATGGATTTTATTTTCGACATGTTGGCTACACTTCCGTGTAGCCTGACCCTTCCCCTCCGCAACGAGACCGGTTCGAGGTCAGTACGTTGAGAAGTGTCGACGCGACAACACGTTTCGTGAAAAATGTCAAACCAATCTCCCGCCAAGTGCGAAATTTTGTAAAAAGGCAAGAGTTTTTGAGGCGCTGCAAACTCCATGGAGATGAATTTCTCCGCTCCATCGTTACTGGAGATGAAACTTGGCTTGCACACTACACGCCTGAAACCAAAAGGCAGTCTCAACAGTGGCGTCACACCTCTTCACCTTCCGCCAAAAAGTTCAAAACCACAATTTCAGCCAAGAAAATCATGGCATCCGTGTTTTGGGACTGTCAAGGCATAATTTTAATTGAATATATGCCTCAAGAGGAAACCATCAACTCTGCAAGATACTGTGAGACCCTAAAAAAATTGCAGAGGGCGATTCAGAACAAGAGGAGAGGCATGCTGACAAAGGGAGTCTGCCTGCTGCACGACAATGCCAGACCACAAGCGGCCAACGCCACGAAGGAACTGCTCGCCTCGTTTAAATGGGATGTCCTGAACCATCCCGCGCATTCCCCTAACCTAGCACCTTCAGATTACTATCTCTTTACCTCCCTGAAGCTGCACATGGGTGGAAAAAGGTTTTCAACCGACGAGGAGGTAAAGGAGGAGGTGGAGAAGTGGACGGAGGGGTTGGCGGGAAACTACTTCGAGGAAGGCATCAAAAAGTTGATACCCCGCTTCACCACCTGCATTGAGAGGAATGGCGACTATGTCGAAAAATAGCTTACATATGTACTACGGTAACCACGTAATTTTTTTGTTTAAATAAAAAAAATTGTAACCTACAAAAATTACACGAGAAACTCGGAGATATTTGTAAGTGAGTGAAACGCTATTTCAATGTAAAAAACGTTGATGACCTACCAGATCGTGGCACTGCACAGAAAACGTCGAAAAAGGAGGAAACAGTGATTTTTCGGGTGTGTGAGAAGAATCCTCATCCATCATTGCGTGGCGGACAAGCGATTTTGTGTGAAAAGGGTTTAATTGTGTCATGTGACCCTTTAAGAAGACTTTTACTAGCTCATGGAGTGAAATTTCAAAGCACCGTGAAGAAACCACTACTGTCCAAAAAACAAGTCGAAAAAAGACTTACTTAGGCAAAAGAAAATTTGGATCGTGATAGGGACAACTGTCAAGACCTATCCCCCTCTTGCTTGTTTTTAATTTAAATTGTATTGAAAAATTTATTAGTGCAAAGGCCACGAGGTAGACCCCGAACTTGGCCAGTCAGTCAGCGTGGAATTACTTCCTTGAACAATGCTCTTCATCTCAGAGTTTTTAAGTGAGTATTAGTGGTCGCTCCTTGCGTCGTTAAATGAGTAAGGTATCAAATAAAACAATAGCGATACTATGGAGAAAATTAAATTTATTTAACTTGGATCCAACGGATGGTCGGTCCCTAGATCAATGTGTAAAGAGTAATTGAACTTTAAACAGTTATTATCCGGTGACAGAGTCACCAGACTAAGGCAGAACATAGAAGGCAAAGACAAAAGGGAAGAAATCACCAATGACAGAGTAACATAGAACATAAATACCTTGAAGTAGGTCTCTCTTACTCTACTCGTCACAGAATAGTAAAATTAAATTGTCTGCATGCGTGTGCACCCTTGCTCTGAAGAAAGACCTTACCAGGCCCTGGAACGCTGGATCAGGACGGCTGAATCGGACATCGGAAGGGGATGATATAAAGCTCGAGGGAACTGCATGAGCTCCCTCAGCGGTTGCCTTATTGCAGCAACCAGAAGTGAAGGTGCCGTAAGAAGATATTTATTCGTGCGGAATTGAATGATGTATAGCTCGAGGGATTTGCGTAATCTCCCTCAGCGGTTGCCTTATGGCAGCAACCAGACTAAAATGTGCCGTAAGACGATCTCGAGATGAACGGCGTAACAATCGCAAAAGTTAAAATAATACTCCCATCGCAAGGATGAGTTGAAACCGGAGCTCGGAAATATATTAACACTTCCTCGTAACTACGTACTCGTAACAATAAAGTATACGGACTTGTCGTTGCCGAGAACGACTGCTCTAACAGAGCGGAACTGCCGGACTCCTGGACAACAACCCAAACCCGCGATATATTTTAATTACTCCGCCGGAACTATTTGAATCTGTCCTAAGTCGTAATTTACAGGAAAGAACATGCTCGAATTGCATCACCTTTAACTTGAAGGGGACTCTCCCTTCTATAGGGATTTTATTTCTTGGCATTGCGTTATTCTTATATATACTGGACATAATTTGGGCGCGAATTAAAATCGCGGCCGGCTCGATATATCGAAAATGGTTACAGAGGCTGGCGCGATTATTAAAAATGGATTTCTTTTCTTCGCGCGATTAATTATTTTAAACCAACTAAATCCTGACACAACGTAATTTTTTCAGATGAAGCTTCTTTTTGGGCACGTTCTTCCATTAATCATACCTGGTGTGCCCGCACCAATAGACTCATCCAGCGGACTGTTAAACACCCGGTAAAAGTCCACGTCTGGGGCTGTTTCTCAAAGCAGGGATTTGGCACTTTGCACATCTTCACAAATAATTTGAACGCTGCCAAAATGGTTAAAATATATCAGAGGGGTTTATTACCATCTGCCTAAAGGTGGTTTATAAGAAAAAATTAAAATTGGCTACTGCAAGAGGAAAATGACCAAAAACATCAGAGTCGTCTTTGTACTGCGTGGAAACAGGAAGATGATGTTGACATTGACATAATAGATTGGCCGTCGCAGTCACCAGATGAAAATCCCATAGAAAATGTTTGGGCACTCATGAAGTTCAAGTTCCGAGGGAAAAAGATCTGGACTTATATGGAAGTCTTTGCCCCTAGATTATGCTATAAAATTAGTAGAAAGTATGCCTTGGAGATGGCGGGCAATTATTACTAGTGGAGGTGACTGGACAACTTATTAATAATAAAGCATCACGGTTTATATCATGTAGTATGTGTGTATTTTTTTAATGCCTTATCCCAAATAGTTTTTCGGGTTTCGCCATACACCATCTTGTCAAACAGACTGTGTACACGTTCTTGCAAAGATATCCGCGAATATAATATTTACAAAAATGGTTCAAAGAACGATTGAGAATAGATCACTCAAAAAGCTAAAGCAAAATATGTCTAGGAAAACGTCACATCATTGCACTTAAACTTTCTGATAATACTGTTACTAAACAACGAGACCTTATCCTGAAAAGAGCGGAAGAATTTCATAGAGAACTATATGCCGATACAGATATGGTAACTGTAACTGATACAAACTCAAATCTGGAAACAATGGAAGACGAAAATATCCTGATGATTTTACCAGGAGAAATCAGATACGCAATCAACGGCATAAAATCCGGTAAAGCCACTGGTACCGATGATTTGTCCATTGATGTCCTTAAACAAACAGGTCAAGAAGTGGATACAATCTTATCTAGAAAAAGACATTCCAGAAGATTGGAAATCTGCAACCATAATACTCCATACTACATACTTCTCCATAAGAAAGGCGATCGAGAGGATCTTAACCCAGCCTTGCCGAAGGGGGGTACAAAAAGGGCCCCAATCAAGATATTATACTGATAACTCAGTAAATACTCAATAAATTAATTCCTTACTTGGTGTAATCATTAATTGAAGGATGGAAAATATATTATGCTATGGATTTTTTGCTTAAACTAATTATTTACGATAAAAATGTAAAAAAAACAATTGTTTATTGTCAAAACCTGTCTGTCTTTGTGATATTCGTTGTTTCACATTGAAATCTTATCTCCAAATGCGTGCGAGTGAGAAAAATATACTCTCCCAATAGGAAAGAATTCATAAACAATAAGTGAGATCCCGCGCGTTAGCGAAAATGTAATATTCTGTATCACTCGTACAAATGCATTCAAGACATGTGTGAGAACAAGATAACAAAACTCTTCCTGTTCATAAAAAAAGACAAAGGAAATTTCCCTAGATCGAGTATACGCTCCGATAAATTGAAAAGTTGAGAACCAACGAGCTCATTTCAAATTTACGTCACGGAAATAGTTCATCCTTACTGACTAGCTTAACTAATAACTTGACAATTTGAGGACGGTGACCGAGCCGGCGTGTCCGCTGTCAATGTACCTCCAAACCAACACGTCAGTACCCAGGATACGCAGAGGGCGAGGAACAGGTGTAGTTTTTGTCCCAGAAATGAAGATAGAAAATCCAAGATACGTTGCAACTTTTTCTACAAAGTTGTGTGCGTACTGCATCGACACCAAATTAAAATAATATATTGTCAAAGTTTTCAAATGAACGAAGAGGGCGACAATTGAAACATAAAAAGTATGTAGAACCACGCCCCACGGTGTCATTTTGAATGACGTAAAAATAATCATAAAGCCGAAACATAATTTTAAAAATGTATTTTTTTATGATTATAAAATTTTTATATGAAAATAAATGTTTCAGTTACACCTAAAAACAACTTTTCATGTAAAAAAAAACTGTATTTAAATATTCATGGGGCCTGTCCCATCCCCCTGTTCGGAACGTTACCGTACAATCAGCATGTTACCTACCCTATATAAAAAATGTACCAAGATCTCAACTAACCGACTCTCGAGAACTTTAGACACAAACCAACCACGAGAACAAGCTGGATTTAGGAAGGGTTTCAGTACCATGGATCATATTCAAGTGCTGCGCAAAAATAATATTGGGTGTACAAATTAGTTGGTTCCGTTTTTTTGTGTTCAAAAATGCATTTATTTCTAAACAAAATGAATGAACAGATCAATTAAAGTATTGTCCATCGCTGGCTACTACTTTTTCCCATCTCTCAGGCAATTTTCGAATTCCATCTCGAAAAAATGACTCGTCTTTTGAGGCGATCCAAGTTTGGAGCCAATTTTCGGTTTCTACGAAAGAAGTGACCCAGTGACCTGCCAAATCGTGCTGCATCCTTCGGAACAACCAGTAATCAGAAGGAGCAATGTCCAAGGAATACAGCGGGTGCGGTATCCCATCCCATTTGAGCGTTTCCAAATATTTTTTTACGACTTTTGCGACATGAGGCCGAGCGTTGTCATGAAGAAGAATAACTTTATTATGTTTTTGCTCGTATTCCTACCGTTTTTCTCGCAATGCACGGCTCAAACGAATTAATTGTAGCCGATACCGATCGCCCGTAATGGAATCACCAGGTTTCAGCACCTCATAGTAAACAACACCCCTTTGGTCCCACCAGATACAGAGCATGATCTTCGAACCATGTATGTTCTGTTTTGGTGTTGATGTTGAGCTTAGCGTAGTATTTTTTCTTCTTGGGGTTGTCGTAGAATATCCACTTCTCATCTCCAGTTACAATCCGATGCAAAAAACCTTTTCTTTGTTGCCTTTGAATCAGCTGCTCGCAAGTGAAAAATCGTCTTTCAACGTCTCTCGGTTTCAGTTCATAAGGCACCCTATTTCCTTGTTTTTTAATCATTCCCATGGCTCTCAATCATACGGAAACGACTTGTTGAGTCACTCCCAATGATTCTGCAAGCTCCTCTTGCGTTTGACTCTCATCTTCTTCGAGTAATGCCTCTAATCTTTGTACTCGAATTTTTTTGGCTGTCCAGAGCGAGGCTTGTCTTCGACGCTGAAATCTCCATCCTTGAAACATCTAAACCATTCCCTACATGATTTATCAGTTGGAGCAGTGTCACCATAAACTTTGACAAGCATTCGATGGGCTTCAGCTGCACTTTTCTTCCAATTAAAGTAGAAAATTAAAACCTCCCACAAATGTTGCTTGGTTAACACAAAATTCGACATTTTCAACACTGTACAAAACAAGGTTTTTGCATGAAACTCAAAGCGATATAAACTGAATATTATTGGTAGATGTCTAACCTCTATGAAACCGCCAAAATCGGCTGTCACTATGAACCATTCATAACAGCCAGAGCCATCTTTTGGAAACGGACCGATCTAATTTATACGCCTAATAGAACGATGTGAGGAATACGAACTTCCTCTATACTTGGCCTTTGTGGACTATGAAAAGGTCCTTGACTCAGTCAAGAAAGTTACCATACTAGAAGCTCTAAAGACACAAGGTATTGATAGGGCATACATTCAATCGTTCAATAATATCTATAAGGATGCAACAGCAAAAATTCATCTCCACAAATCCTCAGAAACCTTCCAAATTGGTAAGGGAGTTCGTCAAGGAGATACTATTTCCCCATAATTATTCACAGCTACACTTGAACATGTCTATAGTAAACTGGAATGGGATAATAAAGGCCTGGTGATTGATAGAAAATACCTGAGCCATTTGAGATTTGCAGATATCGTTATATTCTCACAAAACCCGAATGATCTTCAGCACCAACTACAAGAATTGGCAGAGGTCAGTAAAGAAGTTGGTTTAAAAATGAATATATCAAAAACCAAATATATGATGAACAGCTTTGCTACCCCAAAACCAATAATTGTAGATGGAAGGCAGCTGGAACTTGTCCAGCAATATGTATACTTGGGCCAACTTATTTCCTTTGAAGGTGGCATATCGGAGGAAATAGCACGAAGAACAAAACTAGCATGGAGCTCATTTGGACAACATCTTCAAAAGTAATCTCCCAATATCTTTTAAGCAAAAGGTCTACAACCAGTGTATTCTCCCAGTACTTACGTATGGCTGTGAGACATGGACGCTCACAGTAAAGAATACACAAAAGCTTCAGACTGCACAAAGGGGCGTAGAGAGATGCATGTTGGGATATACTAAAAGAGACCGTAAATGAAACACCTGGATTTGCAATATAACGAAGGTAGAAACCGTTATAAAGGTGTGCAAGAAAATGAAGTGGCAATGGGCAGGACACGTAGCCAGAATGTCAGACTCCTGATGGACATCCGAAATAATCCAATGGTACCCAAAAGGCATAAAGAGGCCCAGAAGAAGACCGAAGGTACGCTGGATAGATGAAATCAAGAAGCATGGCAGCATCACAAGGCATCAACGAGCAAAAAATCTAACTATTTGGAGTCAACTTGGGGAGACCTTCATCCAGCAGTGGATCGACCCTGGTTACAATGATGATGATGATGATACATATTTTATAGCGAAATTTAAATGTAACATGAAAATATTTTGAAAGAAATAAACATTTACCAGTAGTTCTAGGATCAAGAGTTTTAATAACCTCTTTCGCCTTGTCAATGCATTTCCTATATCTCTCTTCAGTTGCCAACAATTCAGTTTCCTTGTGATTCAAATTTTCTTGAAGTCCCTTACTTTTTTGTTTCTCAGACTGCAAAGCAGCTAAAAGTTCTTCAATTTGTGTACCTAAAAATTTTAAATTCAAAATTTAATTTAATTCAATCTGACTTTTCATCTTCAAGTGATCGGTAGTTCAATATTTATCTTGAATGGTTTTGTAGAGAATAATATATATCAATACAAAATGAAACATAAACAAATTTTAAAAACGTATAGCTTCAAATGTTATGGGACTGGTACATATATAAAGAGTTGAGAATACAACTAAAATTGATATTTTTAAATATATTTTTAGCAGTTAATGTCTCTGACATTTTAGTTTTATGAATAAAATTATAAAAATGGCAAAAAATATCCTCTCATAAAAAAATTATGAACAGTTTTATATTTGATTCGCAAAACAATGTTCGAGTATAAGTTGTAATCTCCGATTAATGTATACATGTTAAAACTTAACCAAATTATTAAAAATATTTGAAATGAGCCGATTTATAAAAACTATGTCATGACATACCATGTTTCGACTAGAGTCTATGACACTAGACATTAATAAAAATTTAAAGAACTAGAATAAAAATTTACTTTTTCTTTGATTTTCTTCAAGAGTTTGCATCAATTTCATTTCCATTTGGACTTGCTGCCCTTTTTGATTAATGTCTCCAGAACCAGAAGTCTTAGCCTCTTCTAAACAAGCTTCCAATTGCATAATCTTCTGATTAGCTTCTCTGTTAATGGTTCTTTGCTTTTCTAGTCTCTGGGCATAATCTTCTAGAAGAGCCTATTAAGAGGTAACAGGAAAAATAAATTATTATTAGAAGAAAACCGGTGGAATTAGATACTGAGAACATCTTAGAAAAATAAATATTTAACGTGGCTTGAATCTGTATTAAAAAAAACGTGGGAAGGTTTTGTTATGACAGATTTAAGTCCCGTTCATAACTTGCCATACAACATTTAAAAAAAATCCTATGTGTAAATGAATTCTTCAGTAAAAAAATAAACTTAAAACAAATTTTAAAAACTTGAAAATCGCAAAAGATTTGTCATCATATTTTAAATCAGGAAAGGTAAAATAATATGCAATTGAGTAGCAAATCTATGTGCAACCATTGTGAATCAGATATGAATATTTGACATTTGTACCAAATTCAAATTATTTACTTAACTTGAAAATATTAGTAATCAATAAAATATTTTTTTTCATTTCAGAAGAAATTAGAGCTATGAATATACTGAAAATAACATAAGTTATACCTGTACTGATGCTTGATCTCCTTGTGCCCCTTGATTTTGCCTCAAAAGTTTATTTTCATGCTCTAACCTGATGAGACGCTCTTTTAAATCGCCTGGCATTAGTTCGCGAGAAACACTATCTTCATTGCTACCTAAATAAATAAATTGAACGAGATATGTAACAAAAATTGATAAACCCATACATATTACTTTTACATGCTTTTAACCTTAACTTTTTTTTTTAAATATAAAATCTGATTGGTGAAATTTAAAAAAAACTATCAAATAGAAAGTGAAAATTGTCTTCAGACAAAACTCCATAATAGTTTGTCGAATGATATTTGAGAATGCAAAGTGGGAGGATATTTGGTGATAAAATATGAAATAGTGCTGAGGACTAGTGACAGTTTTATAAATAATAGGGTGATATTCCAAAACAGTTAAAACAAATCAAGTTGGTATAACCTTTCCTTCCCGGTGTTGGGTATCTTCTACACGTTGCTTCAAATAACCATCAATATCTCTATAAATATAATAAATACAAGGTTAAGATTCTAGGTATTCCTCCATAATATATTTACGCATTGATTTAAAAAATAATATTAATAATAATCAGAATTTATCGACTACATCGTAAGTATTTTCTGAATATCGGAAACAAATTCGCATTTAAACGCTGTGAGTGCCTCGATCTTGGGTCTTGACGATAGGTGAAAAGTATGCGGGAAGCGCGACACTATATTCGCATCTCACTTTTGCATACGTCACTGAATAGCGAGGAGCGCAATTGTCTCCACCTCGCAAGTGTAAGCGACGCCCGAGTTAGCCCCCAACCCTGCCGCGCTGCAGTAGCTGTTGAGCTGGCAACGAGACTAGACCTACGCCCGTTCCGTGAGCGGTGCCAGATGGTTTTTTAATGTTTTCAGCAAATAAACCTCAAATATTATAATTTTTAACTTCAATTATAATTAATTAAGGGGATTATCTATGAATCTTCTTATTTTTCCGATTTAAAATCGCAAATTTTTGATCGCGTACTCACTACCCAACACCGGAACACGCGTTTCATTTTTATCACCGTAAGGGAAGGTATAACATAAAAAAAATCACTATTATTCATGATACACACTCAATATCAAACTCATGTCATCCAATACCAGAGATGGAAAAACTGTCCTCTTGTGCAGTGCATATCCAGGCTAAAAGGGAATTTTTTAAACTAAGTTTTTTAGTTATGTTAATAGAAAAAAAAATTATACCACTTCTTTGGAGATTTGAACATTTGAGTTCTTCGCAAGTTTCTTTAAGTGTATCTCTTTCCTGAAGAAGATTATCTTTCTCTCTCTGGAGAGAAAGTAACTTGGTGCTTATTTTCTTATTCTCAATTTCTAACTTATCAGCTTTTGCAATTTCAGCGTCCCATTTTTCATGTAAATCTGTGACCTAAAATAAATGCACAATCAAAACAAATGTGATATTTTTTAAATTTGAAAGAAACAATAAGGGAAAAATAAATATAAAGGAACGTCTCTTACTTGTTTTTTGTAAATTTCCAGCTGACTTTTGAGTAAGAGTATTTTTTTAGTTTCCTCTTCATGTTCAATACTTCTTTGAACATATTCAACATTCTTTTCTTCAAGCAACTTAACTTGCTTCTTAAGATCAACATACTCTTCCATCCTCTTCTTGTATGATTCTATAGTCGCCTCATAATTGGATACCCTGTCAGCTGACTCACGTAGAGCATCCACTTCATCCTTCAACTGTGCTGCTTCAGAGGCCGCAACCTTGAAAAAATGTTATTAAAATTCAATACATACCAATACACTGATATCCTATTCGGGTTAGTTGAGATCAGATCGCCAATTTTTTTTGGCAAAATAATTATTTTATTTTACATTTGATACAGGTTTAATTAACACATCGATCAATAAGTCCCGGGACTAACCAACAGATGGCGCCTCTAATGACAAATGCATACCATTCTCAGTTAGTACCAGCCTTTAGAAGTTACGTGTCAAACTTTCATGACATTCCGACATTGTGTCATTGAATTACAGTGGTTTTAGTGATGCTACTTTTGTTATTTTCAAAACAATGGTAAAAATCGAATTTTGTGTGTTGATAAAACATTGCTTTTTAATGGGAAAAAATACCGTTTAAACTCAGTGATGGCTTGAAAAATGTTATCCGGGCTCTGCTCCGTCGAAAACAACCATTTGTCGGTGGTATGCTGATTTCAAACGCGGTCGTACAGACACAAATGATGCTGAACGCTCTGGTCGTCCAAATGAGGCTGATACACCAGAAAACATAAAAAAAAACCTCAAAATCGTGTTGGAAAATCGCAAAGTAAAGTTGCGTGAGATAGCTGATATCCTGAAGATATCATTTGGTAGTGTTTACACTATTTTGCATGAACACACAGCATGGTCATGAAAAAGTTTTTTTCGAAATGGGTGCCGCGTTTACTCACAATGGAAAAGAAACAACAACGCATTGATGATTCAGAGCGTTGTTTGGCACTGTTTAGGCAAAATAAACAGGAGTTTTTGCGTCGGTATGTGATAATGGATGAAACTTGGATCCACCACTATACTCCGGAATCAAATCGGAAGTCATCTGAGTGGAGAGCAGCCGGTGAAAGTCGTCCGAAGCGACCAAAAACTCAACAGTTCTCCGGGAAGGTTATGGCCTCTGTATTTTGAGATGTGCATGATAGAATATTCATCGATCCCCTTGAAAAGGGAAAAACCATCAATAGCGAATATTACATAGCGTTATTGGAGCGTTCGAAGGCAGAAATTGCAAAAAAACGGCCCCATATGAAGAAGAAAAAAGCTCTCTTTCATCAGGCCAATGCACCGTCTCACAAGTCGGTGGCCAAATTGCATGAGTTGAACTTTGAATTGTTTCCGCACTCACCGTATTCTCCAGATTTGGCGAGCGACTAGCCACTCCCCAGCGACTATTAGCTGTTCGCAGACCTCAAAAAGATACTCCAGGGAAAGAGATTTGGCTCCAATGAAGAAGTGATTGCCAAAACTAACGCCTATTTTGAAACCAAAGATAAATCGTTCTACACGGCTGGCATAGAAAAGTTAGGAAAGCGTTGGAATGAATGTATCACTCTTGAAGGAGACTATGTTGATGAATAAAAAAGAATTTTGGCAAACAAATGTTGTTTTAGTAGTTAGTCCCGGGACTTATTGATTGATGTGTTAGATGAAATAACAAGAAAAAATTAAATGTCTAAATATGGCATAATGCCAACAGGAACAATATTATTCCTACTCAGTTATACCTGCAAAATTTATTAAGGAGTTTAATCCTCAATTTGTCCACCGAGATGTGGAAGATATCAATATCAGAAAATTTATTCAATGTCATTCTGTGTCTGAGTGGTGATACTCTTAAGAGCTCAGTTCCTGAATACGCTACCGAAAAAAAATCATTATTCACGATGGGGTAAATAATTATCTAGTACATTAAACAAAAGTCTGAATCAACAAAGGGTTTATTATTTTTCCCATTAGCAATTTGTATATGTATAAACATGTGCATAAATCTCTTCTAATGCTTAAGGAGTTATATCCAAGCACACCCATTACAAAAATACAGCAATGGGTAAATTCATACTTTCTCTTTAAAACTCGTTCAACTATCAGGCAATTGTGGATTCCTCTCAAGTTCCAAATGATCAGACCGCACTCTAATCTACTTTGAATCAGTCAATTATAAAGAGATCTCATAACAACGCAACCATCAAATGCTCTAGAGCAGTGATTCTTAACCGGGGCGCCAGCGCCCCTTTGTGGGCGTTTTAGAGGTCTGGTGAAGCGTTTATAAATTTTTAGCATTTAGGGGGCGCTGCAGGAGTTCAAGTGGGCATTGTGTCGATATAGAAAAATAAGGTATGCTCAATTGGTGCGTACACTGCACACATCACCATTGTAAATAATTGCATACATGATCGCAAATAAAATATCTCGATCGGGTTACCACATTAATCTCTACTACTTGCTTATGTACGATTTGTGAAGAATGAAAATATTATCGAAGAAATGCTATTTGCAAAATTACTTACTACTAACACGACTGGTGCATGAGTATTTGAAACCCTTGAAAACTTTTTTAATTAATCCATTTTTATTAGACGTAGAAAGTGTCAGTCAAATTTTAAAAGAGCAGTTTATTGAGCTACAAAATGACTGTGAAACCAAAATAATATTCGATCAATGTGATTATGATGCTTTTTGGGTTCGTTTTCGCCATCGATACCTTCTCTGTGGAAAGAAGTAAAATTACCTATCATAGCATTTCCTTCATCTTATTTAGTAGAAAGGGGTTTTAGCGCAGTAATGCATACGAGGGTGGTCCGATAAGTACTTAGCCTACAAAAGAATAACAAAAATTTTGGAAAAGTGGCGATTTATTTCTCAACATAATCTCCTTTGAGTTCGATACACTTGACCCAGCGATGCTCCAACTTCTTTAACCCATCTGAAAAATAAGTTTTCTGGAGGTCTGCAAAGTAAGCCTCCGTGGCGGCGATACCTCCTCATTCGACTCAAATTTCTGCCCGGCGAGTGACTTTTTCAAATTTGGAAACAAAAAGAAGTCGCACGGGGCCAAATCCGGAGAATACGGTGGATGGGGTAGCAGTTCGTAGCCTAATTCTACCAATTTGGCCGTGGCGACGGCGGAGGTGTGAGCCGGTGCGTTGTCATGATGGAAGAGCACTTTTTTCTTCGCCAAATGGGGCTGTTTTTTCTGCAATTCGGCGTCGAATCGGCCCAATAATTCGGCATAGTAGAGCCCTGTGACCATTTTGCCCTTCTCCAGGAAGTCGATGTAGATCACACCTTTTGAATCCCAGAAAACGGTGGCCATCACCTTTCCGGCCAATAGGACAGTCTTCGCCTTCTTCGGAGCACGTTCGCCGACTGAAGTCCACTGTTTCGACTGTTCCTTGGTCTCGGGTGTGTACCAGTGTATCCATGTTTCGTCGACGGTCACGAAACGACGCAGAAACTCCTTCGGATTGCTCTTAAACATTGTCAAACACTGCTCTGAAGTGGTATCACGGTTGCGCTTGTTGTCCGGAGTGAGCAAACGCGGCACCCATCGCGCCGACAGCTTTCTCATGCCCAATACTTCATGCAGGATATGACCCACGCGGTCTTTTGAGATGCCTACTGTCTCAGCTATCTCGCGCACCTTCAATCGGCAGTCTGCCAATACGAGATCGTGGATTTTTGTCACGTTATCCTCCATGGTAGCCGTTTTCGGGGCACCTGGGCGTGGCTCATCAAAAACCGACGTGCGACCACGTTGAAACTCGTTAAACCAATTTTTGACGGTCGCCATCGAAGGAGAAGAGTCACCGTACACAGCATCCAAGCGCTCTTTGATTTCGCTGCGCGATTTCCCTTTCAAAAACAAGAATCGAATCACCGACCGATATTGCTCTTTTTCCATTTTTCTCAAATCCGCGGACACACTCGCTTCCACACGCGGTCAAAACAAAACTACGCGTCCGATTCGGCTGAAGACAGTAGCTGTCAACGAGAATGTACTACGCGATAAAAAATTGCTCTTGCGATAGTGGTGCCATCGGGCGGTGAGGCTAAGTACTTATCGGACCGCCCTCGTATATTAAAAAAATCCCGAAATTGATTACAAATAAGCCAAAGAGGAGATTTGAGATTGTATTTAACTAAACTTGAACCTAATATTACGAAATTGGCGCAATCACATGAGGCTCAAGGATCTCATTAACATTTTTTTATTTTTTAATAAAAATTTCATATTTCATATTGCTTATTTATTGAAATAATATTATAATGTTGTACGTAATGTTAATGACATAAAAGGCAATAAATACATAATGTTTATAAAAATAATCACGTGTTTTATTCATATTTCTCATATTTTTTTATTTGTAGTAGGAAATCAATTTCATAAAATACATACATAGAGAAAAATGTAAATTTTAAATTTCGTTTTTTTGTGGGGGGGGGGCTGAATAATTTTACTGAGGTAAAGAGGGTGATTCTTTCAATACGGTTAAGAAACACTGCTCTAGAGACTCTCATCACAAATCCCAAAACTTGACTGGCAGATAAACAAATACTCTCGATATAACTCAATATATATTTACTGTTGAACATGATGCCTAGGTCTTTGATATACATCCTTCATCTCCTAGATATTCATACAGTTTATGTGTTCGGGAGTGTGAGCTGAGAACTGTCTGGTGTCCTTGTAGCCGAGCTCACCCTCCTAATGGTGCGAGCGTCACGGCTGGGAGGGTGTTGTGGGATGAGTTTGGACCTTTAGGTGGCTTCTTTTTTGAGAATGTTTTTTTTGTTTTCCCTTGCCTTAGAATGTGTGTGTGATTGTGGGATGTATGTGTATATATGTGTGTATATGTATGTATATATTGTATTTTGAATGCTTTTTTTTTATCAATGAAGCTATTTTTTAACTAACTGAATTGATTGTATTGGCTGCTTATTAATTGTTATTAGTTTTTTTTTTAAATGTTCAAGGGTGTGGGCTGAAAAAAACTAATACCCTCGCGGCCGAGCTCACCCTCTATTGGTGAGGGTATATCTTGACTGGGGGATGTTATGAGATGAACCCAGACCTCCTGATAATTTCTCTTTTAAATGTATTTTCTTCGGCATTGTCCTGAGATATATATGTTATTTCAGGATATGTGTATGTATAGTATATGTACATACTACATTGCTATCAATAAACCTATATTTATTACTTATTATTATTATTATACACATCCTCATAGAGCTACTTTTATTTCACAGACTTCTTACATTTTCTTCTTTAAAAATTTCACTTACTTGAGTCAATAATATTTTTCTATGTATTCTTGTATTATGCATTCCACATATATTGTAGATTTGTCTACTGTTCAATATGCAAAAACCGATTTGTTTAACATACCAATGTTACCTCAGAGTATTCTATGTTATCCTGAATAACATAGTCGAAATTCAATCAATCTTACATCCATTTAAAAATAAAATGATTCAATACAATCATATCCATAATACGATTCATATTCTAAATTAGAATGAATTTAAAAAAATTACGTCTAACTTACTTGGTAGTGTTTTGAACATTTTCATTTTGTATATCTTCTGTTACTTCACTTAATACATCACTTATCCATTTAGCATAAGCAACACAAAACAATAAACCGAACATGAACCAAGGTGATAACATGCTTAAAGACTTAGCAAAACATAGAAATAAATGGAGATCATTTCTAGATATTATTAATAACTGTTGTGCCACACATTCGAAGCAATTAATTATATATAGTTGTTTAAATTAAATAATAAATATGTCAATGTCAAATATTACAAATTACACTCTTGTGAAATTTATTTTACTAACAAAGCTACAAACATTAAGTTTGAGAACTTTCTGTGTAAACAAAAGCAATGTTTATTATTTAAAAAGAATGTAGGTAACCATATTGTACGAAATATCGACTTTAGCAAGAACCCCGTCCTTAATTCCCAAGTTACCAACAGTAAACATAAATCGACAATTCTCTTAAAATTGTTTTACACAGATGACACAGACAAAAATTTATACAGATGGCTCCACGACCAGCCCAAGAAGCAATTGTGGGGCACAATATTTATCCCCTTCTACGATACCAAAGTTCTTATTCACCCGGCGGCTGAGTATTCAGTCTTCACGGCCAAATGTTTAGCATTAATGAAAGCAATTATTTCTATCTCGTGTCATCACTATCCTTTAACCTCTGAAATTCAACTGGTAACCTCTACCCAAGATACCATATCATAGGCTAAACACCTTTTACTTACCAGTTGGTCAAAGGCCTAGGAGCTGTCTAGTAGCAAAAAAAGGGTTGCCTACAGAAATATCCAGTTTAAAATCCTCACCATTCTTTAGTTCCAAACCAAATTGGTTCTATCATATGCAGGATGAGAATAGCACACTATCTGATAGGAAGCCACCTTTGTAAAATCAAGAAGAGCCTTACATGCACGTATGATATGGGAGAGGAAACCCTTTACCACGTTTACTTAAGCATCATGTATGTGCCTCATATGATCCTAACTCGCACTTAATTCTCCACTAATTTAGTCACATAACTGAATTTATTGTCCAAATCCTTAAATATTTAATACTATAGTAGTTTTCCACATATTTTTACACTCCCTCTTTTCCTTTAAATTTTATTGGCACAAATCATTATTTTTACAGGGTGGAATGGCTAATTAATAATAATTAAAAGTGTCAACACTACCTAACCAATGATAAATTAACAAGAAACCTATCTATAATCTATTTATTTTATAAATGGTCCCTTTTATATTTTCAAGGAACATAATATTCATTGTACATTCTCTTTTACTATTTTAGTAAGTACTTTTGTTCTCCGAAACAGATTGAAAATATTCCACCAAGCAAGGCTAATTAGGTTTCTCCTAACATACCTTCATACTATGGAAAAAAAAATCTTAAAATAACAGTGTAGTTTTCATTTAAATAAGGCTTCCAAATAAACAATTAAAATTTTGTTAATAAAAGCATATAAATAATTATTTTCATAATATAATGGTAATTAGGATAAAAAATAATATACAATTCCTCTGTTCATGCGGTTTCCACTTATGTAAATTTACTTTAATGCAATTAATTCTGTTTGGAACTAGAGGAATGGAAAAAAAACAGTCAGGCAGCAGACTACATAGATTCTTTATGCTATCAACCTCCGTGGCCTAGTTTGTAAGATCCTTGACTCCCGACCTGGAGGTTGCGGGTTCTCGATGGAACCCAGATTTTTTTTTAAAGGATTCCATTCTGGTTTTCACTAAAGGCCTCATTGTCATCTTTCTGGTTGGTTGAAAGATATTGCCACATGGCAATAAGCCCGCCAGGTTGTGCTGTATACAACGAAAGTGTAATAATACAATACAATATCGACAATTGAAAAGCTACAACTGTAAAAGCAACAACTATAACAATGGAAGATTTATCCAGCAATAGTGATTTTGAATGAATAGAGGTACTGCAAATTGAAAGTTCTGTAATTTTTCTTCTTCATATAAATAAATTGTGCAGCTCTCATCAAAATGTGTTTTACTTAAAGTATCAGTAACGATTTATATAGATTTATTAAAAAAATAAGCTATTTTAGCTATGTAAGAATAGAATATCTGGAAATATGTAAAAGATAAAATATTTTAAATGGCATTCAATGGCTTCATCTATATGCTGTTTTAATAGATACCCGCGTAAATGAAGGAATTTCCATATTTTCAAACTATTTATTTGATTGATATCAATATCAACTTACACTGTCCTTTTCACTTAAATTGCAATTTTTTTTAGTTATAACAAGTATAATCATATTTTTTCAATTGTTCCATTGTATCATGCTTGAATTGAGTTATAAAAATAGACTATTACTTACTTGCAGATCTTCAAGACGTGTCCGTAACATCACCAACTCTTTATCTTGGATCAGTGTGTTAGCTTTGTAATCGTCTCGAGATGTTTCTGCTTTGAACAGTTCATCTTGTTCCATTGTATCATGTTTGAATTGAGTTATAAAAATAAACTATTACTTACTTGCAGATCTTCAAGACGTGTCCGTAACATCACCAACTCTTTATCTTGGATCAGTGTTTTAGCTTTGTAATCGTCTCGAGATGTTTCTGCTTTGAACAGTTCATCTTGTTCCATTGTATCATGTTTGAATTGAGTTATAAAAATAGACTATTACTTACTTGCAGATCTTCAAGACGTGTCCGTAACATCACCAACTCTTTATCTTGGATCAGTGCTTTAGCTTTGTAATTGTCTCGAGATGTTTCTGCTTTGAACAATTCATCTTGTTCCATTGTATCATGTTTGAATTGAGTTATAAAAATAGACTATTACTTACTTGCAGATCTTCAAGACGTGTCCGTAACATCACCAATTCTTTATCTTGGATCAGTGTTTTAGCTTTGTAATCGTCTCGAGATGTTTCTGCTTTGAACAGTTCATCTTGTTCCATTGTATCATGTTTGAATTGAGTTATAAAAATAGACTATTACTTACTTGCAGATCTTCAAGACGTGTCCGTAACATCACCAACTCTTTATCTTGGATCAGTGTTTTAGCTTTGTAATCGTCTCGAGATGTTTCTGCTTTGAACAGTTCATCTTGTTCCATTGTATCATGTTTGAATTGAGTTATAAAATTAGACTATTACTTACTTGCAGATCTTCAAGACGTGTCCGTAACATCACCAACTCTTTATCTTGGATCAGTGTTTTAGCTTTGTAATCATCTCGAGATGTTTCTGCTTTGAACAGTTCAACTTGTTCCATTGTATCATGTTTGAATTGAGTTATAAAAATAAACTATTACTTACTTGCAGATCTTCAAGACGTGTCCGTAACATCACCAACTCTTTATCTTGGATCAGTGTTTTAGCTTTGTAATCGTCTCGAGATGTTTCTGCTTTGAACAGTTCATCTTGTTCCATTGTATCATGTTTGAATTGAGTTATAAAAATAGACTATTACTTACTTGCAGATCTTCAAGACGTGTCCGTAACATCACCAACTTTTTATCTTGGATCAGTGTTTTAGCTTTGTAATCGTCTCGAGATGTTTCTGCTTTGAACAGTTCATCTTGTTCCATTGTATCATGTTTGAATTGAGTTATAAAAATAGACTATTACTTACTTGCAGATCTTCAAGACGTGTCCGTAACATCACCAACTCTTTATCTTGGATCAGTGTTTTAGCTTTGTAGTCGTCTCGAGATGTTTCTGCTTTGAACAATTCATCTTTCAATAAGTCAACTTGTCTCCTCATATCATTATAGCGAACTGTCCCTGAGAGAGCCGGCCCAATGGATTCACCACAGTCGTCAACTGACTCAGATATATTCCCAGCTCCTTCTTGCATTTTCGTTTGCAATTTTTGATTTATTTCATTCAAAAGGGTCATCTTTTCTTCCGTTAAAATTTTTACCTGTTAATCACAAAATTAACTTAAGTATTTTCATGTTTTATTTAAGATAAAATGTTACATTATCTTTAAGAGATTATAAGAGATTTTTTTTAAATAAAAGTTTACCTATATGAGATACATTCAAGGTACAGGAGGTTAATTAATAAGTTACAATGCGCGGGGTGTTACTGGCTGTAAACCAGCGGATCCCTTGCGATATGTGTATATTTGAACTAGAAATTTCAAAGGACCAAGACATCTGGGTGAAGTGCAGGATAAACAATACAACAATTTATATCTGTACAGTTTACTTCGAGTGCAAGGGTGCCGACGAAACCAGACAAAAATTTTATGACTAAATTCGGACAATGTTAGGTTACGCAACAAAAATGTTTTGATTATAGGAGATTTTAATTTGAGTAATGAATCCACCGAAGTATTGTTGGATTATAACTGTTTTCTTCAATCCAACGATCTTGTCCAATACAATTATATAAATAACGAATACGGCAATATGCTAGACCTAGTATTAAGCAATACCAACTGCAAGGTGAACAGATCGTTGGAGTGCTTTGTAAAGAAGGATAGAAATCATCCGACAATCTCCATGGAGGTCCAGGTGAGATGTGTGGGCCTAGGGAGGGGCCGCAAGTACCGACCTCTGACTTTGAAACTGTACTGTGCAACCAATTGAGCCACCAAGTATCATTGAGACTTATTGGAAACCAGCATGGCTTTTTGCCCATACGATTGACTGTTGCTAACCTTCTCTCTCTCACACAACAGATTGTATCAAATTTAGACGAACTTTCCCAAATGGACGTAATATATACAGACTTCCAGAAAGCTTTCGACAAAGTTGATCACGATATATTACTTAAGAAAATGCATAAACTTGGCTTCAGCTATAATCTAATTGGATTATTTACATCATACCTAAAAGAAAGATCTCAATACGTAACAATCAGGAACAGGTCTTCTGTGGAATTCATCGCAAGATCTGGTATACCACAAGGATCTAATTTAGGTCCCCTGCTATTCCTCATATTAATAGATGATATTCAAAATTCCATAAGTCACTCGACATGTTTATTGTTCGCTGACAAATTCACCTCACGACTGTGCACAGTTACAACAGGACCTAGACTCCCTAGTTTCCTGGAGTGAGCAAAATCATCTCCTGTTCAACATTAATAAATGTGTCTGTGTATCTTATAGTCGATCGTTTTCACCAATCCACCATCAGTATATACAGCGAGTGGCATTAAACAGAGTTTCTGAATTCAAAGATTTGGGTGTAACCTTTGATGTCGGACTCACGTTCGTTAACCATGTCATGCATTTGATATCGGACTGTTACAAACTATAATGCTTATATGTACCTAATAAATATAGCCGTGCAAGGAATCACCCTCTGTTCTACGTACCAACTTACAGGACGAATATCATGGCTAAACACTCAGTCACGCGTGGTATAGAGATATTGAACGAGGTCTGAATGAAAAAAAAGGAAGAGTCACCATCAGGTATCGAATATCAGGTTTTATAATAAATAAAGAATTACAGAGATAGGATTTATTTTGCCAAAATTATTCAATATAATTATCTGCCGTAGAAAAAGTGTCTATACCTACTAAGCCACACACACAAAAAAAGCAAAGAAAAAAAAAATTATAATTTATAAAAATATTATTTAAAATTACAAGACATAATATTTTAATAAGTGTTTCTACAAGAAATACAAGTAAAACTTTTTACACTTTATCAGAGCTGTCACACACTCATAGATTTCCAACTTTGTATTGTTATAATTTGATGAATGTATACATCATTATCACTACTTTCAAAGATAAACTAATATTCAGTGGAAATGTAAATGGAAGAAGACCAGAATCGTAGGATCTGTGTGAAAAGGTTTATGGATGTAGAAGAGGCAAAGATGTATGTCGCGATAGGAAATTCTTGAGTTCTCTCTTTATGGCCTTCCCTGATAGAGATATTGTACGAATTATATGAGCAGATTTATGGATGCAGAAGAGGCGAAATACACTATCTGTTTAATGCAAAAGATGACTGACGGGAAATAAAATACAAGCCAATGTTTATTTTTAGTTTACATTACCTTTCATTCAAAATACCCTTCTTGTGAGTCCATACAATACTGAAAGCGGTTGTAAAATTTTCTGAAGCACTCTGGATGTCTGAAATTGTGTCACAACGCTTTCCTTTCGAATAGCCAGAAGTCGCACATAGCCAAATCAGGCAAATACGGGGGTGATCGATACTTTTTGGCCAAGAAATCGCGTAGAATTTTGCTTTTGTGCACCGGTGAATTGTCGTGTCGTCCTTTTTTCAGTTTCGGAGATTGTGGACCCTTCCATTCCAAGCTCTGGCGCGCTTTGTAAGTGACGCACACTGAAAGCATCATGTTTCATCACCTGTTACAATGCTTGACATGAAGTCGGGATCCATATCAGCCGCTCTTTTTATGTCTCTGCAGTGCTCCACTTTTTGCCCTAATTTTTGTCCAAACCACTGTTTGCCCAAATTTTCCGTTAAAATAAGATGGACAGTGGATTTAGGAATACCAGTGAACTCCTCGATGAGCCTAGTAGACACACAATAATCATTTTGTAGAATTTCAGCCATTTTTTGAACATTTTCTTCAATTCCAACTGTCAATGATGGTCCAGATGGTCAATCATCTTCAATGCTCTCCTACCATCACGAAATCTTGCATACCACTTAAAAACATTCTTACGACTCATTGCTTCCCTACCATAAACAGTTTGAATCATTTCAAAAGTTTCTGACACTTTTACCCAATTTAAAACAAAATTTAATATTGGCATGTTGCTCCATTGTTCTTTTTCCAACCGAGACTCAGAAGGTACTGTCAATAGTTACGTCATTATGAATGAACCAGCAATGCCAGCGCTTTCAAACTTTTACGGAATATAGTCAAAATGTGTCGCTAGTTAATTCACATATTCATCCACAGATGGCGCTAGTGGTTACGCGAAAATAAAATCAGTCACCTTTCCTATTGGACAGACCATGTAAAACAGGAGTACTCACCGCAATTCAGAAAAAAAGTCACCAAATTCAACAGAAAGTGACAAGGCAAAAGGTGCAAAAACACTAAAAACTCAAAAATAAAATTGTTTCTAGTTAAAGCAAAGGAAAACAATATGATGCAAGAATACCAAAATTCGAAAAAAGCACCAAAATCATAAAACTGTCAAGTATAAACAAACATCGCTGTATTTGAGAAAAGGGATTCCTGCAATACATGAACTAAATCACATTTTATAGCTGTTTACATGAACTAAATCACAGTGATATATATCTATTAACTGTCAAAACGAACAAATTTCTATCATTGAATAGAAGTCAAAAACGGTTTAAAACAAAATTGTTGTTTTGAAGATTTACAGATGTCAATGTGTGTCTTACAAGTAAATCATTAAAACATTAGTGACACTAAAAATTTTGACACTAAAATACAATATAAAAATCATAAATGTTTGGCGAGATATCCGTTCATAGCAGTGAACCGTTTAAGTAAAAAAATGGTAGAAAATTCTAGTCTTGTTTTATTTTTAAATTACCTGTAAATCTAACTCATGACAACGTTGTGCTAAGGCGTCTCTAGCTTCCAGATCAGATTGAAATCTTGCCACATTCCCACCCATCTCAAAACTTAAGCCTGATCGATTTCTGTTATGAATACAACTTTCTAACTCCTGCAAAATAAAAAAAGATTTGTGAAAAAAAACATCAACACAAATAAATAAGATATGAACACACTTAAAAACAACAAAAAAAGGGAAAATCAACCATTTTTGGTTATCTAATTTTATTAGAGCACAATATTCAGACAAAACATCCTAACTAACATTTGATCAATATTATAGAAGAGTGCAAGAAAGCAACACTTAAAATGAAATTCTAAAAAGAAATGTGAATTTCATCAAAAAACAATGCTCAAATACATTTTTGACATAAAATTTTTCATATTTTATTTGGAACATTTATGAAATTGGCCAATTTCCTGCCACAATGAACCTACAAACAACCTGTGCATTCACTATAACTCTACCCTCTTGTCAGACCATGTGACCATAAAATCAGATTCAGCCTAAACAATGACAATATTTTAATAACTTTCTGTGGCCATTGAAAGTCATTAAGCTGGTAAAAGATGCGATTAGAAGTTATATTATTACCCACAAATCCCAAGACAGTTTAATTTACACATTTCCCTCACAAATATTACAAAAAGCTGTTACTTTTACACTTTCACATTCTCATTCATAACTAAATCTTACCACGGAAGCAACCTTGAAGAAAATAACTTCAAAAATGTTTCCTTTGTCATTTAGCTCTCACAAAAAGTCAACTTAAGAACCTTTTAGAAGGCTTCCACAGCTGCATCACATGATCAAAAATCACATGTGATTTTCTAAATAATATGCACAATCTTATAAAGCATGCATTAATATTTATATAATCTACGGTTGATGTCGATCTCAAAAAATATCCTACAATTCATTTATGTATAATTCATTATCAACCAATAAAATTTTTGCTGTTAAAAATATAAGTCATACGAAATATAGCATCATGCCTATCAGGCTTTAGACATTAAACACACCAGATGACATGCAACTTTCAAATGGTATACAACAGATATTTATTAGTTTGAATAATCACGTTATGTAGTAGACATTTTTAACTAAGAAAATAAGAAACTGGCAAGCCATTTTGTGGCATTTAATTGATCGGCATAAAAATCACACTTTTTTTAAATTAAATTAACATACAAGTGATGTACGAGGCGTATCCAGAAAGTAAGTGTACTGAGGCTCTCACGACCGGATGGATTTTATTTTCGACATGTTGGCTACACTTCCGTGTAGCCTGACCCTTCCCCTCCGCAACGAGACCGGTTCGAGGTCAGTACGTTGAGAAGTGTCGACGCGACAACACGTTACGTGAAAAATGTCAATCCAATCTCCCGCCAAGTGCGAAATACGCGGCGTCATCCGTTATCTCGTTTGGAAGGGAAAACCTCCGGTTGAGGTTTATAATAAGGTGAAAACTGCATATGGTGATAAAGCTATGAATCGTACGAGTGTGTACAAGTGATGTCGCGAGTTTAAAAACGGTCGTACGTCTGTGCATGATGATCAGAGGAGCGGAAGACCTTCAATTGTGACTGACGAAATTGTGGAAAAAATCGAAAATGCGCTCCATGATGATCGCAGATTGAATATATGCCTCAAGAGGAGACCATCAACTCTGCAAGATACTGTGAGACCCTAAAAAAATTGCGGAGGGCGATTCAGAACAAGAGGAGAGGCATGCTGACAAAGGGAGTCTGCCTGCTGCACAATGCCAGACCACACGCGGCCAACGCCACGAAGGAACTGCTCGCCTCGTTTAAATGGGATGTCCTGAACCATCCCGCGCATTCCCCTGACCTAGCACCTTCAGATTACTATCTCTTTACCTCCCTGAAGCTGCACATGAAACCATGGAAAAAGGTTTTCAACCGACGAGGAGGTAAAGGAAGAGGTGGAGAAGTGGACGGAGGGGTTGGCGGGAAACTACTTCGAGGAAGGCATCAAAAAGTTGATACCCCGCTTCACCTGCATTGAGAGGAATGGCGACTATGTCGAAAAATAGCTTACATATGTACTATGGTAACCACGTAATTTTTTTGTTTAAATAAAAAAAATTGTAACCTACAAAAATTCAGTACACTTACTTTCTGGACTTACCTAGTATGTTAATTTAACTTAAAGAATTTAATTTAATTTAAACATAAAGAAATATTTTAAAATAATATACCTGTATTGCCTGCATTAGAGATCTTTGGCATGACACTTCCATTTCCATTATTCTCGTAATATATTCTTGTTTTTGTTCACAGTTCACTGCACAACCTTTTAAGGCAAAAAATATATGTATTACTAATATGAAAATTTAATAGTCATTACATGTGGAATTTTCTGTATTAGCTCTACATAACTTATCCCATTAGTAATGACTAGAGCTAATACTTTAAATATCTACCAAAATATCTCCAGCAATACTTCCACATAAATGGTCTGATGAATGTTAGACTCATCCAATTCGACTTCCCAGTTTCAGACCTTAGTACTTCTGTATTTATTTAATGACACTCATTAACTGTCTTCTAAAAAATAAAGTGCTTTTGAGGAGGTCTATGATTTATAAACCACATTTAAGTTATTAACATATTTTTTATTAACACTATTTTATTAAAAAATCATATGAATGACACTAAGTACCCATATATGGTGGTAGTTCCATTACTTGGCCAATAATTTTCTTACAAGGGTATGGTGAACTAGTGCAGCTTCAAGGTGAAGTTCTGATTTTCTAACAGGTAACATTGTCGTCTTGTAGTGGTAACATTTAGCTGTCAGTATGTCAATTAATTATTGTCATTTTTCACTTATCTAACATGAAATGCCGACAAAAAATATATACTTACCGAGTATCAACTGCAGTAAACGCCCTAATTCAATAAGATCTCCTTTTTCCGCAATTTTAACAACATCTGGCTTCGGGAATTCAATCAAACTTACATTCAAGACATCTTGATAGTAATCTGAAAGGAGTCAGTTTTCAAGGATCATTTGAAATATAAATGAAAGAAATTATCAGTGAGAGAGACATCTTACCCTCTAACAAGTTTTCACTTCTTGGGTGTCCACTTACAGTATACTGATGTCCAGTATACATGGTGATCCGCACTGAATTATTAATAATCATATAACTGGAGTTGAGAAGTGCATTCCAAACAGTGAAATAAAAGCTTTGGTGAATGGATTAATTGTTTCTCAACTAAATTACTGCTATGCAGTGTTTGAAGGATGTAGAATATATGCTAGATAGGTTACAGAATATACACACATACACACACACCCGCACCTATTCCCACACACACAATCACAAAGTGATTTTGCTGTTTTTGTGCCTGAAAACTACGATTTGCGGACAGCATTGATTTTCTGTTACCATTTGAAGAAAACTGCTGCAGAATCGCAACAAATGCTTGTCGAAGCTTACGGTGAGCGTGCTCTTGGTAAATCAGAGTGCTTTAAAAAATTCTAAAGTGGTGATTTTTACGTGAGAAACGAAGAACGTGGAAGACCAACGAGAAAGTTTGAAGACGCCGATTTGGAAGCATTGCTGGATATGGATGACGCTCAAACGCAACAACAATTCACGGATCAATTAAATGTGACACGAAAAGCCGTCTCCATACGTTTGAAAGTCATGGGAAAGATCCAGAAGGTGGGAAAATGGGTTCCACGTGAACTGAATGAAAGACAGCAGGAAAACCGAAAAACCACTTGCGAAATGCTACTCGCCAGGTACAAAAGAAAATCATTTCTCCATCGAATTGTGACTGGCAATAAAAAATGGATATATTTCGAGAATTCTAAGCGTCAAAGATAATGAGTAACTCAACTCCAAGCAAACCAGCGACATCGACTGCAAGGCCAAATCTATGCTATGGACGGAAGACAATGCTCTGTGTTTGGTGGGATCAGAAGGGTGTTATCTATTATGAGTTGCTAAAACCTGGCGAAACCATTAATACTGAACGCTACTGACAACAAATTATGGATTTGAACCAAGCATTGCGTGAAAAATTACCAGAATATCAAAAGAGGCTACACAAAGTGATTTTGCTTCATGATAATGCACCATCGCACACAGCAAAACCGGTCAAGGAAACGATTGAGACGTTTAGTTGGCAAATACTTTCGCATGCGGCTTACTCACCAGACTTGGCTCCATCCGATTACTAATTATTTGCATCGATGAGACACGCACTTGCTGTGCAGCGCTTCACTTCTTACGAAAATGGCTCGATGATTGGTTTGCCTCAAAAGAGCAACAGTTTTTTTGGCGTGGCATCCACAAATTGCCAGAGAGATGGGAAAAATGTGTAGCTAGTGATGGGCAATAATTTGAATAAAATATTTTTTACCATTTTCATACAATAAATGTGTATTTTCTATAAAAAAAATCCGGTTTCATATTTACAGACATACACATACACAACACATACATATACATATATTTCTACAGCAGTTATTCGGCTCATTTAAGTCTTTTCCACACTCATGTTTCCCTCCCATACATCAAAGTTGGTTCTAAAATATTATTGACTTCATATTATGTGCACTTTTGATGTTTAGCAAAAATGAGGATTAAGTTTTGTCAATTGACACTCTGCAATTCATGTGTCATACTATTGACCTGTGTTGGGGTTTAATGTAAGAAGGAAACCTTCTAGAGTCCTAAATAACATTTGACAATACATGATGGCCAAGATAAAATCGGAGATTATATTTGCTCCATTAAATTTCGATACATGACTAATTAAAGTTTTAATTATTAAAATTGCCCAACAAAAAATATTACTTTTACTTCACATTCTGTACCCACCCACTCAAAATATAAGCAACAAGAAAATTTACAATAACATACTTTTATCTTAAATACGCAAATTAAATGTATCCGAAAAATGTCAAATGCTGATTATTTTACATTTCTAGATGTTCTGAAAATATCTCATAATTAATCTGAAAGTTCAAGTGAAATAATAATATAACTTATTACCGATGACACGTTCCACAATTTTCTTCAAATTGCTAACTTTGAGTCGCCAATTACTTCCAACATCTGGTTTGATTTTCGAGTTCCAAGTGGATGTGAAAAAATCTGGAGCAATCTGTGTCAACGCCTCCGCCATTAAAACCCCATCGAAAATTTCTGCAACGAGAGTAGATGTCAAGAAATGTCCATACACTCTATAAACCATTACACCAGAGTTCATGAAGAAAATACGATATATTTACCGTTCATTGTGTTGTACGCAGTTCCAAGATTCAGAGTTCTTAGCCATTCTACGAGGTTATCGCACAACGTTGACTGATTAATTTCCATGTTATTAAAAAGTATGTTAACTAAACGTAACAACACATTAAAACGTCAACAACTCTTTTATGATGATATACAAATTCACTATATAAATCACATCAATCCAGTCGCAAAAAGACCAATACAAATCAACGATTATTAAGTGACAGCAAACCAATTTTTTATCAAGATGACACTCGTTGAATGTCTATGAATTGTGCTGTCATTTTTAGAAGAATGTTAAGATAACGTACCACTCACACTAAAAGGTAAAGGCTGATATACAACATTTTAAATCCGGAAATTTTCCAATTACGAGTACGAATTGCATATTAAATTAATAAAAAATAATGCAGTGCTCCTCAAATATTCATAACTTCATAAACTAGAAATTAGGTATAAATAATAGAGGACTATGCAATGCTTATGTTCTAGATATTCCAGAATATTAAGCATGTAATGATTTTGAAATTCAAGTCATGCAGAAATATAAACACGTTATTTAATTTTAATATGTTTTAAGCTTATTGAATACGTTCGAAAAAAATGTCAGGGTTTGGATGTAAAATGTATTTATCAAGATCTATCATTAAAATTGAAAAATTCGTAAATTTATAGTATGGCACTGTTCCATAATACGATTCCTTCGGCAGCTACTGGGCAACAATATTATAAATTATGTGAAATAAAATCTCAGATAAATACCTCTCCGGTCCCAAAATAAAAACTATCCAGACATTCCGAATTTAAATTAGGGGTTAGCTGGGAATAGAACTCGGGATGCATACTGATTTCAATACTATGGTTTAAATTGAGAAACAACTACATACTATATAGGCATGTAAAATAAAATAGCATAAATGAAGAGAAAAACTAGTGAGAGAAAAGAAATATATAAAATCATGAATGAAAAAAGCTTACTATTTGAAGAAAAATTTAAACTTCTTTATTATTTAACCCTTTTAATCCCACGGGCCAATTATCGCCCCCCACTGGTGTATGCGAAAAATCTGACGGGGCCGATCATCGGCCTCAAAGTTTTCATACAAGTTTTTATGTTGAATAAAAAAAAATTATGAAATATGAAAATTACTCATTATTTTACACTCTACAGGAAGGTCTCCACAAAAAATTAGGTTTTAAAACTAAATATTAACTGAGATAAAATATAAACTACTGTTTTTTGTCAAAATATACTTGAAAATTTTCGCACATTTTATGCAAAATATGCTGGGATTAAAAGGGTTACGTTATTTTGAGTGTACTTATTGCCAGATGGCAATCTTTAGCAACCAACTAAACAGGGGTAAATAAAGAAAATAACATCATCATAAAATAAGTCAATATCCTCAATTTAATGAAAAGAAAAGAAAATCAATAATGAAAGACAAAATAAAAATGAAATATTTTTTAATCAATGTTTGAATGGGTGGGCTTATAAAGAAGATAACCCTTAACCAGATAAAAAAAAAACCATTATGTTTTAACCTCAGATATTATATTTTAATTATTCATTTGATTCTATTCATTACGAAATTTAAAAATAGCCCAGACGTCAACAGGTATATTGCACACCTTTGTATTATACAAAAAAGATTGGAAATTTTAAGAAGAGGGAACAAAGTAATGATGCTGGCTAAAATACGAATGGATGAGTGGAGGAAAGAAATGGTGGTTTTGAATCGATGCTAAGTAAGCATAGTATTAGGAGGTTGAATGGTGATTATAATAGGCTTTTAGAAATTTGTGTGAAACTGATCTGCTTATAGCCAATATCTCATGTGCTCAAAAAAGGAATCATATGTATATGTGGGAAAAATGTAATTAAATTATGATAAGGAATTTATTTTTGTCGACTCTAAACTGAAATGTTATATTTATAATTCTCAAGTGCTAGAAGGAGTGAACCTCGATACCGATCACTATCTTCTAATGACTAGAAATGAGCTATTTCAGTGATGGTGCTCGAGAACCAATAATTTAGAACTAATAAATGGGTAAGGAAGAAAAATTTCCCAGATTATATGAAAAATAAAGAACTGTGAGGAAAAGTGAAAAAATTGTTGCATGAATAGATTAAAAAATATAGAAGTGGTATGGGAATGTGTGAATTATAAAGGAAGAGTGGGAATGTTTGACGAAAATGATGTCCTCATATGCTTGGGTATGGGGGTTGAATAAGAATCGTGATAGAGAAAAAAATAGATCACTGGTGGGACAAAGAAGGCATGGAGAGCTTAAAAGATAATCAATCTGTATGGAAAGAGTTTGTGAAAATACGAAATCTAAGAATATCTCAGAGAAATAACATGAATATTAAAAAAGTACAAGTAACAGAAAATATAAATAAATTATTGATAGACGACGCAGAATGAATACAATAAAGAATGAATACAAATGCAAAAAGTATGAAAAATAACGTAAAGGGTGTAACGGTATAAAAGATAAAAAATGTAATATTGTTATAGATGTAGAAAATGCAGAAAACAAGTAAAATGAATATTTTGAAGAATGCTGAATTAGTGTTAATGTTTATTAACCTATTAGGTTGCTTTCTTTCGTATTTTTAGATTTAATCACCTTCATGAATAATGGTCATTAACTCTTATATATGAAGGAGTATACCCCAGTATCAAAGTGATGAGATTCAATCACGTATTATACGATCTTTATAACATATTCGTTATACCACAGACTTCATGGATACAGACAGCGTTAAAACTTATTTGTACAACGCTCACATTTTTTTAAGAAGTACAATCGTGTGCGCCAAGTTTTGCATTGTTGCGACGATCCTGGTCTTAATTGAAGCATAGACATTTAAAATCTATTATTATTTGTTTGCGTAATCTATGAATCCCTCTTAGCGCGTGTATTACAAAGAAAAATACTATTTACAGCATGTATTTATCATATTAATAACAAATATCGGAAGATTTTCGTTCCAATGCAGGAATTCAATCAATATTCTGCGCTAAATGGTGGTAAGTTCCTTAGTTTAACCATGCCTTGAGCCTCTCGCTATAAGCTTTGATTCTCAAGATGGCGTCCTATTGCTTTTCTCCGCGCCGTTTTATTTATTCACTATTTTATCTTTGTGACTTAACCAAACCGCCCCCTTCTGTGCGAAATATATTTTTTTATCAAGCGTCCTTTTTTCAGAATGGTGCTTCACTGTCAAACATTGACTCTGGCCTGAACATTTTCTGTCGCCGAATCTAATGTTTACGCCCGTGAATCTGTAAACAATCGGCGAAATGACTGCATATCGGTTGCAAATCGACTCTTCGAAAAACTTGACGTGTAACATAATTAATTATTTTAGTTGTGCAATGCACTTGTTCCTCTATATTTATCATATAATTTGGAAAAGTTGTAAAATAATAAAATCGCGGAAGAATTATTGGATTAACTAAATTGAATTTAATTTTTTTTCTTTTTAATTGTACAATAATTGGATTCAAAGCAAATTCGCTAAAATCGTATTCAACATACATACTACTTTTAACTATAGTCAGCACAAACGAGATTCGTAAAATATGCTTTTTTTTAAAGTTGAACACATTTTTATAAAAGTTAAATTGAAAAAATCCTCTAAATGTTAATTAGATGAAATAGATTATTTATTTTTAGGCAATTTTTATCAGTCAAATTATCCATAAATTGGTAGCTATATTACCTAGAATAATAATTATAATATGAACCACATCAATAATTCAGTTAGTAAATACTATTTTTCTGTCAGTCTTCAATACGACTCATGTTTGGATTTTCAGTTGAATGCTACTAGTTTATATCTGTCGAATGAACTTATGTTTCATTTTCAAGTTAAGAGTTTAGACATCTACAGAGACACCCCTTTTGACATTTTAAATACATCTGAATGTTGTGAAAAATCAGTTAAATGAACCATTTTGATGAAGTGAAAAATGATTTTTATATCAAATATTGCACAAACACCAGAATTGATAACTTGAACTTAATTCAACTATAATATATCTTAATTTAACCTATTATATACTCTTTATATTGTCCCAAACATGTCAAAAATTATTTCAATATTCCCTCTACCACACATCCTTCACGAAATCGTTAGCTTAAATAGGTTACGGATTAGAATTCATGTCTAGTTTTTCTGACGAGATAAATGTAACTCGAAGATGATAGCAAAATTGTACTTGCGAAATTAACTAAGCAAATTTTGTCATAATTTGTATAAAAACTGGTTAAAAGTTACTAAAATCAAAATAAATGATGATGCCATAAGACAGAATTGCTTATTTGTGCAATTTTGTATTTTCAGTTATTCAAATGGTCATTGTATTTGTTAGTATTTTGCAGATATATGCTATCAATGCTTAATTAAATATAAACTAATAATCATTTTCAATTGACATATCATTATATTCGAATTAACCTGATAACTACCCCATCATTTTCCTCCAACACTCATTTGTGCGAGCAGAGATTAGAACTGGACCGGTGTAGGCAAAAGAGCCGGCAAGATATCAAAACAAGTGGAGATCTGCCCTGAAGCTGCTACAACATATACAACAAACGAGAAGGGAAAC
This sequence comes from Odontocerum albicorne, assembly GCA_949825065.1. Classification (NCBI taxonomy): domain Eukaryota; kingdom Metazoa; phylum Arthropoda; class Insecta; order Trichoptera; family Odontoceridae; genus Odontocerum; species Odontocerum albicorne. The sequence goes on from OX463839.1 coordinate 28,631,697, forward strand.
ACGATGATCAAAATTGTAAAGAATATGTAATATTAAATATTTTTTCTTTTACAGATTTTACTCTGGATAAATCATTAAAATGTCTAATACGGTAATCACAAGTTACACTGATGTGGGTGGAAATTTATCAAAGCCTGGAAAACAATTGGTTGTGATTGTGAATAAAGATGGTTCTTTATCTTTAGAAAAAAATGTTCTGCAATCGCTGCTTGGTAAATTAACCAATTTCAAATTGTTAGTCTAGTAAACTCTATAGTCTTCTATTTGAAATTATGTAATTACATATGTCATCCTTTTTCTTGATACTAAAGGATTTTGGTTTTTTCATTGTGTATGATGCAATTTTAAGGGCTAATTGAAAATATCTGAAAGCAACCAGAAAATTGATAAAATTGAATGCGATAGGGGATTTTTTTTATTAAAAGTAAAAACTACCACTAGGCCAGGAAAGTCAAATCATTCTGTACTATAATAAAAAGAAGAACTTATAGTGTTATTTTGTGACATATCACTCCAAGAGCATTCTAAAATATTTTTAGTCAGCCACTTAGTGCCAGTATATATTCAAATGGAAAAAGACTTAGAGTAAAACCATTCTGGAAATTAATATGTTGATAAACTCTGATGCCTGCTAAGCACTTCTCCGCAGTGGAGACTTCATGAATTCAGTCCTTTTGATGTACCCCATTTTCAATATTTAGCACTTTTATAAAATTTAAATTGTACGAAATTTACTTAAATACTGCAAAAGAAAAAAAATCTTGTCACATTATTAGTCTTCAGTTATGCTACTAAAACTATTATTCTGTAGTGTAAACTATTGAAATCCTTTTACAACAAATATTTTAGAATGAATAGGAAATGATATAACTTACTACCTTGATCAAAAAGTTTTAGGACCGGCCACCGTCTGGTGCTGTCAGTCACCCGATTGGATTTCTTTTTTTTTGTTAGGTTACCACATAAGTTTGAAAATGGCATCAACTGTGCATCAACGAGTTTGCATTAAATTTTGTGTGAAAAACGGATTTAACGGTCCGTAGACCTTGGAAATGTTGGAGAAGTGTTGTTTGGTGGCACGAACGCTTCAGAAGTGGTCGTGAGTCGGTCAAGGATGACGAACGCAGTGGCAGTCGAAAACCGATGAAAACATCGATAAAATCAAAGAAATGTTGGCTGAAAACCGCAAATTGACCATCAGAGAGCTGGCAGAGGACTTGAACATCGCTTATGGATCCGCTCAAGACATTTTGGTTAGTGATTTGGGCCTCAGACGTGTCACTGCAAAACTGGTGCCGAAAGACCTCAATTTCATGCAAAAAAAAGGACCGCGTTGAAATCGCGAAAGACATGATTTCCATGAGTTTTGGACCAAAAACAACACGACTACTATCCAGCAGCTTTTGAATTCACCTGATCTGGCTCCCTGCGACTTTTTCCTGTTCAACTGACTTAAAAAACCGCTTCGCGGAACGGGTTACAGCACCCGAGAGGATGTCATGAATAAATCGAAGACGGCTCTGATGGACATGCCGAAAATTGAGTACCAGCGGTGTTTCGAGGATTGGATCAAGCGCTGGCGTAAGTGCGTTGCAGTCGATGGGGAGTACTTTGAAGGGGACCATATTGATTTTGATGAATAAACTTGTATTTTCGATTTTATGAATAAAGTCCTAAAACTTTTTGATCAAGGTAGTATGCTTTTGGTCTAATATGACTTATGATGTATGTATAAAAATTTCATATTCCAAAAATTTAACAAGTTATCTGATATAGTAGCAATTACATCAACTGAGAAATTTTTGTGGAATTAGTTTTGAGTATGTCACAAAATTTTGTACAGATGGCAATTAGAAACTTCAATTTATTTTCTTACAAAAAGGTGTGAAAATAAATTAAAGCAAGGTATGCTAATTTAGTGGAACCAATAAGATTTATGCCGCTTGTTAGCGTTTGTATTGCTATCAACATGTTGATAATTTTATTTTGAGGCGCTCAACAAGCAAATGGGTAAAATAATTTGTAATAATACATCTAAAACATACAATAAACAAATTTCAATTTGATGAGATCTAAAAATTGATTAGTTTATCGTTAGTTTAGTAAATTATTTGAACACTTGTTAAGTATTCAATAATTTACTATAGGCCAATTAAAATAAAATTCAATCAAGTTTAAAAATGTTTCAAATCAACAATACAATATTTTAAATCAAATTAAAAAATTTGCTATTTGAATTGTCGTTTAGATCGGAACCTATGTAAAGAATACACCACAATTATTGCATTTTGCTACAATTTGTTAAGATACAGCTTTTTGAATTGCTTCAAAAGAGATTTCCTCACATTGAATATTATTTCGAAAACTTTGTGCTTAAACTTTCTATAATTGTTATTTTTTTATTTTAAGATGAAAAAGAACCTGAAAATACGTCTGTGAGCTTAGTACACATCAATGAAGATGGAAAACCTCCAGATGCTGATGAAGATAGTTCAGATGATGATCCAAATATTCCCCACGTAAATGTTACTGTTAATGCATTTTACCACCCTGAAGGAAATGAACCATTTGAGAAAGGTAAGTTTCAATTTTTAGCATATATTTTTAATTAATGAATTGGGAATTTCATTTAGAATATTTAAAATGAATCGTACGCAATAAATTCTGCGATTGGAAAACAGTTTTATTATATCTTATGTCCACATGTGAACATAAAGTATTCTTAATTTCATTTTAACATAATTAAGAACCCTTGAATGAATGGTGTAACTATTTATTAATCAACACAACATTTATGTAAAACATTTATTAGTTTTTTTTCTTCAATTTGTAAGTATAATAAGTATTGTTAGTATTTTATAAGTATTATTTTTTCTTATTCTGTATTTAAAAAAAAAAGTTGTACTCATTTATGCATAACAATGTAGATGCTTAGAAAAGTACTGCAATATGCCTGTGTATGACAATTCCAAAATGAAGGTGGCAGTAAGTATATTAAGGAACCTTCTTACTCTGTCAGAATATAACTTTCATATAGTAACTTAACTTTCTTAGTATAACTTTCTTAGTATCAATGGCAGCATAAGTTAGTTTTATATTCATAAAAATGAAATATATATTGAAATGGGGAATATATTTTGGATGGACTGCAGAGGTACATGAAATCACGACATCTCTCTAGAAAAACCAAAACTCTACTTTATAAAACACTCATCCGACCTGTGCTCACCTATGGCTCAGAATGTTGGACTCTAAGTAGAGTGGACATGAGGGCTCTAGGGACATTTGAGAGGAAGATTCTGCGCAAAATATATGGCCCCATTTGCAATAACGGAGAATGGCGTATCAGGTATAATCAGGAGCTGTACGGTCTGTATGGAGACCCTGCCATAACACAAGAGATTTTAATTGGGAGACTCAGGTGGGCTGGACACGTGCAGCGAATGAGTGAGGAAGACATTCCGAGAAGGCTCTTGAATGGCACACCGGGGGGTCGAAGAAAGCCAGGAAGGCCGAAGCTTCGATGGCTGGATGGTGTCAATAGGGATGCGCAGCTCATTGGCATCCAGAACTGGCGAACAGCAGCACAGGACCGCCAGTCATGGAGGCGTGCTTTAAAGGAGGCCAAGACCCGACCTGGGTTGTAGAGCCATTGTTGATTGATTGATTGATTGGAATATATTTGATTTCACAATAAATTAATGAGATGCAATCCTTATTATAAATAACAGATCTACTTGTACAGAGAAACAAATCAAAATGTTGATTAAAAAAAAACAAAGTTTATCATTTGATAAAAGTTATGTATTAATCGAGTTGATGATCCTTATATTGAGCAAAAATAGTGTGTGATTCTTTGGAATACATACTTTAAATATTTTTCGTTTTTACGAGATATTCCTTTGTTTTAAGAAAAACTTTATCAACTAGAATGCATAGCCAACTTCATAACAAATTTGTCATTCAATAGATAGTTTTCATTAAAGAATTTTGAAAGGTATATCTAGTTTATCATTTTGTTATTTCATTTTTATTTCAGGAATACTTGATTCACAGATTTTGGATTCCAGAGAATTATTCCTTTTAAGTTTTCAAAATGACCATTGCTACACTCCTCTGACTCCAACAGATCAATCATCAAATATTTCTAACAAAGACCATATACAAACTGTTGAAACTCCACCGCCTGTTCAGAAAACTCAGATAGCTACAAATAAAAAGATAACTATTTTAGAAAATAAACTTATTCCTAAAGGAAAAAAACTCATTAACCTCAACACATCTGAAGGGCAAATTATTTTGAAGCGGTCTGATATCCTAAAAAAAATTGTTGATGCTCAAAGAGCTAATAATAATCTTGCTCCTGTCAGCTTTAGCAGTAAAGTTGAACTCAGTGCTATTATTCCAGAGAAAACAGTCATAGCACCAGCTGTAAGTGGTATAGGCAATATCTTGAATGAGCAATCTTCAGAAAGTTCTAGTGAAAGTGTGCGAGATGATCATGATTCTGATTCAGACTATCGAAATCATTCTATGAGAAAGACTCATGTAAAATCTAACAAATCAAAAACCATAATTAACAAAAATGTCAAAAATCTTTTAAGTAAGAAGATAGAGTCGAAGAAAATCCTAGCCAATTTGCAGTCTCCAGATATACCCTCTCAGTACAAACATGCTAAAACTTATAAAGTAAAAAGTTTTTCAAAAACCAACACTGCTCGATTGATTGGTAAAAAACTTAAAAGAACCCTTCCCCTTAAAAATGAAGACTCGACAAAGTCAGATATTGTTCTCAGTGACAAAATACTTACTAACTCGGCAGACAATGTGAATTCTAAAGATCTAATGAGAACTGATAAAATTGATTCACATAAAGTTACTAAGCCTGTTCCTAAAAAGGAAAAGAAACCTCCCGCTCACATGACTGCTCTTTTAAACGATATGACATCATTATTTTCTACACCCGATGTTCTTCGGAGAGTCTCAACTGACGCTAAACCATCAAAAACTCCAGATAGCATAATTAAAAAAACAGAAAAGGATATAGCAACAGAATCTCCCAATTTATCAATTAATGATAACAATGCTGATATAACAAGAAATAAAATGTTCAAACCTGAAACAAAAACATATTCCAATACCAATTCTAAATTGACGCTTAAACCATCTGTAGGATCAACTAAAAGTAGAAAAGAATCTGCTGATTCCACCTCTCTAGAAGATGAGAAATTAACTCAAATGTTGAGTGAATCCACACCAATAATTTTACCACCCAATTCTAATATTGATGAGAGCACTATAGTAAACCAACCAGTCTTATATGGAAAGCAAGAAACTAATACAATTGTGACCAACAATCCCCACATTTTAATGAGTCCATCTATGAATACGCCCAGCATCACTGCGCCCCTATCGCCAGGACTTGATCTCTTAGGAGGAATACATCCTGAAGAAGAAGGTCTTACGGAAGATTTATTAATGCATGTAGCACAATTGGTGGAAAGTTCGGAAAATCTGCAAGAAGTTATTGATAAACAAGTTTTGGGTAAAGTGAGTGATTCTCTTCCTAAAGACATTCTCAATCCTTCAGTCAATCCACCCTTACTGAGAATTGAAAATCCATCTCAACAGCCACAGCATGAAAGGCCTACTACAGCTTCTCCTGTAACTCGTAAAGAACCTATACAAATAGTAAGAAGCAATGGACGTGTAATAACATTGCCTCCAATAGAAGCTCCAGCTACTAGGTCCTCAAAAAGAAAAAGTTTACTAAATGCTTCTTCAGAACAGGCAATGCCTTCAGTTCCTCTCCCTGTTTCCAAAGCACCTGCTCCAGCTATTAATCTACCCGCTGTTACAAAACAACCTTCACAAAGTAATAAAAAAGTTGCTCACAAATCAGAACCTCCAGTTTCTGGTCAAACACAACCTGATCATGATGATGATGAAAATATTGAATCTGACGAGAGTTGGAATTCTGAAGATGATCCTGACAGGTGTGTATTATTAATAACTATTTACTAATTCCATATTTTATTCCATTACTTTAATTTTTATTCCCATGGTATGTTCATGGAGTAGAACCATAAGTTATTCATTGAAAGGAATCTGCTTGAAGTTATAAGTGATAATATGGATCTCTCTGATGAATACCTGATTGGTAGTGAAACTCATAGTTAAATAAATACTTAAGGTTCAATTCAATAAATTAAGTTCAATTGTATTTGATAACTTCAAAAATATGTTAACATGTCTAAAAATGATGAATGTAATATATGTTTTTTCCATTCTTCCCAGAATATGGGGTTTTAAAAAAATATTCTTAGCCCTTGGTTTTCCTTTTTTTATTTCAGTGTATATTTATTTATACATGACAAGAAATTTTATAAATACATAATTTATGAATAAAACAACAGGTAATTCAAAATGAATACAATTTATATGGATCTGGGTTTGTTGCCTTTCATTTACCGTGTCCCCAGTAAACTATATGTGGTTAGAAAGTGTCTTATGTAATTATGTATAATAAAACATATTTTTTTAAATATTAGTGACATTTTATACTTAAGACAGATTCATATACTTTGTTCATTCTGACACATTGTCCTATTTTCATGTAGCAAAATAAATTCCACTAAGAAATTCTTGAACATGATTTTATTTTATCACGCCCTTGAGGTGAAATATTCACTAGACCTTACTGGTGCTTACTATTCTTAAAAACATTTTTGTGTGTATTTCTCCATATGTTGTGAATAAGACTCGCATTTGTATTATATATATATATATTTTTTTTATTGAATGATAGATAATCTTTCCTGAAATTGATTATTTTTTGCGATCCTTTAGTGTTTTCTTATACAAAGGTATAGGCTGAAGAAAATCTGGAAAGCTCCAGGTCGTGTCACCTTCCAGATGGGGATTTTTCTGATCGGGAGGCTCATAAGATGAGCCTAGACCTTTTTATGACCAATGTTACTCTTCATACATTTTTCACTCCTGTAATGTACCGTCCTTTATGTGTTTATTTGTAGAAATTCTTTAAATCATTAATAAATTATTTTTATTTAATTACTTATTGTCTCATTTTGGGCGCCATACTACAATATGAATATATCATAGGACTCAGATTCTCGTTGAATGGAAATATTACTTCATAAAATACATCGATTGTATTTTTTCATTCAAGTAAATTATTAAATTTAATCCTTCATGAAATAAGTTGATTCATTTATTCTTAGTGACAAAATATAATTTGCAAATTCAATATTTTGTCTTTTTAGCTAATTCATAATTTCATTATTTTCATATTTCTGATCATTTAACTTTAGTGGTTATTTTTATTATATAAAAAGTGAAAATTGAAATGTAATTAGTTATATTTACTCGGAGAATTTCTAAATAAATTTCCAAAATAATTGGACATGCATTTCGCCTGTTTAGAATAATGACACTGCATCGTGTGGACAGGACAAAACTCACGTATTCAATGTTCAATCTTTTATTCTTTTGGTTTAGGCAATTGAAGTTGCTGAGAGCGCTTTGTGATATTGAATGTTGGAAATTCTAAGCTACAACTATTTTTACTTTCCACTAGTGGAAATTGGATTCCTTTCTACAGAATACTTAAAACTAACATTTTAAACTGCTTTTCCTTAACACATAGTTCTGTTCATGTCAGTTTTTGTTAAAAAATGTAGATATACTTTTAGTATGTCCTTTAATGTTACATTTTTATTTTGACTAAAACAAAGTAATAGATTATCACAGGTTGCACTTAATAAAAATATAATAAAATAATTACTTTAGATTTTCATTTTATTAATTATTTATTTAAAACTTTTTTTTTATTTCATATAATTTTTTTCAATAAAGTACAGACAATAGTTTTTCAAAGCGATACTGCTGTCAGGACATTTTTAATACATTACAGGTGATAATAATTACAATAATCTTGTTTCTGGTTTGATCAGCTCCCAAAGTTAGAGAAAATCTATTCTCACTATAAAAATAAAATTCACAATAAAGAAAATAAAATATTCTAAGTTAATGTGAAGATTAACTATTAAAAAATATTAGGAAGTGATTAGTAAAATTGAATTGAAGTTACGAAAAATCACCAAATACCATTTATTATACATATGTCAGTACTTCTCAAATGGATTCTTCTGTGGCCCACTATATAATCTTGGCCGCTCTTTCCTTCACAATAACATTTTAATAAAATATTGC
>OX463839.1:28640128-28694839 GCA_949825065.1 Odontocerum albicorne
ATATATATATATATATATATATATATATATATATATATATATATATATATATATATATATATATATATATAGATATATATATATATATATATATATATATATATATATATATATATATATATATATATATATATATATATATATATATATATATATATATATATATATATATATATATATATATATATATATATATATATATATACACATATACACATATATATATATATATATATATATATATATATATATATATATATATATATATATATATATATATATATATATATATATATATATATATATATTTACCGCACCCGCTGTATTCCCTGAACATTCTGATTACTGGTTGTTCCGAAGGATGCAGCACGATTTGGCACGTCACCGGTTCACTTCTTTCGTAGAAACCGAAAATTGGCTCCAAACTTGGATCGCCTCAAAAGACGAGTCATTTTTTCGAGATGGAATTCGAAAATTGCCTGAGAGATGGGAAAAAGTAGTAGCCAGCGATGGACAATACTTTAATTGATCTGTTCATTCATTTTGTTTAGAAATAAATGCATTTTTAAACACAAAAAAACGGACCGAACTAATTTATACACCCAATATAATTCCTAAGTCCCTTATTTTTTAACCTAAATATAATCTCAACAACTTACCACAGTCACTGAAGTCAATTTTATCACAACACAACTATTTTTTATTAAAATTTAATACAAATATATAACATTCTCTCTTTGAGACGCAGCTCACCCACGCTATCAAAATACAAAATGGCCGACATAAACATTGTATATTTTTATGTCAGCTAATTGGCGCTCATGTCGCGTGTTTACTTTTCAATAAACGTATTTAATAATTTAAAATTTATTATTGAACATTAAATTATTAAATATTTTATTTATATAGATTTCATTATTTAATATTAATTCCGAAATGTCTAAAATGCAATGTGACATAACTGTCAAAGTTTAGTTCGTCCGTGTCGCTGCAGGAGGTGCAAACGTTATTTTTTCTGATTTCTAAACTTTTTTATATACACCGATATACGAGGCGTATCCAGAAAGTAAGTGTACTGAGGCTCTCACGACTGGATGGATTTTATTTTCGACATGTTGGCTACACTTCCGTGTAGCCTGACCCTTCCCCTCCGCAACGAGACCGGTTCGAGGTCAGTACGTTGAGAAGTGTCGACGCGACAACACGTTTCGTGAAAAATGTCAACCCCATCTCGCCCGCCAAGTGCGAAATTTTGTAAAAAGGTAAGAGTTTTTGAGGCGCTACAAACTCCATGGAGATGAATTTCTCCGCTCCATCGTTACTGGAGATGAAACTTGGGTTGCACACTACACGCCTGAAACCAAAAGGCAGTCTCAACAGTGGCGTCACACCTCTTCACCCTCTGCCAAAAAGTTCAAAACCACAATTTCAGCCAAGAAAATCATGGCATCCGTGTTTTGGCACTGTCAAGGCATAATTTTAATTGAATATATGCCTCAAGGGGAGACCATCAACTCTGCAAGATACTGTGAGACCCTAAAAAAATTGCGAAGGGCGATTCAGAACAAGAGGAGAGGCATGCTGACAAAGGGAGTCTGCCTGCTGCACGACAATGCCAGACCACAAGCGGCCAACGCCACGAAGGAACTGCTCGCCTCGTTTAAATGGGATGTCCTGAACCATCCCGCGCATTCCCCTGACCTAGCACCTTCAGATTACTATCTCTTTACCTCCCTGAAGCTGCACATGGGTGGAAAAAATTTAGTACACTTACTTTCTGGATATACCTCGTATAAATAAAAATTTATAAACATTTCTGTATACGAATGTCAACTTTTGTCAAAATTTCAAAGCGATGGTAGAGAACTTTCTGAGATTAGACATTTTCTATATACAAACATTTACATTTTTATTTATATAGATTGGGTAGTAAAATTTTGTTAGTGATATTTTTAACTAATTCAACTGGCAAAAGTTGCAACACATTGTGAAATAAACAAATTATTGAAGTTCTTCGAAATTAATGATATTTGGGAAAATTTAGTATTGCAATGAAAACATTTTTTTCCAAAAAACAAATTTATTAATACAAAAACTAAAACTTATATTATATTTATAATTATACTAGCTACAAAGAAAACTTAATATTAGGTCCTTACATATGAAATTGGCGTTTTGCCGTACTGGCAACTTTGATCTCAAATATCTTCTCTTTGGTTAGGAATTCCAAATTCAAATTTATACAGCTATTTACTCAAGTATTTGTGTTTCGAAAATTATAATTCATTTGTTTTTTCCTCAATTGTTTTTTTTCTTTGCGTCACTCAGTTTACAAAATGGAAAACTTGAAATATCTCGTTATTTACGAGTACGAGTTCCACCGTGGCACCAGTGCTGCAGAAACGGCTCGAAGGATTAATGATGTGTATGGCGACGGTGCCGCAAAAGAAAACACAGTGCGTTTTTGGTTCCAACGTTTTCGTTCTGGAAATTTCGACCTGCAGAACAAGCCTCGTGGACGGCCGGAGACCAAAGTTGATAATGAAGAATTGAAGGCTATTGTGGAAGCGGATCCATCGCAAACCACGTCCGAGTTAACTGCAGGCTGCGGTGTTAGTGATAAAACTGTTTTAATCCACTTGAAGCAAATTGGGAAGGTGAAAAAGCTTGAAAGGTGGGTACCTCACGAATTGAGTGAAGCAAATCAACAAACGCGCGTTGACTGCTGCGTTGCATTACTCAACCGGCACAATAATGAAGGGATTTTGAATCGAATCATTACCTGTGATGAAAAGTGGATCCTGTATGATAATCGGAAGCGCTCATCGCAATGGCTGAACCCTGCCGAACCAGCCAAACCATGCCCCAAGCGAAAATTGACTCCAAAAAAGTTACTTGTGAGCGTTTGGTAGACTAGTGCTGGTGTCGTTCACTACAGCTTTCTTAAATCTGGCCAGACGATTACGGCAGATGTCTATTGTCAGCAACTGCAAACCATGATGGAAAAGCTAGCTGCTAAACAACCGAGGCTGGTTAATCGCTCTAGGCCACTGCTGCTTCATGATAACGCTAGACCACACACTGCACAACAGACGGCTACCAAATTAGAAGAGCTTCAATTGGAATGTCTAAGACATCCACCGTACTCTCCGGACCTTGCCCCAACAGATTACTATTTTTTTCGAAATTTGGATAACTTCTTGCAAGGGAAAAAATTCAACTCCGATGGGGCAGTCCAAAGCGACTTCAAAGATTTTATTGATTCCCGTCCGAATGGTTTTTTTAGTAAAGGGATCGATGAACTACCTATGAGATGGCAAAAGTGCATAGATAGCAATGGTACATACTTTGATTAAATAAATATATTATATTAAAAAAAAATCAACTTTATGTTCCTCCCAAACAAAACGCCAATTTCATATGTAAGGACCTAATATTTAGTTTGTCCTCCTTTATTTCGCAATACTGCCTCAATCCTTCGAGACATCGATTCGACCAACGTTTTTAAACGGTCTTCTGGACTTATGGACTATCATCTTAGCAGATTTTGATATAATCCAGTCCAAATGTGTATTTTTAGTGCCCCATTGACTGTTACCTATCAATATATGCTGTTCAATAATCCTCGTAACTCGACCATCATCCACATACTAATTGACATTAAACACCATATTCATTCAATATTTTCCATAGCTTGCCTCTCATCAGTCATATACTTTTTCTAAGTCCACAAACACATTACTTTTTATTATTACTATTAGCCATACATTTTTCCACAAGCATACATAAAGAGAAAATAGGATGTACACATCCTTTTCCAATTGAGAACAGCCACATATTAACTGCTAAAGTATCAGGTCTGTAAATATGAAACAGGAATTTGCTCATAGATGGCTCTAGTTGTCAATGTAGTGACTGTCAAACCGCGTCATTGGCGCCTTTTTTTGTGTTTACATTTGTCAAAGACTTAACTCACAACAATACAAGTTTCATACAACAACATATGTTTTCCTAGCGTTGAACATGTCTGTTTTTGTGCCTGAAAACTACGATTCGCGGACAGCATTGATTTTCTGTTACCATTTGAAGAAAACTGCTGCAGAATCACGTCGAATGCTTGTCGAAGCTTACGACGAGCATGCTCTTGGTAAATCACAGTGTTTTGAGGGGTTTAAAAAATTCAAAAGTGGCGATTTTAACGTGAGAAATGAAGAACGTGGAAAACCAACGAGAAAGTTTGAAGACGCCGATTTGCAAGCATTGTTGGATATGGATGACACTCAAACGCAACAACAACTCGCGGATCAATTAAATGTGACACGAAAAGCCGTCTCCATACGTTTGAAAGCCATGGGAAAGATCCAGAAGGTGGGAAAATGGGTTCCACGTGAACTGAATGAAAGACAGCAGGGAAACCGAAAAACCACTTGCGAAATGCTGCTCGCCAGGTACAAAAGAAAATCATTTCTCCATCGAATGTGACTGGCGATGAAAAATGGATATATTTCGAGAATCCTAAGCGTAAAAAATCATGGGTAACTCCAAGCAAACCAGGGACATCGATTGCAAGACCAAATGGCTATGGACGGAAGACAATGCTCTGTTTTTGGTGGGATCAGAAGGGTGTTATCTATTATGAGCTGCTAAAACCTGGCAAAACCGTTAATACTGAACGCTACCGACAACCGTGATGGATTTGAACCAAGCATTGCGTAAAAAACGACCAGAATATCAAAAGAGGCAACACAAAGTGATTTAGCTTCATGATAATGCACCAGCGCACACAGCAAAATCGGTCAAGGAAATAATTGAGGCGTTGAGTTGGCAAATACTTTCGCATGCGGCTTACTCACCAGACTTGGCTCCATCCGATTACTACTCATTTGCATCTATGGGACACGCACTTGCTGAGCAGTGCTTCACTTCTTATGAAAATGGATCGATGATTGGTTTGCCTCAAAAGAGCAACAGTTTTTTTGGTGTGGCATCCACAAATTGCCAGAGAGATGGCAAACATGTGTAGCTAGCGATGGGCAATACTTTGAATAAAATATTTTTTACCATTTTCATACAATAAATGTGTATTTTCTATTAAAAAATTCCGGTTTCATATTTACTGACCTGATAAACTTGAAAAAATTGTAGGTGATTGAAAGTAGATCTACTGACACAACAGAACTGGATCCAAATGTAACATTGGAAGACATTGTTTCTGCTCTTAATCACATACCTGGAGAAGTTGATAAATGTAAAGAAGAAGACAAAGAAAGAGACAGCAGTCTTTCTCCATCCCCTTCAAGTCGGCATAGGCATCATTCACACAGTTCTCACCACAAACATTCCAAGTATGCAAAAATTATTGTTATTTTTTTACATGAATATATATTTTTTGAAATTAATATTTGCCTATATTTTACGAAAATAAAAACTTAAATTTTAATAAATCATCAAACAATTTTATTTAATAATGTTGATGTTTTTCAGGCACAAAAGTAGATCTAGCAGTAAATCTTCAAAAGGCTCGCACAAACGAGACCATTCCTCTAATAGACACAGAAAGTCATCTGAAAAACATGATTCATCCAAAGAATCTAAATCGATCACTCAAAGTCATCACAGAAAAGATTCTCGAGAAAGAAGTAAGAGTCATGGAGATATAAAACATCAAGAAAGTTCTCGGAGATCATCTCATAGTGAACACCATCACAGTTCTAAATCAAAAAGTGAACTGAAAGGAAGTCCAGACAGAAAATCCCATAAAAGATCTCACTCAAGAGATAGTTCAAAGCCACGCTCGACATCTAAAGAACGGGACAAACGACGATCTACCTCTTCATCTAAAGAACACCTTCCTTCATCTTCATCCAGAGACGACCGTAAACAAAGGTAACAAAAGGAGATAATTTTTACATTTAATCATAAATGTTAAACAAAATTGTATAGGAGAAGCACCGGTCAGACAAGGTCAAAAATAATATTTTCATCAGCAAATATAATTTATTTATTTATCCTTTTGTATACATGGTACATCTTGCAGGATTATTGAGATAAAGAAATTTCTTCCAACCAACAAGCTTATTTTGTATACATATAGTATATACATAAAAAAAATTGTATGCTTAAAATATTTTACATAATTGAAGAAGAAAGGAATGACAAATCATCTAAACAATAATGGTTGTTAAGCTAGAGTAAAGGAATTGCAAAGGGAAGGGATATTAGGATGAATGGTTATTCAAGCTAGTTGTTCAAGATGGGCGGGTGTACATCTAATATTTCTTAGAAATTAATTCCATAGATATGATTATCGTTGAATTTGTGAAATTTATCAGTTTTTATAGCCTGTATTTAGCTAATACATTAGTGGTTGCAAATCACTCCAATAGGGCGGGGTATTATGATAGAGCTTTTGATGCCGCTGATTCTGTGGTGTGGAATGGTCTGCCTCCTAGTCTCAGAGATATGGGGGAAGTGTATAGATTTAGGAAGCACTTAAAGACATTCCCGTTTGGGAGGTCTCATCAAAATTTATGAGTGGGTTCGAACTTCAGTTGGAGCACCCTTGAGGAGAGTTCGCTCTCTAAATGGCGCTATATAAATTATTTTTTATTATTGTACACTTAAAATTCTTTCTTTATTTCAATATTAATGAAATCATATTATGTTTTCTTATGCGTCAGAATAATATACTCTGCTTGTTTACAACACTTTCTTTAGTAATCAACCTTTTTTTTTATTAGATCATTATCAAAAGAAGATGATAAAAAGCACAGTTCAAGTCGCCGCAGCCATCATAAAGATGATTGCATCAAAGATTCTCATCACATCTCTGAAAAAAATGAGCAAGTTGATAATAGTATACTTCAAAGCTCTAAAGACTTTTTGGATGATGCTGACATTTTGCTACCGCCTGAAAATGTCGATATTGCCAGTCCTCCTACTCCTGGAACTCCAGAGATAGGCAATAAACAGTTAGGTATGAATCATTATTTTTTAATATTGTGACCTCTTAACCCTTTCCAGTCCTATGTCGAATGTCATTCGACATCGACTTTATTCCAGTGAGTCCTAAGTCGAATGTCATTCGACATTTTTTTTTTTTTTTTTTTTTTTCTTTTTTTTTAACCTGGCGAGTTTATTGCGATGTGGAAATCTTTTCCAAAAATTTTTTTCTTGTGAACATAAATATAGTTTTATTAAAAACAACCTTGTGAACATAAATATAGTTTTATTAAAAACAATCTGGATGTATAGTATTGTTTTACCCTGTAATTCTGTAAATCTTTTGTGGACCTGTTGGAACATTTTTTTTTTTTTGTGGACCGGAAAGGGTTAATAAATAAAGACTTAATAAATTTTACATATGTGCATACAGAAATAACTAGTAAATGATAACTTCTGTAAAAACAATTGAAGTCTAGCTTAATTTTCATTGAACCAAATTATACATTACATTACGGTAGTGATAAATATTTTATACATTCGAAAACAATACAGTGAATGTTTTATATTGGGAGTACAAATTAGTTCGGTCCGTTTCCAAAAGATGGCTCTGGCTGTTATGAATGGTTCATAGTGACAGCCAATTTTGGCGGTTTCAGAGAGGTTAGACATCTGCCAATAATATTCAGTTTATATCGCTTTGAGTTTCATGCAAAAACCTTGTTTTGTCCAGTGTTGAAAATGTCGAATTTTGTGTTAACCAAGCAGCATTTGCGGGAGGTTTTAATTTTCTGCTTTAATTGGAAGAAAAGTGCAGCTGAAGCCCATCAAATGCTTGTCGAAGTTTATGGTGACGCTGCTCTAACTGATAAATCATGTAGGGAATGGTTTCGACGTTTCAAGGATGGAGATTTCAGCGTCGAAGACAAGCCTCTCTCTGGACAGCCAAAAAAATTCGAGCACAAAGAATTAGAGGCATTACTCGAAGAAGATCAGAGTCAAACGCAAGAGGAACTTGCAGAATCATTGGGAGTGACTCAACAAGCCGTTTCCGTACGATTGAGAGCCATGGGAATGATTCAAAAACAAGGAAATTGGATGCCTTATGAACTGAAACCGAGAGACGTTGAAAGGCTTTTTTCACTTGCGAGCAGCTGATTCAAAGGAAACAAAGAAAAGGTTTTTTGCGTCGGATTGTAACTGAAGATGAGAAGTGGATATTCTACGACAACCCCAAGAAGAAAAAATACTACGCTAAGCCCGGTCAATCGTTGCCATTGACCTCAACATCAACACCAAAACCGAACATACATGGTTCGAAGATCATGCTCTGTATCTGGTGGGACCAAAGGGGTGTTGTTTACTATGAGGTGCGGAAACCTTGCGATTCCATTACGGGCGATCGGTATCGGCTACAATTAATTCGTTTGAGCCGTGCATTGCGAGAAAAACGGCCGGAATACGAGCAAAGACATGATAAAGTTAGTCTTCTTCATGACAACGCTCGGCCTCATGTCGCAAAAGTCGAAAAAAAATATTTGGAAACGCTCAAATGGGATGTTTTACCGCACCCGCCATATTCCCCGGACATTGCTCTTTCTGATTACTGGTTGTTCCGAAGGTCACCGGTTTCACTTCTTTCGTAGAAACCGAAAATTGGCTCCAAACTTGGATCGCCTCAAAAGACTAGTCATTTTTTCGAAATGGAATTCGAAAATTGCCTGAGAGATGGGAAAAAGTAGTAGCCAGCGATGGACAATACTTTAATTGATCTGTTCATTCATTTTGTTTAGAAATAAATGCATTTTTTAACACAAAAAAAACGGACTGAACTAATTTGTACACCCAATATTTTACAGAGCATAGCATTAAAGTATTTTTAATAATTAGCAGAAGAATTGGTTCGACTCCAGGGTTATGAAAGTTTTTTCATATTAAATGATAGTAATTCTTCACCGTGTTTTATGCGTAATGATAATTAATAAAGATCTATAAAAAATTAAACTTTTTAACTAGAACATTAATCATTTGTGTGATTGTCTGGGTCGATTTAAAATATTTAATTAAACTTCTTTTTTTTTATGGTGAATCGTAATAATATATTTTTTTAAATCTCAAAATTAATTATATAGGGATGTGCCCATTAGTAAAGTAGTCCACTATCCCAAGGGTTACGGCAACTTCAAATTTTTTTAATGAATTATCTCAATACAATTCTTAATATTCAAGTATGTCTGCTAAAATTTGAATATTTATCTTAAAATGATGGCTTATAATATTTTTCAAATATTTTATCTGTTTTTCGGACAATAAATTTAAACAAGCAAACAATGCAAAAATTCTAGTTCTTGTTAAATGTTGTTTCAAGAAGATTATTTTAATTTCAAGTTTCAAGACACATCTCGTCTTAGAATTTTATCTTGCGAGCGATTAAGCTTATCACACATTTATAGGAAACTTTTCTCAAAAACCCTTAATTTTTTAGCTTTTTCCTGACCTTGAAATACGAGTATATCCTTAATATTTTTAATTTCCACTATAGTCTATTAGGTTGTGCAGTCAATGATATTTAGTGTCCCTTCACTGCTTCCAGTACTTATTTTTGTACTGCAAATTTAACTCTATATTTTTATAAATTTTGTTATATTTTGAAAGGTGCAGAGAGTGACCAAGAGCCTAGCAGTACAGTGGACTCCACCCTGCCCCCCCTATGGTCTGGCGGTGTGAGCATGATAGACGTTGCCAAGTTTAATGTAACAGCATATGAGGTAAATATTAATCTTTTTATCCTGCGCTTATGATACAAAACTTTTAATGGAACACAGGGTGGATTCCCTCTTGACCACGGTCTACCTTTGGGAAGATAGAGTTTGCATAGATTATTTTCTGACTGTGTGTCAAGTCAGATTGTTTAGTTTCCTGTCTGCATATTTTTACCATTTGTTGATCATTGTTCACTTGAGCGAGCTTGGAGTATGAAAACGGTTTGAAAAGTTTGGTCAATCTTCATGAAATGGCGTCACTTCTTAAAGTGACGTCACTGCTGACAAGTATTCCTCCAGCAATCTCTATTAAGTTTTGGCAATATGTGATACGTTTGACAGCCATCTGAATCGATCACTTTTACATTTGCCACAACAATGAATAAAAACAAGTTCCGTGTCATCATAAAACATTTTTATTTGAAGAAATTTACAGCCGTGCAGATCAAAGTCGAGTTGGTTGAAGTTCACGGAGAATCATTATTGACTACTTGGAAAAGAGCAAGATAATAATGGGAGTTTATTATGCAGCATTATTAGACTGTTTGAAAAACAGCCAAGATCACATACATCATCAACCCTTGCGGGGTAGACAGAGAGAACTGATCCACAAACTTTTCTTTCCAACTTTCACCTCCACATTCATACATCGTCATGCACAATCTATTATTCATTCTTCTCACTTACCTTCTTTCAAAGTCTGGTTCATTTAGTCCAGCAATGTTTTCCTTGGTGCTTAAAAAATTGCTCTTTCGCCAGGAAACTAACGTGTGGTCCCACAATTCGATGATTGGAATGGCAAAATTACATGAATCAGGCTTCGAATTGGTTCCTCATCCACCATATTCCCCGAAATTAGCCCCATGCAACTTCTTCCTGTTCCCAAAATAAAAAACTCTCGGTGGGAAAAAAAAAATGTCAAATCAGGATGTCATCGCCGCATTAAATTTTATGAAAATATATATTCATAAAATCTAAAATTTGTTTATATGTATCATTTATACATCGTCCCCTTTTACACCAGTTCAAAAATTGTTAGCTAGGTATTTAAAATTCGTTCAGTATCACAAACCCACCTAGATTCAAATTTCGAATTACTTTCGAAAAGAATCCAAGTATTCCTCTCTCGCTCTCTTGTATTCAAAATTCAATTCTCGTATTCTTTCTTTGGCGACAACCATTGTATGGGTTTTGGCCTATTTATATTATGATAAATTGAATAATCAATATGTTTAATCTAAATTAGTATAACTGTCAACAAAGAATGATAATTTTATTTTTTTCTTTCCAGTGGAATAACAAAATAATAAATATTTATAAATGTACACTATTTTTGGTATTTTAAAATATGTTTTATTTTTAAGGTTTCTGGCACACGTGATTACATAGTAAGAGAGTTGAAATCGGACCTGGAAATAGTTGGAAGAATCAGTCCAGAAATAGTTTGGGATTACATTAATAAAATGAAGAAACAAGGCAACAAAGATATAATAGTAGTCAAGTTAATGCCAATGAATGAAGATGAAAAAACGCAATATAATGTATTTTTCAGCTATTTAAATTCGCGAAACAGGTAATTATTGCTAAATTGATTTTTCATTATAATTTTTACGACTTTCATGGATACCGTCATTCATTGTCAAATGTCATCTTAAGTATCCAATGTTTTAGAATGATTTCACATGCTTTATATTTTTGGCCTATTTCTATAAATTAATTTCTCAATTGTTCTTAAAAAAGAAAAAAAGTATCCCAATTCGGTTAGGTTTGTTGACAAGGTTGTTGTTACATCTCCTTTTTATTATTTTTCTGACACCGTTTAGTAACCAAAGATCAATCCAAGGGTGCCTACATTTCAATGTATATCTCTCAGTGAACTTAATAATTCTCTTGAATGCCTTCAAGTCATCAACCTGCCTACACCCCAGAGGAAGTATTGTATGGTATTGTGACAACTGGGTTTGTTGATCTATCTTAGACAGTAAACACTCTGAGACCCAGACATCCTCAGTGTAGCATGTCCTCAGAGGACACTTCCCTAATGCATAATTTCATCACGTACTGTGGTACCTGAGAGCTTTGAACATGATAAGGCACAGCTTAAACTTCACTCCTATACCAAAAATCTTGAAGACTGCAACCTGTTACCTTTCTACATGTGGTAGTATTACAAACATTTATGCTTAACTGCGAGTTACTTGCCAAATCGAGCAAATCTAAACTTGAAGGAAGATTCGAAACATTTATTATAAATTTCAAAATTATGGACATCAGGTATTATGAGGATATGCATTAAAAACATATTTATTCTTCGAAGTATCATGAAAATTTTGTTTGAAAAAAATAATGGATCTAATCTTGCATTTCACAAGTGACTAGAATCGTAAATCCACGGGCCCATGTCCGGGATTGGCAAGAATTGGCAAAAACATAACTTGATCACCATTTCTATAATTGAATAAAAATCATAATTAAGGTTATTCCATGACCTATGAATAAAACTTAAAAGTCAGCCAGGTAAAGGTTCTTCTAGATTTACGGAATATTTCAAGGGGTTCTCCAAACAATCAAAGTTAGAATTCACAGATTTTTTTACTTTTATCTGTATTGATCTAAAATTTATTTTCAGATTGGGAGTGGTAAAAGTACATGGTGGAGGCATAAAAGATTTTTATATCCTTCCTCTGACGTCACATGCCCCACTTCCTTCTGTTTTGCTTCCTCTAAATGGACCAGGATTCGATGAGTTGCGACCTCATTTGCTCTTGGGAATTATTGTTGGGCAAAGAAAAAAGCGATCTGCTGCACACATTTCATGTCACCCTTCAAAGGTTAGCTTTTCATTTTATTTCTTTTTACATTAAGTTGCTTAACCACGAGTAAGTTGTTGGTAGAATACAATGATGTATCATTAAGTTCCAGAAGTTTCTGGCCTGTACAAGTTAGAGTTTGTTTTTTCAGATACTATGTTGGCCACACTCGCCCAATGGTCAGGCGATATTACAGTTAAAATTTAATACCTCTACCCTGAAATGTTATATATTCTGAAATGTTAAAAATTTAATATTGTGCAGTTATCGAGTTTGCTTTAAAAGTAGGAAAAGGTTTGAGGGTGTCAAGTGTGTTTCAAAAAAGGCCCATCAGAAATTAAATGATGTTTAGATGCTGTCTATGGGGAATCTTCTTCGTCATAAACAACAGTGAAAGACTGGGCTAAATAATAAAAATGACCATTTATATACTGCCGTTTAGAGAACAAACTCTCAAGGTTCTAAACAGTTTAACTTAGGCAGAGAATCTATTAAAGATGACCCTCGTCAAGGCAGACCAGCCAAAGCACTTCAGAAAAAGTTGCAGTAGTGCAAGAGCAAGTTTTACAAGATAGAAGACTGAAATTAAAAAAACATAGCAGCAAGGTGTAGGTTTTCCAAAACCACAGTGCTTCGAATTCTGCATGATCATCGTGGTGTGAATAAGGTGAGCGCGAGATGGGTGCCAAAACTCTTGAGTGTTGTCCAAAAGCAACGACGTGTTGAATGTTACATTGAATTTATAATGTTCTGGGATGGGAAAGAAAAATAATTAGTTGAGTCAATTGTCACAAGGGATATAATTGGTTTTGTCCAATGATGATCCTCTGTCGGAAAGGGATTCAATGATCGAGATTGTCCGGGATCACCACGGCCCAACAAAGACCTGTCGAGAGTGACATCAAGATATTTGATGTGGCACTGTGTTCCAGTCTTGTATCGTTCCAAATGATACTAAGCTTACGCCTTCCTTCTAGGTTGCACCAGTGAAAAGTCCAAATCTGTGTTTTAGAAAGGTTTGATTTTAGCTGATTCTCTTTCTAATAATTGCGCATTGCTTTAAGTGCCTTAGGTAAGTTTGCCTCAACCTGCTCAAAAGTGTCTCCCCGTGTCAACATAAACGAAAAAATGTATGTGAACTCCTGGGTTGGGCATTAGTGTATATATTAAAGAGAGTTGGGGCCAGTAGACATCCGGTAGACCAGACAGGTAATCAGGTTTTTTTAGTTATGCTATCTGCTTTTTTAATTTTTCAAACTGACATTGAAATGGTGATTTCGTAACATCTATTCAATAATCTTAGTAAACCCAAAGAATTAAGTGGTGGCATATATCAACTGTATCGTAAGCTGCAGAGAGGTCAACGAACGCAATACAAGTTTTAAAAGAGCTATCACATGTGTTTATCTCCATAATCACACTGCATATCATGAATCATAGACATTTGATCTATAACATACATTTAAGACAAACTGCTAATTATTATTTTTATTGGTTTGCACTTGATGTTGTATACATTCCAACCTGGTAGGATTTTCACCATGTGGTAATCTCTTCCAATAGTTTATAAAAAAAAATACAACTGAGATTGTGTGTTAACTGGTCCAAAACCTTTTTAACACTTGCCGTACGGTGATGGATAGCGAGTGACCATGACTTATATTTTATTTAATTTCTCGAAATATACTGCTTGCAGGGTCTTCATACTTTATGTATTCCTCATCGAAACCTCTATGATTTGAATGATGTCATTAGGAAACAAAACATTCATAGTTAATTCAACAGAAATTAATGATTTTAAATCGCGAATTGACGAAATGTCAAACACCTGCGTATGACTCATTCTTTTTTGACAGTTGGTATAGCCCCATTCCAGGGGCTCGTCACCAGTTTTATAATCCTGATTGTTATTTTTTATTTTTATCTGGTATGTTTTTTCTATTATCATTTTTTATCTGGTATGTTATATTGTACCATTACTCTTTTTATAATAAATGTACATTTTATTTATTATTTCAT
The DNA here is from genome assembly GCA_949825065.1 of Odontocerum albicorne. NCBI lineage: Eukaryota > Metazoa > Arthropoda > Insecta > Trichoptera > Odontoceridae > Odontocerum > Odontocerum albicorne. Next base: position 28,654,662 of record OX463839.1, read on the forward strand.
TTTCAAAAATGTAATAATTGAGATGGCGGGAAATATCGATGGCGATGATAGCGATTTGGAATTTAAGGCGACAGGCAATATATCAGAATCAGAAGATTTTGTCGAGGTACAGGATGAAGTATATTCTGATTTGGAGAAGAGTGAAGAAGACGAAGAAATATTATTTACATAAAAACATGAATTCGAATGGAGTTCATTACGAGTACCACCTCAATCTTCAAGGCATCGGTCGGGTATCAAATATTCTCATCGAAGATTCTGGACTGAGAAATTCAAGTATAAATGTACATTCCATAAAAGATATGTGTTGTCAGTTTGTAAATGAAGAGGTGGTAAAAGTGATGTTTAAGAAACAAATCGTCATTTAAATCGAATTCATTCAGAAAAGAACCAACCAATATCAAAAGACGAGTTATATGAATTCATTGGAATATTGCTCGCACCTGGCAGAAATCGAACACGAAAGCTATCTTTGAGTGAATTGTGGATAAGTGAAAGTCCCTTTTGCCATTCATTTTTCACAACAGCTCTGTCTCGAGATAGATTCATCTATATTTACAGTCATATTCGTTTTGATGATAAAGAAACCCGAGAAGAGAGATATCAGGGTTTTTTCAGATAAATTAGAACCAATTAAGTGGATTTCAAAAATGTTTATGGATATGTGCAAAAGCAATTATTCTCCATCTTCGAATATAACTGTAGATGAACGTTTGGCAAACTTTAGAGAGAATTGTTCATTTCGCATGTACATGAAGTCTAAACTTGGTAAATATGGCATCAAAATCTGGGTTGCTGCCGACTGCGGCGGCATATGACGCATAACAAATTTACAGGCTTATTCTGGTATGATAAATAATCGTAGAGAGAGATAAATCAAGGTAACTGAGTAGTTATAGAAATGGTTCAACCGCAGTATGGCACGAACAGGAGGATAACCACAGGTATTTTTATTACCTCCATCAAATTAGCCGATAATATTTTATTAAAAGGTTTAACTCTAACTGGCACACTTCGAAAAAATAAAAGAGTAATCTCACTTGAATTTATACCGTCTAGAGAGAAAACAATCCATAGTAGCTGAAAATAAAATACTCAATTCAATGATGCAGAAATTGATTATTCAGAAAAACAAAAGCCACTATAGTAATTATACATCATTATAATAATACGAAAATTGGAGTAGATACGGGAGACCAAATTACTTGAGAGTACTCTTGCTCAAGGTCAACGAGAAGATGGCCTTTCCGTCTTTTTATGGAAATTATAGATATGGCTGCATTGAATGCATACCTCTTATGGATAGACAAATATCCAGAGTGGAAACAAAATAATACCACCGAAAACATTTCACAAGAGAGTTAAGTTTGGAATTGGCAATGCCCAATATCTTAAAAAGGAAAAATAGCAACAACAAGATGCTTTTAATACAGTTTTAACATATTGTGGCGAGTCAATACCCGAAACATTAGTAAATAATACCCTGTTGGCACCCCGTGAGGTCCTCAAAAGAGGAAGTTGTGGGTTTTATTAAAAACATTCGAGAAAAAAAACCAGGCTATTATGCAATATTTGTCAAACACCTGCGTGTTTAGTACGTAGAATATAGTAGAAAAAAAAGTGGTTTCGTGCCCCAATTGCGATAACTTTCTCCACAGGATTAAACTTTGATTATATGATATGTTTGTCCTATTTTCAAATTTTCTGTAGTGTTTATATTTTCCAAATTGCATATATTTTATTGATTTGAATTTCGTGTTTGTTTATATATAATTTTGAATTTCGTGTTTGTTTATACTATATAAATTTCTCGCCCTAAAACCTTGATTTTTGAATTTATATATTCATTTTATATTTTGTTTATATGTTATTTATTGTCTTTATTCGAATTATGGTTTTATTGCCAAAAAAATACACGCTACATTTTATTGTATAATTTTATGAAAAAAAATTAAAAGGTTGGAAATCTCTTATCACGCATGCGCATTCTGAATGTTGCGCAGACCGAACGACGCAGCGTAAAAATAATATTCTTATAGAAATGTCGCCTTTCTGTTTTAGCTCTTATTTTATCATTTCTTACCTTTATTTTATATTATTCGACATTTTATTACATAATAAAATGATGTTTATAGCTAATAACAAAAAATAACCTAGCAGATTTTGCATAATTTTAATTTGAAACATACATGTTTAGTGTACCCTCAGTGTCCAACACCGTTACTGGCGTAATTTTTTAGCACAGTAAGGGAAGTGTTAAAAGGTTGGAGACCTCTTTTCAGTCATGCGCATTCTGAACGTTGCGCAGACCGAACGACGCAGTGGGAAAATTATATTCCTATAGAAATGTCACCTCTCTGTTTCAACTATTATTTTATCATTTCTTACACTTATTTTATATTATTCGACATTTTATTACATAATAAAATGATGTTTATAGCTAATTAAAAAAAAAACTAATAGATTTTGCATCATTTTAATTTAAAACATACATTTTTAGTGTACCCTCAGTGTCCAACACCGTTACTGGCGTAATTTTTTAGCACAGTAAGGGAAGTGTTAAGAGTGGTAGTGTTTACTGCCCCATGCACTACAACTATTGATAATTTTACCCTGATGACTGCAAGGCATAATCTAAAAAGCACATGTAAATTTTCAAATAATATTAAAAGCGCACTCGAATATTTATTTATTTTATCCACGATCACTTAAAATAATCTACTTTTTTTATGTAATCGATAATTGAAATCGGAACAAAAATATATATAAATTGTATAGAACATAGCATCATGTCTAGAAGTTATTAGTATTGAGTAAGTATATGAATATGACTACTAGAATTATAGATTATATTGAAAAAATGCATTGGTGGCCATCACAGAGTACACACGATTTTCAAAAATCGAGGACTCCTCTTACACAAATAAAATAATAGAAATTTCCAACCAAGTCTCACTGATGGTTACATGAGAGAATTTTCAAGTTTTTTTTATCTAGTTGTGTTTTTTACGAAAATGCCATTATTTAGCTAATGGTTAATCCATTCATTCATCTATATTTAAGTTAATACGGATATACAACAAAAACATAATGTTCAACAATTAAAATGCTCATCTGTTAAGTCAATCTGTCATCAGTTGGACTTGTTCTGTATCGACAACAGTAATTTCTCTATATATGTATTTAAATAAGTATAGTGACTTTTAGTGAGGAAAATTATTTTGTTTAGGTATCAAAACTTAAGGAGCCATCAGACAGATCATACACACCTCCACCTGTGGGTTCCTATACCCCTCCCAGCAGTCCCAAGAGAGCAGCGCTGTCTACATCCCTCTCTGCTATGCCCTTACCTTCGTTCTTGCCATCTCTTCCATCGACAGTCAAAAGTCAGATTGCGGCATCATTAGGTAAGTTATTCTTTCATTGTAATCAAAATTATACAGCATAACTCCAAAACGATGTTGCAGCAATTGCAATTTGTGTTTTTTTTTATCTCCATTTAGAATTTTTTTCAGTGTTTTCATTTCATATTTCGATATTTGGTAAACATGAAACCCAATTTGTACAAATTCACCACAATTTATTGGGAGTACAAATTAGTTCAGTCCGTTTCCAAAAGATGGCTCTGGCTGTTATGAATCGTTCATAGTGACAGCCGATTTTGGCGGTTTCAGAGAGGTTAGACATCTGCCAATAATATTCAGTTTATATCGCTTTGAGTTTCATGCAAAAACCTTGTTTTGTACAGTGTTGAAAATGTCGAATTTTGTGTTAACCAAGCAGCATTTGCGGGAGGTTTTAATTTTCTGCTTTAATTGGAAGAAAAGTGCAGCTGAAGCCCATTGAATGCTTGTCGAAGTTTATGGTGATGCTGCTCCAACTGATAAATCATGTAGGGAATGGTTTCGACGTTTCAAGGATGGAGATTTCAGCGTCGAAGACAAGCCTCGCTCTAGACAGCCAAAAAATTCGAGGACAAAGAATTAGAGGCATTACTCGAAGAAGATCAGAGTCAAACGCAACAAGAGCTTGCAGAATCATTGGGAGTGACTCAACAAGCCGTTTCCGTACGATTGAGAGCCATGGGAATTATTCAAAAACAAGGATAATTGGGTGTCTTATGAACTGAAACCGAGAGACGTTGAATGGCAATTTTTCACTTTTTTGGTGTTGATGTTGAGGTCAATGGCAACGATTGACCGGGCTTAGCATAGTATTTTTTCTTCTTGGGGTTGTCGTAGAATATCCACTTCTCATCTCCAGTTACAATCCGATGCAAAAAACCTTTTCTTCGTTGCCTTTGAATCAACTACTCGCAAGTGAAAAATAGCCTAGCAGTGTACATGTGTTACACAAATGAATGTAATTAGTGGAATAACAAAGTAAATAATCATTAAATGTTCTACTATGTAGTTCCACAAAGTTCAAGCCAAAACCTCAAATCAATCAATGATTTGAATTAAATAAGATTGGAATATTTTTTTCGGTAAAATATGTATCCATCAGATTTTGTTGTTTGTAGGTTATATATACATATATTAAATTAAATATTACCACATTTTTTTCAAATTATAAATTCACACGTATAAAAATTGTAAAAATGTAAATTAAAATTTAAGAATCTTTCTAGGAAAAACATTGTCACTAATCTCAATAAAATTTATTTCAAATAATGCATTTTTTTAAATTAATATAAATTTCTTGCAAAAATATAATACAATAAAAAAAAATAAAGAGAATTGTCTCGATTAATTTAGCTTTTTATAAATAAATATATTTTGCATAGTCAAATTTTAATTATTAGTTTTTCATTTAGAAGAACTGAATATATTCGCCTTTCAATAGTTATAATGAATGGAAATATGTATTTGGCAGCGAGTGCTGATGACGAGCCGTACAGCCCAGGGGACAGTGACAGCGTGTCCCGCTCCCCCCCACCGCCCACCTCCACAGACCTGCAGAGGAAGATGGAGGAGCTCAACAGAAAGATTGAGGAGCAGAAGAAACAGATTCGATACATAGTTGGGAATATTCATTCTACTGAATCATTGGTATGTCGAGTTTATATACTGATTTGCCAATTTCACGTGATTAATAAGACTAATGTGGAGTGTAAGGTATTGTGGAAGAAGACTGCCAAAATTATGAATGTCCAAATGTAAATAGATTTTGAAAAACTAAATATAAATATTCATCCATGCATACCATCACATCGTTTCCCTGTCGGTGTAGGCGCAATACACATATTTCACCTCCTTTACATCCATACGCCTTATACAGATCCTATGATCTTTCTGGCTTTACCTTTTCTTCTTTTAAAATTCATTTGATCTAACCATAATTTCATTCTTCCTAAACCACGCATTCCACTCACATTTACGCTATATTTGTTTTGTTCGATTTTCTTCATTCATTCGTTGCACATACCCAAACCATTTCAGTGGTCGTTTTCATCCCACTTAATACATCAGTCTTAAGTTCACATTCATCCCTAATCAATCCATTTAGTATTCTGTCGTAAAATGTCACATATTCGTCTCAGTGCATGCATTTGTCTTTCCATAGCCGCCATGTTTCACTCCTATACATCAAATTTGATACTAAAATACTATTGTGGACTCTCATTTAAGCAGACTTTGAAACTGTTCAGTTCAAGTATATGTTTTAGTGTCCTATTAACTTTTTTTCCTATCGCTACATGCTGTTCAATATCCCTCGTAACTCTTCCATCATTGAGAAAATACTACCTAAATACAATAAAGTAAATATAAACAGTTGGAGATATTAAAGTAGTTAGATAAGAAGGTGAATTAATGAATAAATAGTAAAAAATATGTGCTGTAATAGAAAGGCTTTAGCACTCTGTCATCTCGGGTTTCCATACAGTGATAATACCCGATGATATGGTATGTATGTATAACAATATTAATGCATATCTGTTTTTTGAGAAAAACATCATGCGTTATACTCGTATAAGGCTGGGTTTTTAGTTATTTTCATCAGATTTTAAGGTAAAATACAATAAATACTTAAAATCAATTACAATAAACCTTGGATAGTTTGGAAAAATCCTTAATTAAAATGTTATATTAGTTCCTCCAAATACTCGTAAGTTTCAAGAATCACATTCCATAAAAATTAGAGTGAATGACTGATACAAATGTAGAGTGTGTGATAAGGAGTTGTTGGACACGATGTTGATGTGGTTGTTGAGATTATTATGCAGTTGGAATTGTGTTCTAAGGATGTGAATGTTTCAGCTGAGTGTTATAGTATTTAGGACAAATGTATGAAAATTGTGATTAAGGAATGATACCACTTTGTCACAAGCCTTGCATTCAAGTAAATCTCTATATGCACAAAATGGCGGGGTTTTTTCACATTGTAAACGTTGTATTGTGGATTTTAAAATTAAAACCAAAAACAAATTTTCTAGTTATTTCTACAATCCTCAATCTGCAATTATAAATAAAATAAATCCAAATCATAGCATTTTTATAGAAGTTCAAATAAAATATTCACTAAAAATCTTGATACAATTTGAAAAATACCTTGTGTACATTATTAGTTTGCAAGCTCTTAAGAAATTGTGCATTTGTGAACATGAAATTTTTACAAAATGAAACATACAATGCTCGATTATTATTTTTTTCACTTTTCTTTGTGTCACTTATGTCAAAATTGTCATTTTGAGATTTATTTCTCTAATTTAAAATGTTTCAAATTAGGGGAAATTTTATTAGCTTAAGTATCACATTTTTATCATTGTTTTTCTCAAAATGCATGAATAAAACATTGGTATTTTAATGTGTCAAAATTGCCAATTTAACTTCTTTGAATTACAAAATTCCAAGATTAATTTTTGAATTGACAAAGGCCAGTCTTTGGGAGTATAAAAATACATGCAAAATATATTTAAATTTTAGAAATGCTTGTTTTAATTTGTTTTGTTTTTCCTTTATTTATTAATCAAAAACATGATTTGTCAGTTTTACTAATTACTTTGTTTTTCTAATTCAAATTTTGTGGTCTAAAGATTGTAGTGGCAAATTACATGCTCTCTATAATCAAGTTTTACTTTTTTGTCTCTTGAATTTCAAATTTTGCATGGAAACTTCTATTCATTATCACTGAAATTGAACATTTTATTTCAGGATGAACCATACTCGCCATCAAGGCCAATGTCTCCAGAGACTACAAAACCAGCCTTGCCTGCTTTGTCATCTATTTCCATTCCTTCAAATCTTCATGAAATATTAGCGAGCATTCAAAAACAAAGTAAACCATCAGCAGTTGAAGATAAACCTGCTCCAGAATCTTATGTTCCTACCGCTATAAGTGTCAATGTTGCTTCGGAAAGTTCTACATACTATCAAGACCAAACTGGTGATGTGGACATGAGATTTATGGGAAAAGCAGCATTTGGACAAGCACAATTGTCATATCCACAGTCAGAGGCATCAGATAAGAGCACCAGTAAACTTGCATCTCTTAGCGAAGCAGAATTACTAAGCATGGTACCAGATGATGAGGTGATATCACCAGTGTACCCGCCCTTGCCCACAGCTCCACCTCCCGTAAGGGACATGTCAGTTCCTCCGCCTCCTTACAAAATGCCAAAACTCGATCCAAATCAACCTCCACCGCCAGGACTAGAGGATGATGAAGATATAGTGTGATTATCATACTATACATAGTAAATATGTACATTTTAATGCAGTAAGAAACAACCACCTAGGCCCTGATTCTGGATTTTTTTACCTAGGTGACCCTAGTGCACTTTGATCAGGCTTACATGTGATATCATGTACACTTCTCACCTTCATCGTGATGTTTAGTGCAGGGATGGATGGAGAGGAGTCATCAAGGGTTATCATGGGAGTCACGATGTTCAGTCATGAGTTACACGACAGGATGATGATTGTAAACTATTACTTAATACACATACTATCTGGAGGACCGAGAGATCTTCAAAGATGTCTTCTTCTTGCTTTGGATATGGCAGATTTGTTAATGAGCCTCCACACACAAATGTGAGGGTACCATACAAAAGGAGAAAATTAAAACGTTTTCAAGAAGCTTATATGTATTGAAAAAATCAGATAATGAACTATGTTATGCACTGGTGTCATCTGTGCTCATTTCTGCAAGGTCCAAGCAACTTATTAAATAACACATGGGTGCGGAACCAGAAGATACGAGAGGAGTTGTATATTCTCATAATAAATATATATTCTTGAATTATTCGACTTAAATTTTTCTAAGAGTTAAAGTAACTATTTTTTTCTATTTTTCTTTTTTATTTTGTACATTCCCAGTGTTTTGTTCCACCGATTTTTCAAACAATAATAATAGTTTATATAAACTTCTTTTAAGCATATAACATAATATATACTTCCACACTATTTTTATGAATTTTGTGGTTAATCATGAAATTAGTGCAATGTTAGAAGAAATGACTAAAAACTGTTAACTTTAAGACTAAGCGTTTAATATTGTACATGAATTATAAGTTCGTGATAGCATCGCTACTTTAAATTATAGTGATTTTTATATATAACTTGGTGTACTATGTGCATATTTTGATGATATTAGACTTAATTTTTTATATTAGTTTTAGTGTTAATGATGCTAAATAGGAATTAAACTATTCATGTTAATATTGCTCTATGGAGCAATATTATGTGAGTGATTGAATATAATTCAAAAAGTTCGATATTCATATTAAAAAACACAAATTAAATTGCATAACAAAAATTACATCTTTTTTCAGAGCTCCGGAGATCACATTGCAAAGTTGTTCTTTTGTAATATAAATCTACTTCTTCAATGTAAATCATAATTATTATGATGTTTTATGTATATATTTTATATGTTAGGTGTACATAACATTTTAGGCATTTATTATAATTAATTGAATGCATGAACGCACTTGTATATAATGTTAAAGACAAAATTTAAAAAAAAATAGTTGTAAGTCTAAATTATCCGGATAAATAGACCTTTATTGATTATCGTTCTATTAGCTATCTTATGATTGGAAATGATAGCTGAAATCAAACAGTTTTATTTTAAAATGTTTTGTCCTTAATTAAAAAAACGTTAATCCTATTCCTCTTTTATTTATTTTATAAACCCAAGTGTATTTATATGACAACTTGAACATATTTGAGATGATTGGTTATGCAGTTAACTTGCTGGACTTCTGTGTAGAAAGTTTTCAGTCCCAGGTCCACATTGTGCTTTTCTCCAAAGAGAAGAATAATTTTTCTGATAAATTTGTCGAAATACAGGGTGCGTTTTATGTTCCAGGCCGATCTTGTTTGGCCAGCATTTTGATTTCACTGTTATTTGTCAGTTCATATTTAACAGTCGTGGAGAGTGGTTAATAATTTATTATGGTGCATTTTACTCCGCAATAACGTGCTGAAGTTATTAAAACATTTTATTTAAATAATTGTGCAATTGTGAATACCAGAAAAAAATTGCATGTTTTTTTTTGGTTTAAATCGTGCCATGTTAAATGTGCCAATCAAGTCAACCATTCAGCGTGTACTGAATAATTTTGAAAATTTGCATACACTGGGAGATAAAGCTAAGTCTGGGTGACAACGTATGCCAGAAAAGATTAATGCAATGAGGCAGAGTGCTGGTAAACGTCCGTGCACAAGAATTGGGAATGTCTCCATCATGTTTGTTAAAAATTATCAAAATGATTTCCATTTTTATCCGTATAAAATTCAATTGACACAAGAGCTACAGGAAAATGACCATAAACGATGGTGAGATTGTAGTGCTCGGGTTTTACAGGTCGGTATAGACGATCACCATTTTTGGCAAAAAATCATGAGCGACGAGGCACATTTCGACTTGGCTGGCTTTGTTAATAAACAGAATAGCCGCTATTGGGGCACTGAAAATCCTCAATTGATACACCAATGACCATTACACCCTCTTAGAGTGACTGTATGGTGCGCCATTTGGGCCGGCGGCATCATTGGGCTATATTTCTTTGAGGATGCTAGAAGCAATGCTGTAACAGTTACTAGTGATCGCTATCGTAACATGTTGGTAAACTTTCTTGTGCCCGAATTGGATCAATTGGGCCTACAGCACATGTGGTTCCAACAGGACGATGCCACATCACACACAGCTCGTGCTACGATGCAAATTTTGCGAGTTACTTTTCCCGTCCGAATAATGTCAAAAAGTGGTGATATCGACTGGCCCCACGATTCCCTGATTTGACCGCCCCCGATTATTTCCTATGGGGGTACTTGAAAAGAAAGGTGTGCACCACAAACCAACTACAATCCCGATGCTTAAGGACAACATTCGAAAAGAAATTGTTGAAATAACACCAGAAGTCTGAGAGAATGTTATGAAAAATATGCTTGAAAGAGCTCGCGTTTGCGCTACGGCCAGAGGCGGCTACTTGACCGACATTATATTCCATACATAATGGTAAAAACCATATAATCAATCAATTAATTATAAATTGTAAAATTGTGTTTCATTTAAAAGTTATTAAAAAAACATCGGCCTGGAACATAAAACGCAGGATACAGGATGTATTAGGATATCTTTGAATTAATTCATATTTATTATTTTTTCACAAAAAATTATTAACAATACTGCTTTAAGGTGGCCCCTCTAAGTCGCACTAAAACAATTTTTTTATATCCTCTGGTCACTTCAGAGAATTTATCTTTTCCTCATGCTGTAGTGAAGTCTTTGCTTCTAAGTATTCCGATTCAAAGAGATTCCAATATTATAAAAAAATGCAAGGCCCTATTTCATTGTAAGCTAAAAATACCACCTATTCTTAAATCCAGAATACTTTGAAATTAATACATTGTTTTTATGTAGCTCTGGAGCTTTTATTTTTAGCTGCAGCTATATAGAAATTTTATGTTCCATACTCACAATTTTCCCAACTTACCACAATTTCTTCAGCTTCAATTCTCTTTTGTTGTAATAAAATACAGCTCAATTCCATTTATTTATTTTATTTCAAAGTCCTTTGCACATTACATATTTCCCTAATAGGTGCAACAAGCCAAGTACAAAACGCAAACAAAAAAAACATATATAAAACAATTAATAATTTTAAAACATTTGATAAAAATTATAATTAAAATGTGTACAAATTACAGTAAAAATGAAATTATTTACAGAATTATACTAAATGTATGAGTTTTGAAAAACATCTGAGGACACACGGTTAAAAAGAGGGATTAATCTACCTACTGCATTTCCAAAGACAGGTAGATAGAGCAATCTATGGGTGCTTGTCTCAAATTATCCGAAACATACAAACCTCGACTGTTCAGGACAGATGGGTTAACTAGATTATCCCTAAGCCAACAAAAAAAGTGGACCCCCAATCGAAGATTTTCTACTCTCTAAAAGTCTGTTGTTTTATCCATTTTAGATAGATGTCGACCATTCATGCATACCAGCATGCCATTTCCCTGTCGGGGTGGGCAGAGAGAACAGAGCGCCATACTTGGCTAACTCTACACATATCTTGAGCCTCTTCCACATCCATTCACTTTCTCATACAGCCTCTACGATTTCTCGGACTTTCTACATTTTCTTCTTTCAAAATACTCACTTGATCTAACCATACTTTCCTTGGTCTTCCTCACACGCTTTCCACTCTCATCGGCACTGTATATCTGTTTTGTTAGTCTTTTTTCATTCATTCGTTCTACATGCCCAAACCATCGCAATGTACTCTTCGTCTTAACACAGCTTTAAGTTCACATTCATTCCGTATTCTGTCACACATTGTTACTCCATGTAGCATTTATTCAGTTCTTCTGTCTTTATCCACCTCCACAATTTTCTCTTATACATCAAAGTTAACACCATAATACTATTGTGGATTATCATAGCAGATTTTGATACTGTCCGGTTCAAGCATATGTGTTTTAGTGCCCTATTGACTTTGTTTCCTAACGCTACACGCCATTCAATCTAAGAAAATACTTTCCAAATAGAATTCATCAACTTGCTTCAATTTTTAATTTTTCACCCATGTTGCATTTACTTTTCCTTTCACACTTCTATCACCATTACTTTGGTTTTTTCAATATTCATATTTGGATCTTTCTCTTTACCTCATACAATTAATTTATCCAATTCATCTTCGCTCTCCGCCAATACTGCCATGTCATCTGCATACAGCAATCCACATACGTTCCCATTTGACATTTGTATGCCACCAATTGACCTCTGTAGTTCCTTCACACATGAATCTATATGAATATCGAGCAACCAGGGTGGCAAAACACATTCTTGCTTTACCCCTTTCGAAATATTGAATCATTCTGTCAGGGTACCAATCACTCGAACACATGCTCTACTATTGGGGTAAAATGATACAATATGTTAGTTTAACATATGTTCAACACCATATTAATTCAATATTTTCCATAGTTTGTCTCTTACCATGCAGTCATATGCTTTTTCCATGTCCACAAATGCACAACATAATTTTTCCACAAGCATACGCAAAAAGAGAATCTGATCCACGTATCCTCTTCTACTTAAAAAGACACCCTTAGCATCCCACACTTTCTTCTCATTCTTTCTATCAGAATTTTTCCCAACAATTTACTTACTACACTCATCAATTTAATGACTATAACTACCACACTCCATTCTTGGAAACTTACCTTTTATAATGGAACAATCAATGCATCCCGCCAGTCTTTCGGTGTAAGATTCCCAAGATTTTTTGAAAAACTCTCAACCACTCGATCATTCGTTCACTCCCATACACTATTAGTTCTGAGCTAATTTCATTGCAGCTGGATGCTTTTCCTTTTTTCATGTCTTTTACAACTGTTCATACTTCTTGTAGACTGATCTTATTCAGACTTTCATAGATAACGAAACCATTCATATAAAAGTATAACGAAAATGAGTAGTTCTTCATGCACTTGTAAATGAAATAACAAAACATATGTATATTAAAGAAGAGTTTGTTACAGATGCTCCATTCATAAATACTATTGATGTCTTGCTGGAGTTTCCTACAGTCGTCAATGTCAATATTTTTAAGAACAATTTAAAATTGTTCGCATACAGTAAAACATTTGAGTGTTTTCAATTATAAAGACAAGAAAAAGCATTGGCCCTAAACCGGAGTTGACATGAAATTGATCAGATATAAATAGCCCATATGAAACAAATTGTTTTAGATTTTAAAAGTAACAAACCTTCCTAAAGAAATTGCTAATATTCCGAAGAAAATTGGGTCAGCCGTTCTTAAGTTTTCAAATAACACGGACTTTGCCCCTTATAATATTTATAAATTGTTAATTCTCAACTCGGCAATGCTGGAAAAGGCAAGACCTAGGAATGATGTCCCACATCAGATCAACCCTGCTGAGTACAAAGGTGATGTCTCTGAACGTTATGCACTTGGCGAAGTCCATATGGGGCCTGCAATTCTGAGCAAGCTGTATTATAATGCATTATTTTTGGATTGGGTTGGTTTCACCAAGGCTTAAAGAACATGCTCGGTGGAGGCACTCATGGTCTTGATGGAACTTGCTCCATTGAATCTGGAAGTCCAGTGTCGCACCGCAATTATTATTCTCAATAAGGGTCAACCCACAAGGATAGGCAATGTCTGCCTTCATCCCTTAATAGGGATAACCCCTCATGCGATTCTCAAAGCCTGCCTAGAAACCCAATTGTCAATTTGGTAACAATGATGGTCGTTATCCTCCATGGAAATTTTCCTGGCATCAGAGCGTGCCTCTGCTCTCCGTTGATGTATCCAAGCTATTGTCTTGTCCCTTCGCCCTGTTGTAATTTTTACGGCCATCTGGATCTATCCACAGATCATTTATTGTGGTGTTATGATGGTAATCCAGTTAATAATTAATTGACGACCTCCGTGGCCTGGTGAGATACTTGTCTGCCGATCCGGAGGTTGCGGGTTCGATCCCCGCTGGAACCCAGATTTTTTTAAATAGGATTCCAGTCTGGTTAACACTTAGGACCTATAAAAACATCTTTCTGGTTGGTTGGAAGAGATTGTCACATGGCAATAAACTCGCCAGATAAAAAAAAAAAAAAATTTCCACTCTATTCAACTTTATATCGGTACATCTTTGGACCAATTAACTACTCAAAAGAATAGCTTTGCTGCATTCAAGATTTTCTGTGAAAGTACTGGCTATTTGAACTGCAGTTCTTAAGCCACTTTGTAAGTATATTTACTTTACTGCTAGTAATTTTCCTTCTCTTTCGCTACTATCTTTTTACACTCAGGTATGTCGCTGCCGGAGGAGAAGTCCCTCTAGGCCACGCCTGACCAACCCAAATTCTAGGCCAAAGGTGGGGAACTGCAGCCTTGACTGAATCCAAATTTTGCAAAATAAATTTTATTTTTATTTTAATCTTAAAATTAACATATTTAAAAAAGCAAAGAGTAAAAGAAGATTCAATGAAATAATCTTCCACGATTGATGGCCACAAATAAAACATTTTTTTTGTTTTATTCTCTCTATATTATACAGATTTCTCCTGTTACATAATGTGGGTCTAATATTTTTTATTCATATGGAAGGATACTAGGGAGCATTCTTCTCATAGTGCTAGGAGGTGCCGAGAATACATCCACTGTGTCACTCAATTGATTCAATATCTCGAAATCGCGCGTCACAGTGTAAGTTGATACATAGAATAGAGGGTGATTATTTGCACTTAAGAGTATGTTATTTGTATTATATTTAGTCAATTATGTTATGCTATTATTTACTTTCATAGATAGAAAGTTACTTTTACTTCCAAAAGTTTACAGGATCACTCTTAATGTCAGTCTCGATGTTGGCTAATTACTCACGGTGCGTTTGTTTTATTTGATTTTTCAAACTAGCTCTCAATTTTAAATAATCTTTCTGGTTCTTACTACATAAGTAAATGTTTCTTGGTCTGTTTTTGTTTTTATGAGATCCCGGATAGTATCAATATTGAACCAAATTAAATAACTAGGTATATTTGACTGTTTTTATTTCAGTTGAACACATATATCTAGTATTCCATAAATCACAATGTGGAAGTACTCTGCAGCCCTGTCAATATTTCTTATACGAGTATAATGCATAAAGTTCCAATCAAAATGTGACAGAATTTTCCGTAAGAGATAAATTTGCCTTAAAATAATTGTATGGCGAGCGGAAGTCACGTGGCAGAAAGTCATAAGGGCTACTTTTATGCATACTATGCTCATGATTTAGTTCTAATGCAACTCGAGAATGTACGTTAACATCCCCGCCTGACTGGTACCACGACCACACGAGGCTGCTTGGCGAGAGTCTGTGGGTGTCCAGTACGTCAGTGTATTATCAAATTTTGACAATGGAGGCAATAAAACTAATTTATTGGTCCTTAGCCCAATTACATCGCATTTAATTTTTTTCCATTTTTTGAAGTTAATTGGTACATAGAAGTCAGATTTTTATAAAATAATGTATGAAATTTCTTAAATGCGGCCTTATAAGATTATAGCTAACTTGATGCGGGGTGGGGCACTCCAACAATAAAAGGTTTTCTACCCCTACTCTAGGCAGTTTCTTTTTCTTCACTATATGCTCATAATAAATAAAGAAGATTTCGATCTTATAGTGTAGATCGCGCTGGATGTGGACTTTTTTCCCCCCTAGAGATAATACAAAGCCTCCATAACAATGTTGGTGTCGGTGGGATCGAACTGAACTGTTAGAAAAGATTAAGATATTTGTTCTTGGAAATTATTTGAGATATAAAAATATTCCTGTTTGATTTATGAGCTGTCACTGAAAATGAAGCTGTCAAAAGATATTGTCATAGATTTAGGAAAATGTTTTAAAATAATAAATGGAGTGTTTTCAGTCATTTGATGAAGACTGCCAAGTTACTCTTTACGTAAATCAAATCTGCGTCTATTATGTAAACTAACTTCTATGTCATCAATCACAAGCAGTTTTCGTTTTTTAACTGTTAGATATGATCCAAATATCACATATAAAGTTTTTTAGACCATTGTACATTTTTTGATGATTTTGCAGTTGATTTATTGGCAATCAAGTGAGTCATTGGCCTGGTTACCTGTAGAAATACACCTTTCAATATCATCTATCTTCCCATCTCTCGAAAACATGCTACCCAAGTAGCAAATTTCCTCAACTTGTTCTAATCTTTTATGATTCACCTACATATTGCAATTACTCCTAGAATAACCCTTTTCGAATAGAGCAGCTCGCTGTGGACGCTGTTGCACTACTTCGTAATGAGGACAAAAATGTGCAATACAAGTGTGCAGCCGACATCAAGAAATCCATCGCCATGTGTCAAGTGAATAACATCGCCCGGAAGGAACTAGCCACAGCTATGGACATCAAAAAGACTTTGAAAGATAATAATTTAACATTAACCAAGGCAGACAAAGGTGAATCAATAGTTATATTTCATAGAAAGGATTATGAAGAAAAAGTCCTAGATTTTCTGACTAACAATAAATTTCAAGTAATAAAAACCAGCCCTTTAAATTCTCTGCAGACTAAAGTAAAATCCGTCCTTAAAAATTGTAGCTCCATCATGAACCAAAATTTTAAAAAGAATTTGTGTATAATGAATCCACAAATACCGCAATTATATGGCTTAGCCAAATTACACAAAAACAATATACCTATAAGACCTGTAGTCTCATATAACCAGGCACCAACCTATAAAATATGTAAGTTTGTCAAAGAACAATTTTATAATCTAACCCAATTTAAAGCTGAATACTCAATCAAAAACTCATTGGAATTAATTGATAAATTAAAAAACATAAAAATACCTCATAATGCAAAACTAGTATCCTTTGATGTCACTAACCTATATCCAAGCATACCAGGTTGGAGATCCTTAGAGCTCGCAAAAAATATCATAAATGACAAAAGTAAGGACCTTGTTAAAAATTCCGAATTGATTTCACTGATGGACTTATGCATCAAACAAAATTATTTTAACTTCAACAATAAAATATATAAACAAACAAATGGTTTAGCTATTGGCTCACCGTTGTCTCCCCTTCTCAGTGAAATATTTATGAACTATTTTGAAAAATGTATTTTTAGGAGTAAGTTTAAGTTAACCAAAAATGTTTTGTGCTGGTTTAGGTATGCAGATGACATTCTTTGTGTTTGGACGGGAACCGATAGACAATTACACCAATTTCTTAAATATTTAAATTCTATAGAAAGTTTTATAAAATTTACATTAGAAACAGAACAGGACGGAAAATTAAATTTCTTGGACCTAACATTATCTCGGAAAAATGGCACATTTGACTTTGATATATATAGGAAAAATACTTATTCAGACTCTATAATTCCAGCAACTTCTAACCATCCTAATAATCATAAATTCGCCGCCTTTAACTGTATGCTTCATAGATTGCTCAGTGTCCCATTAACCTACGACAATTTTAAAAAGGAATTAACCATAAAAAAAATTGCTACAAATAATGGCTATCCTGGAAGCCTCATTGATTCACTTTTAAAAAACAAAACAAAAAAGAAACTTATAAAAGATTATATATTTAACAACACCTATAAATGGAGCAAAGTCCTATTTATAAAAAATATATCAAATGAAATAACCAAAAATATTCCAAGTCACATAAAGCCAGCTTTTTACACTAACTTTAATCTCCGGAAACTCTTATTTAATGGGAAAGGCAAAAATGGAATACTTAGCAACAGTGGTGTGTATAAACTTTTATGTGCTGACTGTGATAATTTCTATATAGGAAAGACAGGAAGATCTTTTGAAAAGAGATTTCGTGAACACCAATCTGCCTTAACAAATCCTCTAATTTATTCTGAAATGGCTAATCATTGTCACCGTGAGAATCATACTTTTTCTATCGATGATGCCAAATTCTTACATATTGGCGGCAACGGAAATAAATTGGACAGATTAGAGGCCCTAGAAATTTCTAAGTCAGTATACCGATCGGAGCATCTGTTGAACAGTTATTTCCCCAAAATCTCCCCGCTCTTGGCCGAAATTATCCCTAGCCTTCCTCACCCCGCAGCCTCCAACCGTTGAAGTGTCTATATCGGTACCAGTTCGAACAGCATTTAGTCTTGTTTGCGCTCCCCTGAAGATGAGGTGAAAGCCTTGAAACCGGTAGGGTTATACCGTCACAAAAAAGTGGAATAAACAGTGTTTGTTAAAAATAAATTACAATAACCCTTTTCAACAACCGTGGCCCGACAACCAAAAGATTTGCCCACCCCTGCTGTAGATCTATAAGTACAGGGCTTGATGGCTAGTTTGGGGATATTATTATATGTATATCATCATGCTGTTTCTCTATCGGAGTAGGCAGAAGGAGAGAATGCCAGAATTTCCTATTGCTGTACTCTTTTTCTTCTACATTCATACATATCTTACAACTCCTATGATTTCTCTGAATTTTTGCATTTTCTTTCAAAATGTCATTCACTTGATATATTATTTATAATTAAGGAATTAACATTGTGAAGGTTTAAAGATGTTGTAATTTGTTTTATCAAACACTGTTTATTCCACTTTTTGTAATGGTTTAACCCTACCGGTTTCAAGACTCACCTCACCATCAGGGGAGCTCAAACAAGACTCTTGTTTGTGCTCCCCTGATGATGAGGTGAAAGCCTTGAAACCGGTAGGGTTTTACCGTTACAAAAAGTGGAATAAACAGTGTTTGATAAAACAAATTACATTCACTTGATATAACCATACTTTCCTTTGTCTTGCACTGACGCAAATATACTTAGTATTTTCGATATTCAATGTCAGTAAATTGTGATCCATTCATTTCTTTACCTGATTAATACCCTTATCTGCCTTGTTATTTGTCTGACCAGTTTTTATCTTGGAATAGTATTACAGTATGGTCTGCAAATGTTATTGAATCGCTACCCACATAGATTATTAATATAAATGATAAACAATACAAATCATAATGTGCTTCCTTGTGGGATCCCGAAATCGACTTTACAGTCAGTGCTATTTGTATGACCTATTCTGATGTGTTGTTTCCTACTGGTTAAGTAGCTTTTAAACCAATTTAAGAATTTTCCAGCTCACCTATATTATTTAATGTCTAAGGGAATTTTATTTTAAGTCCTGCATCTTCATTTTCTGTGACAATCCTAATCAACCTAGACAAAGCATCCTGACTATCCATATTACATCTAAAACCAAATTGATTTTTAGAAAGTATTTTATTTGTTTACAGGTATGTAATCAATCTATCCTTTGTAATCTTTTCCAAAATCTTTCCTATAACATTTAATAACGATATTGGTTTGTAATTTTGAATACAAGTTTATTCTCCACTTTTATACATAGATTGGTTAGATTGGTAATAATTGTGGAATGCTTTAAGTGTTCAGAGAAACAACCGGTCTTGAAACTTAAAAATATAAGTGAGGGGATTCTTAACTGTACCAGACTCTATTGTTTCCATCACTAACACCATTCTCATACAGTTCTTCGAAATATTTCCTCCATGTCGAACGAATCATTCCTCCTTTTGACAAAACCCTTCCATTTTATTTTTACTATTATAAATACAATAATCTGTTTACAAAATAAATAAATCCAATAAGTATTCTAATTTTTATTTGAAAACCTCTTTCCTAACCTCTGGTTTAGCCTCACAAACCCAAAAATTAAAACACTAGATAAAAATCTTGAAACAATTGATTCGTACAATTGTTTCAGTGATTTGGTGTATTGTATTACACTTTTGTTGTATACAGTACAACCTGGCGGGTTTTTTGCTATGTGGCAATCTCTTCCAACTAACCAGAAAGGTGTTAAACAAACTTAAAGACTGAAACTTTTTTTGAAAAAAAAAAGATTAGGTAGTAAAGGAAATTGAACCCACAACCATGAATTGGAACACAGGTATCTTACAACTAGGCCACGGGGGTGGAGGAAGATATTTCTATATAAGAATGAAATATAATCTAGTGAGCCATCACAATAGTGAAAGGCAGTGTAGAGCAAGCAAAACTATATCTGTAACACTGGAAAAGGATTATATATGAATGTAAAATTGGTCAATTCTTTGGACAAGGATTTAGAAAATTTACGCAAAGCTGAAATTGAAGAAGAAAATTGAATTAGACGTCCTTTGTGAAAATCTTTGAGTTTTTTATATAGAGTATAATATACACTCAAACCACATTGTACGTGTGATATCGGTGAAATTTAAAATTGGCAACTACAATTTTATGTGAAATGATTTTCGTTTTAATTTAACCATGAAATCAACCTTTTATATTTTATAAGTAAACGATATTTTTACTCGACATTCTCATTTAATCATTCCAATAAACTGAGCTGGATCCATACACGCCTCTCTAGTTCCCTCTTTGAAATCTTAATTTGTGAGGTTACGGCGGTATCTTGTTTTATATACATACTTAGGTCGAGGTAAAATTAAGACAAATATTGTTCGTATAAAATCATGCTGTGTAATATTGACTCTTCCATGCTACCACACCAGGTTGGTATATAATAGTAATCAGCAATAAACCACATCCGTCCTCCGTAGCTACAGGGATATTTCAAGAA
The DNA here is from genome assembly GCA_949825065.1 of Odontocerum albicorne. Classification (NCBI taxonomy): domain Eukaryota; kingdom Metazoa; phylum Arthropoda; class Insecta; order Trichoptera; family Odontoceridae; genus Odontocerum; species Odontocerum albicorne. Next base: position 28,675,281 of record OX463839.1, read on the forward strand.
CAAATCGTAAATCATAGTAGGTAGATACCAAGAGGCAAACGGCGCATTTGTCAACATACTTAGCATTTGTAGTACGTGCAGAATACTCTGAACGACGCACTAAACCGATTTAAGAAGCTGCTCCATTACAAATATATAATCGCACAGCATAGCGCTACGCAACACGCATCAAACGCGATGGCATATACGTCTTTAGTTATAACCTCGAGTTCATAAAGGTCTTCAAAAATACGAGTATAAAGTTAAAAAGAAGTGACTATTAGAAAACAAACCCAATTTAACTGATTGAATGATTTTCCGCATTGAAATAATTGTCCTGGTTTTTCATTTACGGATTAGTTACGTTTATGTTATTATTGCTAGAACACATAACTAACGCATGTAATAATTGTCCAAAAAGTAGTTTCTTATTTTTAGGTCAAATTCAAACGATTTTTTTATTCGGTTTGTGTCTATAATACTACCCTACATGGGAAGAAAACAACACTCGCACACCTTTAGCTAGTGCAAATATTGTTTTCAGATGAAATCTTCAACAGACTGGGGCCCTTTTATAATGTTCTTGCTTCACAATTATTTTAAAACATCTTGAACCTTTGATCTTATACGGCGTCATATATTTTGTAACCTGATTTGGCAATGTTGATATGAAGTTGCATATACAACGTGCATGTAGAAAAATGTTTTAATAAATAATAAGTACGGTTTGACCTCATTATATTTGCTTTATTTATTGATTTGCGCTATGCTGAACCACTTTTTAGCCCAATATGTCCTAAAACATAGCCGACTGAATCGACATGTCGCCATTAATCGCGGCGGCGCAACTGCAACGAGTATCACAGGCAGTGTATCTGTGCGCAGTTTATGTTTACAAGGTCATGTTTACGAAAACATTGGAGCTCAATTCTGTGTCATCTCGAATATTATATCAACAAAAGGACGCCATCATTTTTTACACCGACCAGAGTAATTAACGGTAAGACACTGTTTATTTTATTTCATAATTATAAAAGATTCTTGACTAGTGACAATTTCCCAAGATTATTTGGGGGCAAATATGGTCGCCGGGAAATTGGTTCGGCATTGCTGCGATGTTGTTGAACAGGCATGTTTGTTGAATCGAAATAGTTTGCCGGCATCGTAGAAATTAAAATGATTAACTAAACGAAACTTTATAATTCGAGTTCCATTCACTAATTTACATTAGTACGCATGTTTTCTTTGTTTACAATAGATAAACAGGGGATATATATGACGAAATTTCATGAAATAAATTGCATTAAAGAAGCCCTTGCACTTTTCTCAACCAAATGAAAAATAGCACAAATCAAGTTTTTTTCTTATTCTTGACCTACACAAGGAATCGCGAATACATGTGGAGAGAGACGCCTACTTATAATATATAGTACGCAGAAGAAAGAGAGAGCTAGATAAATGATGCAGGCAATGTGACGCAGGCTCGGTGCATCAGCTGAAACTTGGTCAGACTAAAAAATAAAACCACTCAACACAGCTGACGGTGGTATTTTTGTCCTTTTCGCACTCGTCACTTTTTTGTTTTGTTGTCTCGTTTTTCATATGTATGCACTTTAATTTGGAATGAGCACGCAGGGAGTCGAAATAATCTGACTTTTAATTAAGTTAGCAAATTGGCGAGTCAAAGATGACCTGATGGAATTTCTCTGAGTGAGAGTAAGATAGCATCATTAAAAACCATCTTGACTGAAAAAAAAGTTAATACCAAAAATATTCTTGTTAGAAAAGTCATTAAACATTTTTTCTTTAGAAATTCATCTATTGTTCTGAAAGCAAATTAGAAAATATATACAAAAAAATTTAAACAATTGGAACAAACTTTGTTTTATGTCAAGAGATAATTTTCATTTCATAAATGATAAAATAAAATTGTGTACTTAACATTTTCGTTATAATTAAATACAAAAGACTTACACTGGATTCTTGAAGATTAACAACAAAAAGACACTTCTGAATAATCTTACAAAGTAAAGGAGGTGGCTTTGGTCACTTAAAAATGCTAAAAAAATATTTTGATATTAATGGAAAAAAATCCCTCATTTATTCAACTATTCATTGTAAACAATCGAAATTAACTAAATTCGGGTTGGGTTTATTATGCAGTACATTCAATTCATCATATTTTGAACTCAATTTTTTAATAAATTAACTACTTCAACATCAATTACGGCTCTGGCTTTATTAGCCGTAATTGGTGTTGAAGTAGCTTCAAAAAGGTTTATAGAAACAATTACTTTGGTCTATCAGCGTGAACTAGGTATTTTTTAGCTAGATCTTGAAAGGCAGACACACGGAATAAAGTTATTAAGAACGAATGTGCACTTAAGGTATTAAATTAAGTACGATGAAGAAGAGCACTCGGAATGGTTTGGGCATGTAGAACGAATGAATGAAGAAAGATTAACAAAAAATATACAGTGCAAATGTTAATAGGTATGTAAGAGGAAAACTGAGGAAAGTATGGTTGGATCAAGTGAATATTTTGTAAAAAGAAAACTAAAAAATCAAAGAAATTGTAGTTGTATGAGTAGGTATGATTGTAGAAGAGACGAAAGATGGTGTCACAACAGGAAAGTGGTACTCTCTCCTCTTTACCAAACCCAACAGGGAAACAGCATGATGGTATGTATCATATGTTTAAAGGAAAAGGGTAGTTCTCCTTGTTTCTAATGTTTGTAAAAATACATAGGTGGCTACTTAACACGTTGACTGCAGATTACGCGTTTGTGCGTAATAAGAGGAGAGCGCTGGGTGCCAATCCCGCACTTACGCGTAATATCAGTATCTCACTTCTATTGGTCAGTCTGCTGCCGGCACCCGTCATAGCGCGTTGTTTGTGCGTTGGCAGTCAAGTGTTGAGATATGGCAACACCAGTGTAGATACGTCAAATCTGACACAAGCGTCGTAAATTTTGACGTTTTTAATGGTATACGTGCTCAGAAAGTTTTGTCATACGAGTGCTATTTGTGTTGTTTACAGTGACTTGAAAAATTCATCTCGGTCAAAAATGGAATTAAATCGTGAACATTTTCATGCGATGATTTTTTATGATTTTCGACGTGGACTAACTCAACAACAGTGTGCCGATCAACTCGCTTCGACTTTTGGTGATGAAGCACCATCCCGGGCCACTGTTTCGCTGGTTTTCCGAATTCAATCGTGGTCGTAGTTTGCTCCAGGACGAATTTCGTTAAGGTCGTCCAAAATCGGTTGTTGTGCCAGAAAACATCGATGCTGTGCGTGAACTGATATTGCAAGATCGTCATGTGAGATTGAGGCATGTTTGGGCATTAGTTCCACTCGCATACATTCAATATTGCATGAACATTTGGCCGTCGAAAAAAGATTTGTTCGCATTGGATACCGCATAATTTGACAATCGCTCAAAAAAAGGCTCGTGTCGATTGGTCCAAAGAAATGTTGAAAAAATTCGATCGCGGTGCTTCAAAAGACGTCTATAAAATCGTGACAGGCGACGAATCATGGATCTATGCATATGAGTCAGAAACTAAACAGCAGTCGACTGTATGGGTCTTTCAAGACGAGCCAAATCCAACAAAAGTTGTTCGCGCATGAAACAAATGGTGGCTTGTTTCTTCGGTATAAATGGTCATGTCGCAACAGTGCCTTTAGTGGAACATCGTACGGTCAATTCTGAATGGTACACCACATTTGTTTGCCAGAAGAGTTCGGAGAAATGAGGAAAACCAACCGCCGAAGACGGATCATTCTCCACCACGACAATGCGAGCTCTCACACATCGGGTCAAACAAGTGACTTTTTGAGCACTAAAAACATTAAAAGTGCTAAAAAGAACCTTACCTCATTCGGAGTGGAAAAAGTGCTTCGAAAATTGGTTCAAACGCATGCAAAAGTATACAAAAATATACGCAAAAGTGTATTGATCTTCATGGAGAGTATTTTGAAAAACAATAAAGCCATTTTCGATGATAAATATTTGTTTTTACTTGTCTGTCTCAACACTTACGTAGTAACCCTCGTAGGTCTTCATAGCACAGTCAAATCTCGTTATAACGAATAGTGAAATATTCAGTCAATCGAATAATTTTCGCAGTCGCGAACAAAATTACTTAACAGTGAAAAAGAATCTTGTTTTAACGAAATAAAAATTCCAGTAAAGCGATTTTTTTTTAAAGAAATTTATTGAATAATTATTTAGAAATTAGCATTCCATGTAACATCGCAACTATGCTTCAGTTTAGGTCATCTAATTTCGGTCTCCACTGGAATGTTGCAATTGATTTACAGCTAATCTTGGCCTTTTTATAGTAAATAAGTCATCAGTATTTCATTAATTGTCGCGGGGGTATGTTTAGAGTTGACGCATCCTTTCGTGATTTTATAAACTTTTAAATTTCTTCACCCTTAAAATGGCTAAAAGCAGCGGAAAACAAGGACAATTCACCTTTGGCTTTAGTCCTTCAACAATTTTAAAAGATCGCTCGAAATCGAAGACAAGATTAAGGGAAAGGCGTTGAGACCATCAAGAAGATTCATGGTGCTTTGCATGATGACATTGAAAGAGCTGTTTTTATATTATTTCAACATGTTCAGTCGAGTAATATCCCAATTAGTGGTCCTTGAATATGCGAGAAGGCAATAGATTCTGCCGAACTTTTAGAACACAAAAATGTTCATAGAAGTGTTTGTTGGCTTAATAAGTTTTGAGGTTGATATGGTATATCTTCCTGGGTAATCTGTGGAGTAGAGAATGATGTACTACAGGATCAAGCTAAGGAATGGCGTCTTGGGAAAATAAAAATGTTATTACTGAATAGAATATCGATGATATTTTTAATATTGATGAGACAGGATTGTTCTACCAATTACTTCTAAGCCTGACTCTTAAGGGAGACAGTTGCAAAAGAGTAAATAATACAACAGTTAACTTATTGTTTTACTGTAACATAAAAAATCTGCAATGTTTTAAACTCCCCTGCCATTATCGCTCAAATAATCGTTCTTGGGTGACACAAGTAATATTTCATGAATGGTTAGACACTCAAATGAAGCGACAAAAAAGAAAAGTTCTTCTCTTAATAGACAATTGTTCGGCACATAATTTAAGTTGCGTTTTGGATCATGTAAAAATTTAATTTTCCCCAACAAATTGTACTGCAGTCCTTCAACCTTTGGATTAAGGAATTATAAATGTATTAAAAATGCATTATGGGGAACATCTTATGGAAAAGTTACTGTTGAATTTAGTGAGTGAAAATATTAAAAAAACAATGTAAAAGAGGCTTGGGATATGATAGCAGCTTGGAAGTCTATAAAAAGGTCAACAGTATCATTGGAACCAGGCCTCAATTTTTCCAGAAAGCCGTTCTGAAATAGAGAAGAAATACACGAGGATAGAGAATTGTGGGATTCTATAATTGCTGCCACAAGTGTCCAGGTACTGGTGACTATGTATAGGTACAGTAAATAGAAGCAGATAACAATTAAATAATTACGAGTGAATTAAAATACCAGGCAATTATTAAAAACGTACGGGGGGATCTTCTTCTTCAGACACCTGATAGTGAAGATGATGAAAACATTGAGGCAGAAAATGGGAAAACATCTCTCACAGAAGCTTAAGATGGCGTAAAAAAACTTCATGCCTATTTGTTTTCTACCCTAAATGTACTAGAAAATGTTTTTCAGCAATTACATGGTATTAAAAAATTTATTTTTACTGGCGCTACATATGGTATGACCCAATAAAAAATAACGGACTTCATTACTAAAAAAAAACATATTACTTTATATACGAGGCATATCCAGAAAGTAAGTGTACTGAATTTTTGTAGGTTATAATTTTTTTTATTTAAACAAAAAAATTACGTGGTTACCGTAGTACATATGTAAGCTATTTTTCGACATAGTCGCCATTCCTCTCAATGCAGGCGGTGAAGCAGGGTATCAACTTTTTGATGCCTTCCTCGAAGTAGTTTCCCGTCAACCCCTCCGTCCACTTCTCCACCTCTTCCTTTACCTCCTCGTCGGTTGAAAACCTTTTTCCACCCATGTGCAGCTTCAGGGAGGTAAAGAGATAGTAATCTGAAGGTGCTAGGTCAGGGGAATGCGCGGGATGGTTCAGGACATGATTTTCTTGGCATGTATGTATGTATGTATGTATGTATATATATATATATTATATTGGTGATATTATACACAGTCCCTCCATAAATTGTCACTACTTTCATGGCTTAAACAATTCTAGGAACCGCAATACCCTGTACCGTTAGTCTGGCATATATCTGAGTAAATGAGTATATATCTGAGTAAGTCAGTTTACAATCAATCGTCAATTCAAGTTGCAGTGGGGTATTTACGTTTGTGTTGGGATTATTGCCTTACACAAAGTTGGCAAAAGTGCAAGTGAAACTTAATATTTTAAAACCATTGGGTATTACTCGTAGGTGACTGTTTCGTGCTTTAAAGCATTATGACGAGTGTGGTGAAGTAAAAAACTCGCTAAGAAGTGGTCAGCCCTGAACAGTTCGGCAATACAAAACGTCGTAAAAGCCGTTAAAAGAAAGATCCGAAGAAATCCCCTGAGAAAATGGAAAATTGTGTCTAGGGAGGTTGGAATGTCCACCAAATCCATGTCGATATTGATAAAATCAGACCTGGGGATGAGAGCTTATTATAGAAGCACTGGTTACTTATTAACTCAAGAAGATTTGGCACCAACAATCAAGAGATACAAAAAAATACTTTTTTCAGAGGAAAAAAAAACTCACCGTAGAGGAAACCTTGAATAAACAAAATGATAGGGTTTACGCAAGAAACTGCAAGGAAGCTCGTGAGGTAGTCGAAAAGGTCATCCATCATCAGTAATGGTTTGGTGGGAAATGGTCTATAATGGCACCTCAAAACTACATTTTTGTGAACGAGGTGTAAAAACTTCAGCCAAAGTTTACCAAAAGATAGTTCTGGAAGCTATTGTGAAATCTCAGAACATGAATTTATTCAATATAATTCACTGGATATTCCAACAATACTCCGCACTGACCCACAAAGCGAAAACAACATATAATAGCAATGGTTAGAAAACAATGTTCCAGCGTTTATTAGTGCTTCCGAGTGGCCTTTTGGCAGCCTGGCTCTCAACCCTCTGGACTTTAAATTGTGTTCAGTATTAGAGAAGGTATGCTTTAAAGATATCCCAACATTGAATCATTAAAACATACATTGAAGAGAGCTATGGACACTTTTCCATTATTAACTGTGTGTGCCACCATAGATAAGTGGCCCACTTTATTAAAGGCCTGTGTAAATGCGAAATTTTGAATGTTTTTTTTTGTTTCTACTAGTTTCTATTTGTTAGTATAAATCAATTTTCTTTTTAAAATTCCAAATTGTAGTTTTTTTAATTATATCTCTAATAATGAGTGACAATATATGGCAGGACTAGGTACAGAATGTACATCATTTGCTTATCTTATAGATTACATTGAAGTTATATTTTGTTTGCCATATTAAGATATATGTATTTAGACCAATTTTTTGAATATACGCTGATAATCTTTTCTATTTTAGTATTTCTTTTTTGTCTTTCTCCATTGAATAGAAAATAAATGTTGTTTTAAAACTATTTACTGCAGCAATCATTAACTCTGAGAGCGCTACGAGAAAAAAATATAATTGTCTATCTAATGCTGAGATATATTTACGATTCGGACGTTCGTGATAAATATTTATTTTAAACAACAAAAAAACAAATATTTTTACAACATAAATATATTTTAGAATATGTACCCTTGTATTCTAAATGAATGATATTCATTTAGAATACAAGGGTAGAACAAATTTCTTCCACTGCTATAGCAGTGCGCCGATCTCTCAGGGTTAAAAAAGTCACCCAGATTTCTGTGCAAATCAGTTATCAATTATCCTCCCATAAGATTTCACTGGTTTAGTTATCAGAATAAACGTCTCGGTGAAACTAAATATTTAATTTAATTATTTTTTTGCGCTAGTCTAATATGATTTTATTTTCACTTTTGTTGTTGTCATAACTTGTAGCAAATACAAAGTACAAAAGTTTTTATAAGATGTTTTTAAATACCTGGTTATTTTTTTATTTTGACCATAATCCTTAATATTAATGGTTGATAAATAAAAAAAAACTCATTTAAAATAATTTATTCACATGCTCATATAGTTATTTTTAATACTTCGTAATAGATTTAAATATAAGAAAAAAAACTGCATTATTACGATAGCATGGTAAATTAAACTTTAAAATGAGGATAAATCCATTCACATTACCAGTAATGAAATATAAATTGACACCTCATAAATGTAAATAACATGTAATTTAATTTATAAATAAAAAAAAGTGGTCAGAGATTTAATACATATTTTAAAGATTTTAAATAGGTAAGCTCAATCTAAAGGTTTCAGTGTAATAAACCTCGACAAAATGACTACCACTACAATGGTTGACAAAACAAAACATACTACGAAAATATAAAATGTATCTTCAGAAAAAACATCAGTGAATGCTGGAATCTGGTTGTAGAACTGATCTATGATTTGTAAATTTCCTGATCGCTTGCGGGTCATGATTGTATTCAGCGACGACCCTTTTTCTCTGACTTGGTCTTAATACTTGATACTGGCTGTTCTTTTGGTGCCAAAGATGTGATGTGTTTATTACAAATCTGAAGAAGCTCCAGACAGGTCAGATTTTTAGCTCTCAATGTAATAATTTTTATTCCGACTTTTTCTGAAAGTTGAAAAGATGTGTATTCTTATCTAATATGTTTCAAAATACAATTTTAGTTGAATCTTTCTCAATTATGGGATTTCATTTAAGCAAGAAAGAATTTTAATTTAAACAAAAATTTCCAAATAATGTAGCCATATGGAAATAACAGGTGTAATATAAACCAGATTTTTAAATAAGTTAAATAATTACTAAAAGAACAAATATAACACATCGATCAACAAGTCCCGGGACTTATTGATCGATGTGTTAACCTATCTGAAAAATGTTAACTTTTGCGCTGACTTGAAAAAAATATATGTCGTACATTTACTTGTTGATGTAATGAGTAAAGATAGTAACTCAGGGAACCATCCTGCACAGCACAATAGTTAAGGCATGTTCATTCACGGTCATCATTGCCAAAACATTAGTTCCCCCTATTAACCATAGTCTACTTTATATACTTACTTGCTTTCATAATGATTATTATAAGTAGCCTAATATATAATAATTTAAGCACATAAATTTTTTTTGCATCTATTAGCTAGCTATTACTTACCGGCTATTTCTGGCAAAAGTTTAAATGTTACAACAGGATCTTGTCTGTCACAAACAACCTCAGTTTTAATAGTGTAGTTAGGAGCCCGTGCAGCCAACTGGGGAGCTGAGATATAATGTACAAAATTTCTGAAATAAAAAAACAATTAACTTTTTTGGTAACTAGCATATGTTTTGTGCGAGGATGAGGTAGACTGAGATAGAATAAATTTTAACTGAGGGAAAGGTAAGAAGTATGAGTAACAAAAAAGCATGTATTCGTATAATGGAATGCATGGAGACTCTATTAAAATCATATTTTTTATGCGCACGCAGTCAACACACTGGACTTGAGTACAGAAAATGACTGGTTCGAAACCTGTATTGTGCTGGTCCTCTGGAATAGCACATTAGTTTTTTTCGATAAACTTTTCAGTTGTATAAGGATGCCTATAATATAGTTCATATGTATTCTTTTGAAACATCATAAAGAAACCCTCTCTATGCCTCCTGACAGGCTTCAAAGATATTAACAATGCAGTGGTCTAGAAACTGAACCTTTGATATAATCCATACAAAAGAAGAAAAAAATTTAATATTCCTTGATCGACTCTAAAAACTTAATAGTGTATAGTTGAGAGTATGTATAGTTCACGATATACCATGTTCTGTTAGAGGTATGCAAAAAAGACAAATCTCTATTTTTCTATCCATGCAAACAGTCTATGACTTCTTAACCAATTTGGTATTTATATTGTAGAATTCCATTTTTCAACAGAATTATTTAACACTTAAATGTGAAAAAAATCTACATAATAAACTTAAATTAAAGTGGCAGGTCTGTTTCGCTATACAAAAACATTGTCTAACTGTATGAGCTAATTTTGACACTATTTATGAGTGTAATCGTGCTTTTTTAAAGATTTGAAATATATTTTACTTATAGTACTACCTGTTTTTGTGACCTTGTTTTCTTAAATGAAGAAAATTGTACATATTTATTTTTATTTACTATTGTGAATTTTATTTTAAAAATCTCGACTGTTAGCACTATGAAGAATGGGAAAAAAACTTTTTATTGAGCTCGGCATTCTGTGACAAATATATCGAAACTACACATTAAACATAAATTGCACCCAGTATCTAGAACCAAAAATATATATGAAAAATAATCAAGAATTTTCCACAGGAAAATGACAACGGAAAATGAGTTGACGCCTGGGGGTCCGGAACCCTTAGTTCACTTATCACTTCCCGATATCGCATCACTTGGACTCAACACAGCAGTCAGCATTTTGGGGAAAGCTTATGGATGTGGCCAGTGCAGTGGTATGTTAATCAATAATTTATATTCGTACGATTGCACAGGAATTTTCATTCACGTAAGTCATTGAAAATCAACAACTGACATTTCCCTACCTGGTATGTGTTACATTCTCGTGAAAAGGGTCAAATTTGACATTTATTCGCTGAACTGCTTTAAAATTCACACTTTTTAATTGTTTGCCAATCGCCGCTACGACCCCGACAGCGCGTCCAAAAGCACCACTGCGAGGTATGGACATTTTTAGGAAATTCTATCTTGCGCATGTGTTATTCTCGTAGTTATTTTCTCGGCTGTGAACTAACTTTACCTGTTGTTGCCTCCGTAGAAATTAAGTGTTGCTAGTAAAAATGAACTATTTATTTGTGGTAATTCTACAAACTATTCGACCATATTGTTGAGATGTTACGTAATTTTATATATCTTTTTGCTGGACAAGTTTAATAAAACATTTTTCAATAAATAAATAAAGATAATTTTATTCCAACAAAAAGATATTTCTGTGATCATCTTTCTGGGGTTAAAAAAATATTAATTATGAAGTAAGACATGAATATTAAAGTAGAAACATAAAATAATATATATTTGTGTAATTTTTAATACTATGAAAAAACGTTTAACATTGTTATTCTATATTATATTTCTTTTATATTAATTCATTTATTGAAAATTTGAAAAATCTTGAAAAAAATATTTAATAACTGGACTAGTAACCAAAAGTTTGATTATATTATCTATTTCCAGGATATCCCAAATAAATTATTTCCATGTCACTACTTTGAAAAAATGCTGTATTTTTTCTTCAAGGGTAAAAATATTCCAACAAAAAAACAGCGCAAACGCCATAGTTCAAATAACTAAACATCTTGTTGATTAGGACTTATTAATTTGACTAATAGATTATTCAAACTAATTAACTAACATATTAACCAAATTCCGAGAGACTGTCTAATCGTTAAAAAATGTTTATTTAATATAACATTCGACGTAATTAATTAAATGTCGACCTTTGTTAATATATATTCATGCAATGATAAATTGGTGAAGATAAAATGTAACTCATATGCCCATTTTCCCTCCGTATTGTGTGTACAGTCTAAATTTAAGGAATATGGATGATAAAAAAAATATCGCTATTTGGCTTCAAATATATAGAGATAGCAATATAAAAAAATATTGCTCTATCGAGACATTGAAATTTTATATGGATTTCTTAAAATATCAATAACGATTTTCATTGAATAATACGATTCCAATAAACACCGATAAATTGTTTTCCTTGCTACATTTTTTAACTAATAAAAAACATTTGTTGTATGATTTGCACTACAAAGCATGAAATTATGAGATAATTTAATATTTTACTGAACTGATTGGCCAACCTGAATCCATCCATTCGTAAATATTTTTGGGATCGGCGCCGATCCGAAACAAACATCAGTACAATACAGTTGTTATTTTTAGAATGGCCACAAATTTCGCTAAAAACTAAATAATGGCAATACTATGATGACGTTGCATATGGCGTCCAAGAAATGGCGTGTATGTGTTCTTGTATGTTTTCCGACGTTTATGTTTAAAGTTGTTTCTGCAGCGTGCCTCTAAACTTAAGTGTTCAATTATAATAGTAAAATGTATCCCGTAGGACAACGTAAGTACTCATCACTTTTGTTGTATTCTAATGTGTCATCGTTTTTCGTTTTCGTAGATACATACACGAAGATGTAGTACATGCTCGCAACGCCCTTTGTTTGAAAGATTTCAGAGATCAATTTGAGGAATTAGTACATTAATTCTTTCATTTTACTTACACGTTTTTACCGTAAGGAAATGATTCTTTGTTATGTTTCGGAGATTCAATTGAATTAATTCCTCACCTACTATCAAACATAGTTTATTTAATATGGCTCGCGTATTCTAATATTATTTTAAGGTTATCAATAGCAAGTCAATAACCTACTTTTGATATTTCAATTAAAGCAATGTTTATTTACATTAATATAACATTCGACGTAATTAAATTTGGCACGAACTTATATTGATAAAACGCTATGAATACCGAATATAACAGTTTTTACATGTCTCTGTGGGAGTGTAATTTATCTAGAAGAAAATGTTTTTCTATATTTTTGCAAATCGTGTCGTTTTATCTTTTTCCACATATAGTTTATCTTAACTTCTTAAATTTTAATATTATGGTTGTAATAAACATCAATACATGCTGCAAAAAACTTGGATACAAAAACTTTGTGGCTCTGTTTTTAATTATAACTGATTTTAGTTTATGTTTTCTGTAATTGATGTAGGTAGTTCATGTTGACTATACGTATTGGTTGTAGGTAGTTATTAATAAAATAAGTGGGGAAAAAGGGGTTGTAATTCTTACTATTTTCTAGATTCTATGATTAAAACAAAACATGTCTATGTTTATAGATATTTTCACATGGCATTCATTTTGATTAAATTCAAAATATGTTAATCAGTTTCTTTTTTTATTAATTAAAATTTTAATTAAACTAATTTTTTTATAAATAACAAGTTTCACTTTAAAAATATTACTCAAATTTTATATTATATTTAACCAAACATCTATCCAAAAGGTTGAATATTCCTTATGCACACATTCTTTACAAGAACAGAAACTTTACATTAGTAGTGTGGTTTTGATTTTTGTGTTTCTTAAAAATACCCAATTGTTAGTTCAAGGTTTAGACATCAAATAAAATATGACGCCAACTTGAACTATCAGAAGTCAATTGCTTTGAAAATACTGGAGCCTTTATATGATGAAAAATTATACTATAGACTGTATTTAAAGTGAAACAAATTTTGAAACATAAAGTATAAGAATAATATTTTCCACTCGTGAATAGCCACTTAAATATCTAGTTAATGACACATGTCTTCCAACCAGGGGGTTGCGAGTTCAATTCCTGTTGGTTCCTTGATTTTTTAAAAAAGGGTTCCAATCTGGTTTTCGCTTAAGGTTTGTTTGACACCTTGCTCATTGGTTGGAAGAGATTGCTACATGGCAATAAACCTGCCATGTACTATGTACAGGGAAAGTGGAATACAATACACTAATAACAATTAGTGCTGATTAATAAATTAATTACCATCAATATTTATATTTGTTATTAATTATGTCATAATAATTCATTCACATATGTTGCCTGGTGTTTTTTTTACATACAAAATGAAAAGCTGTTTCCCATAAGTTCAAGTGATACATTAATTTGTAATCCATTAATATTTTCTTCCAATTTTACTATATTTCCATTTTGTCTGGGTCAAATATTCTTGAAACTAATGACTATTCTACATGTTCCGAAAATTGTGTGCAATTTCCAAATCATGTGCATGTTTTTGGAGAGCATGCGTTAATATTTATTTCATCCAGTCATTGCTGACCTAAAAATAATTTACAATGTTCTTGATGCAATCAACCAAATAAAATAAAGCTGTACAAATGTAAATTGTAGGAATTATAACATGTCTAGCAATAGGTTGAATAATTGTTTTGAACCAGTAATTCTATTTTTTTTAAATATTTCATGTGATATGAGTAACACGTCTGTCTATCTCTTTGCGTTGTATTTTAAAGAAACTTGCAACGGATATAAATTTCAAATTGGTGTCATTTGATAACTCCCATACCAAGCAGTTTGTATTTGTTTACCCTTAAATTTTAGTGTTGTCCATTCAGCGAACTGAGAATTTATTCAATACCAGGTGTCGTTGATTTTTATGTTTTGATATCATTAAAATTTTCATTATTATTATACATTGTCAACAACTTATCTGTAAAATTTACATAAATATCACTTTTGTAAACAACTTTTGAGGATTAATTTAATTCTAAAATTAACATTGCACACTCTATTCCGAATTTAAACTGACATCAATATATTTTAATTTCCATTTTTTATACAAGCTGATATTTAATTATACAAATAATGAAAGTAATTAAAATTCTTAGCAAATTATACAATGGGCTTCAAAAACAATAAAGGGGCACTAAACAATTTATTATTGTTAATAGTTTTTCAAAATAAATATCAAATATTTTTTATACAATCAACATTTCATTTTAATTGGTTAGAGGCGTTATACCAGTGTTATATTCAAACACCATTCATTGTTCTCTTGATCAACTTAAATAGATAAATTTTGCATTATGGCAATGAGTAAGAATAGAGTAATTCTTCCATTTTCATATTTGAAAATTGACAGAATTGTTTACTATTTTTGATTATTACCGTCAAATCCGCAACATTGCCCGCTTTTGACATTAAATTGGCATTTCCGAGAAAAAAATGTATGAAATGTAATTGATATTATTGAACAATTGGGTGCATATGACATTATTTTATATTATAAGTAGTACAAGGGGACGGTTGAGTTGTTTAATCCATGTTTTTTTTTTTTTTTTACCGGGCAAAGTTAGGGTCCATTTCTGCCAACATTGCCCACCTTCATTTTTCACTGAAAAATCGCCTTTTAATGAATGTATTGAAGGAATATTATATAAATTTGGGTAAAGTTGCCGTTCCATATAACCAATCATAGGAAAAAACAATAGTTTCACGAAGAACATGGTGGGCAATGTTACAGTCCCTTTTATGGGATTTTCCATACTTGCTGCATTTTTAAGCAGGGGTGTCACAAAGTAAAAGCAGTTTTATTTAAAAAAAAGTTTTATTGTTTTCTGAACAGCTTATCATCTAATTATTATAGGTAGGTATTATTCATTACACATTCAGAAAAGTGTGACTTAAGACCAGACGCAACGGCTAGACAATAGGTTATACCTCTTACTAAAACGTCATTTTTATTCACCAATTACAGTAGGGCTTAGATGACTAGATAACATAGTTGTCACAAATGACTGCCTTAAGGCCTGGAATATATTTAGCCCAGTGTATTATGATAGTTTTGAAGTCATCTTCTAAAACATTCAAGTCAAACAAACCTGACATTGTTTTATTATATCTAGTATTACTTGGGCCGCCTCTTACCCATTTCGAATAAAAATTTGCAGCTTTATAAACAATGTAGGTTGACAAACATGTCCCATATGCTGTAGCTGAAAACAGTAAGGATATACATCCTTCTGTCGAGTTTGTGATTCTTTCCGGGTATTTTATACCCCTTCTAAATATGGCCTTTGAAGATCCAGGGTTATCTGAGAAATTTGTTTCATCAAAATTTATTATATTTGTTGCAGGTATATCTTTTAGGGGTTCTTTCAAATTACTAAAATGTTCCATCATTTCATTTAGTCCTTTTTGTGCTCGCACTCTTTATATTTTGTGTTGCTCTAACGGTAAGTTTTGCAGCATATCCTGTCAAGAAATTGCTTCCCCAGTGTTTCGAAAGGGGTTTATTATAAAAAATGTGTAGGTGCGAGTTCTTTTTTAAATATTCGAATACCATAAGCCTCAAGTCTAATTTGGTTAATGGGTTGCCAAAATCAGCAGCAGCTACCAGGACTTTGGTAATGTTTCCTTCCTCTTCATCGGTGAGTTTTTTAAACATCCGACGGGTCTACCACGACGCCCATTGATTTTGTTAATAATAGTTCGCCGAGGAATTTTGAACTGCTTTTCAGCATCCCTTGACGACAAATTGTTGCTCTGGATGAGTTCCACAGCTAAATTCAACATTTCTGTTGTGTAGTTTTGTAAAAGTGCGAACCAATTTTTGGCCGGCTCTTACGCTGATTTAAGCGCGGCTTAGCTCCACCAACCTCCATCATAAAAAAACTTCTTGTCAATTCATGCTCCTTTTCAACTGGGGAGGTGCCTGTCAAACTTCGAGTTTCCAAAACTCCCAAAACAAAAAACTCGAAAGAAGTGATAGGTACAGAACAAAAAAAAGCTTTGCTGGGTGGTGACAACCCAATGTTGGGCAAAGTTGGCGGCAGAGACTGTAAATGTGGACGCAACATTGCCTAGCCACATTTTTCAGTTAAAAATGATATGAATGCTTTATACAATACTCCACAACAATAGTAGATTCCTAATTAATAATATATGTAAAAATTACTGACATAAAACATTTGTAGCCGCCAAAAAAACAAAATTTCCGAAGACGTGTTTTGGGACCGCACGAATAAGGGTCAACTTTGAGAGCAAATGGTAGGCAACTGCATGAAGCTAGGAACAGAGTGGTTCCGAAGTGTTGCCAGCAATATAACTGAGTTTCTTGTTAAATGGTTCAAAGTTGCCATATTGCCTCAAATTTTTTTTTATGATCAACCAAAGGTAATTTTTTCATTTGGGCAAAGTTAGGGTCCATGGGCAATGTTGGCGGATTTGACGGTACATAATAAATATATTCTTTTATTCAACTATTTTTACCGGCACAATTTCCATCAACCACATTAAAATATTCATCCAACGATGCTTTTATTCATATTTATATCCTTTTATTTTCATAAGTGTTCTTAAAATTTTATTGACACATTTTTTAGATTTCTCTAAATTATTTTCATTATTTTAGTTTTTTTTATAATTCATCATAGTTAGGATAATAATTTATCATTTCATATTTAAAACAGTTTTTGCCCTTCAAAAAATGTCAGAATGTTTCTATTTGCTTGGGTATCTACTAAATGTTGGGATAGCTTTTTCTACTTGCTTTTATTTAAGCAGGTAAAAATTCCCAATGATATTGTTTTATGGGTGTATTGTATTGTACATGTAAATTTTGGACAGTTTTAAAAACAATTTCAATGGCCTGCCAACACAACAATGGCTGGCAGGCCTTTAGGGCTAAATGGCTGAAATAAATGAAAAATTGAAAACTAAACATTATTTTAAAATCATTCATTGTGAAAAAATGTTTGGGATTGAGATTAAATTACAACACTTTATTTATTTTAGTCCCATTTTTCCATTACTTTTTGGGTGCTCAAATCATAAAATGCATCTTCAAGAGGACAATGAATAAACATCTGTCATTGTATTGAGCAGGTAGTAGGTACCAATGAGTCACTTTAGAGAATTCCAAGAAGTGGGTAATTTAAGAAGTCCCTATAATCTCTTACCCAGATTTTTTCTATTTTGCAAACAAATGGTTATGTAGGAAAGTTTTTGGGTTTTACCAAGCTAGGATTTTGCATTTGAAAAAAATATACCTAGGAAACTTATTTTAATCAAATTTTTAAACTAAGACACTGGTAGGATGAATCTATAAGTCAGCCAATTTTGTGAAAATTTACTTTGTTACCACTGTATCAATAGATATTTCAAATAAAGTGGAATTTAATTTATTCATTTAGTTTCATTGTAGTTTTTGACAACTACGGTGGCATGGTTCGTGATATGGTTTATTTCTACTCAGAGGTCTCTGGTTTTTCTCGATGGTACCCAAAAAAATAAAGAGGTCAAAGTTTTGATTTTCTGTAGTGGTTTTTAGCATTCGGCAGTATTACCAATACATATGACGATGGACAGTACTGTAGTGGTTTTCAACCCGAAGGCCCAATTAATGTGGCAGAAGACAATGTTGTATCCCAGTCATGCTCTTCAACATGTCTGCATCACCAATGCAGATATGTAAGAAGAGAACCTATGAATGAATAGTGATTTCCAATGAAGTGCATTTCTAACTAATATTGAGGTGCAGGACCATGCGGATCATGCTTACTTTTAGGAATTATAGTTACCATTTTAATTTCATTGAAAATTTATCAAAATATGTATCAAAATATTCTTGGCTATTTAAATATTCAGTTATTAACTATCATTAACCATTCCTTCAATATTTTTTACAAACAGCCAACACAACGCCATACTGTCATTACTATAAATATGTATTAATCTAATGAATTTCAGAGATGATCCAAAAGAAGCATGCAATTTTCCAAATAATATGTACATTTTTATATTCTGTAACATTCGTTGTATACAGTAAAACCTGCTGGGCAATCTCTTAACCAGACTCCAACTAACCAGAATGGTGTTAAACATGCTCAAGTGATAACCAGACTGGAATCAAACTTACAACCCCCGGGTTAGAAGACAGGTGTCTTATCAACCAAGCCACGGAGGCCATGGCCATCGTACATCATTTTTGTAGAGCACACGCTAATATTTTTTTATTTCATCCTAATTCGATGCCCACCTTGTAAATTAATATCCTTAAATTTTTTTATGCAATGAACTAAATACATTCTAACTTGAAAATATAATGTATGGAATATAGCATTGTATTCCATACATAGCCAATTTATGAGTTATCATTTTTATTAATCTTTCTATCAATAACCAAACCTCTAAATTTAAATTGATTTATCTCTATTTGAAAGTACTACAGATCAATTTGAAGTTGAAAAGTTCACTAAAAATGCTAGGCTTCAATTAATCTATTTTTATTATTACGTTGTGCTATATTCGAGTTCCACGGAAACATCTTTTTATTCAAAAACTTTAAATAGATTTTAGTAATTTTTGTATTAGAAATTATTTTTATGATGGGTAAAAGAAAAAAAACTGCCCAAAATAATGAATCGCAATGGTCCAAGGAATTAATTTTTTCTTGGTTTTTAACACATTCCCTGTCAACCTAATAGCTGAGAAGGACCCTCATGACCAAAATGATTTTTTAACTATCATTGTGTTATTTTATGTATAATGACTTAAAAATACCTACTAACTAAAAAAATATCAGCCATACATGTATGTAATGAATTTGATTTGCGATGGTTGCCTAATGCACTTCTTTCAGTAGAAAATAAAAAATTAAATATCGAAAGTTAATATATTCAATGTCATATGCAGGATTTATATAAACAAATATCAAATTTTATCAGATGTTATTATACTCGAATCACGAGTTGTAGTCACACTTCCCGATGTGACAGGGATCACACCAAGACTACTGATTCATGCAAGTTACTGTAGCTCACCATGTTATATTGTTTGTTG
>OX463839.1:28695039-28772539 GCA_949825065.1 Odontocerum albicorne
TATATTTATATTATATATATATATATATATATATATATATATATATATATATATATATATATATATATATATATATATATATATATATATATATATATATATATATATAATTATTGGTGCAGACTAGATGAAACTTTCATCTGCTGATCACTTAGCACAATTTTCAAGGACACATTTTCTGATAAAAAACCTATTATTGTTTTCTGTATACTTCTTCATGATCTCCATCATAAATTTCTTTTTAAGCTTATGATTAAGAGTGTTGTGCATTTTATCGTATTAACTAGTGTTTGGCAGTAAAATATTTGTGTGTGATTTGATGCAGTGCAGGTGTGTATTGCGTGGTGTTGTAGTTTTTGTACCTTGTGTGACACGGTGTTGGTGCCTGCAGCGGTGTTCTCTCACCTGTCATGTGTTTTATTATAGAGTCTTCCTGGACGGCCTCTCCGCCCCGGCCCCCCAGCCCGACACAGCCCCAGACCAGCTTCGAACAACTTTCACGTAATTTTTTTTTCTCATTGTCTTGTCATTGCCCATTCATCTTCTGTTTATTTTATCATCTCTTTAAGGTGTATATGTGAGTGTAAATGTTTGTGTTGATCATTTTCGATTTTGATTTAAACCCCAATTATTCGTTTGGAAAATTGACCATTGTTTGGTTGGATTTTTCCCTTTTTTATTGTATTATTTCATCTTTATTTGTCAATATATTTGAAACAATACTAGAAATTAAATGTTTGAAACCATTTTTTGACAAAACTACTAATTATCCTTACCCTGGTACATATAACATTAAAATAAAAATGAAACTGCTTATCTAAACTTAACTAATACTCCTTTCTTCCATTGCATGCCATTAGCAATGGTTATATCCATATAAGTTTTGGAAGTGAGGTTATTTGCAGCATTTAACAACATGGTTTGATCAAGAATTTTTCATACGAATAACAAGATTTTTTTAAATTTCGCGTGGTGTTTGTTTTTTATTGAGCCCATCTGTTGACATTGTCTGTGATGTACATTTCAATTTTTAGCTATATTGGATGGGCAGTGTTTGACAGGCAAGTATTTACAATGCATTTTGGTTTGTGTGTGATTTTTTCAATTTAAAAATTATTATTCTTGAGGTTTTGCGCCATTTACGTGAGGCAATCTGAAGAAAATGATCAGTATTGTGGGCAAACAATTCCTGGATTTTGCGCCACGATAATGCACCGGTTGGTTCACAATTCGCTATTAATTCATGAATTTTTTACCAAAACCAACACCGTCTGTGCGAGCAATGTGAGGAAAAAAGAGGGGCTCAATAAAAAACAAACAACCCGTGAAATTCTAAATTCTCATTATTTTCTGATCAACCCTCAATATACATTCTAAATTTATATTAAGTTAATTGAAAGACTTCAAATCATAATATAGTAGGACATTATTTTTACTCTGAAAAAAAATGCATCTCAGATGGAGCCTCGTCCATTTTTTCAATTGTATGTAAAAGTAACTTTTTTTGTACAATTCACTTTTCAGCATTTAGATACATAGAAAAACTCAACTAAATTGTACCAAAATTTATGTTGTTAAAGGAATTTAATTTCTTTTATTTCTCAAATCCCCTAATGGATGCAACATGTATGCTTGCCATTGAAATAGAAAATAATTTTCACTTGGTGAACAATGGTTTCAATAATTATTTAATCATACAGTTTTTCTTCTATTCTAGCTAATTGACGACAGAATGTTATGTCTATATTTTTTTACATTTTCAACTTGTCTACCTATTCTTTTGAAATTCCACCACAATTTTTATTACCACATAATTGAAATTTAAACACTTATTGTGGTAGATTTTTTTTGTTTTTTGTTTGGTAAATATTCTTTTTTTTTTTCAGTCAATTTAAATATATTTTTTTTATACTGCCTGTTAGTAATTCAGTCTTGAGTCATTGTCCATCAATAGTTGTTTCCCCTTTCCATTTAATGCATTCCATATTATTTTTCCATTTTCAGTACGAGAATGTGACAATAGCAGGAAACGTTCCATATATAATTTATAAAGAATTGTAATATTCTATGTTATGGTCTTCTTTCAATGAAAAATCCTTTTGTGCCTTTTTTTGTATATGGTGAATGCTGAAAATTTCCTATGTGTATGATTGATATCTGAGTTTTACATTAATAATTTTATGATTAAATATATTATTTCTTGAATTAATAATTTCAGTAACTTACGAGTAAATAAAAATGCAATTAAAACTCGTACACTGAAAAAAATATAGACGAAGAGAAAGGAGAATTTTATGTTAAAAAAAAATTCACCAACTCAAATTATTTATGCTTAGGCTTATGCACCTTTAGATGCTGCATTTTCATAATTACAAGTTTTACCTAAAAGATTTACATATTATTGCTTTGAAATTGCTAAAAAAATATTAAAATATAAGGATTAGAGCTTTTAGTTGTGTGGACAGTTTTATTGTAAATATTATATTATACACATAAGGAAATTTGCAAATATTAATATTTTTTATAAATTAGATTTTATTATCTTTATAAGTTAATGACAATATATATCTCAACACCCATTATTTTATATTTTCAAATGTTCAAGACTTTCATATTTTGTATATTTCCATTCTTATGAAAACTGTGGACAAGTTTTTTTTTATTATCTGACATTGCTTAAAAATAGCATTTAGTTTTCATCTCCACTCTATATTTATGATTTTAATCATGTTATCAGTGTGAATTCACTTTCCAAAACTTAGCTGCTGTGAAATGATTCATTATTATTTTTCTCATTTGGATGATATGTGCAAAATGTTAAAATGTTATACTCTGCCAACCATTACATTAAAAGAAAGATGCAATCAGGTCAATGATATGAAGTGAATCTTTAATAGACACAAAAAAATATCATAACTTTTGATTATTTCTATTTATGTGAAATTTTTACACTTAGGTACAGTCATACCCGAGTTCAGTGTTGGGCCATAATAAAAAAAAATTAAGAGCACAACTTTAAAGACATTGCTGTTATAGAAAATATTAAATCTTATTGTATTAAATGTGTTCTGACTACTATTGTAATGGCATATGTTGTTGATTCACGTACTGCAATACCATGTACTTGCAAACTTCTTTCTTCAAAATCTGGCAAACAGAAAGTTTTGGAGCTTGTTTTGAAAGTAGGTCACACTGGTGTAGGGAAACAACACATCTTAAGCATGTGTGTAATGGTACTATAGAACTGTTACTCTGAAACAAGCTATGTAACTTGTTGGGGTATGCCTGTAACGCTAAGAATATCATGAGAAATAATATTACTCATGATTCATTTTTAATCTGTCAATAATAGTAGGTTCGAGTCCCGAGCTATACCCTTCAGGAGAGTTTGCTCTCTAAACAGTGCTATATAAATTGTTCTTTTATTATTATTAAAGAAAGCAAAATCTTTGAAAATTTTGTAATTTCTCATAGTAAATATGCAATTTTTATTCTTCATTCAAATAGTTTAAAAAAAAAATTTAAACAAATCATAGAAAATAATATTTATAGTGTTAAATATCTAAATTTGCTAACTTATTTATTTTTACGGAATTCAAAGAATGTCATGGACAGCTTCTAAAGACACCAGTTTTTAACCCTTTTAATCTCATCATTAATTTCACCAGATTTTAACCCTTTTTTTTAAATAATTAATCAAATAGAAATTTTAAAAAACATTGAGTGTTTAAGGGTAAAAAAGCATGAACAATTAATTTAATGAGAGGAAAATAAATAAACATCTGATTTAAAAATTTTATTCTACATTTATCTAAACTAAACTTGAAATTCATTTTTGTGCAGATTTTTATGGTCTGTTCTACATAACACAAAAACCTACTTGAGGCATTACGAAGGTGGGACTCTCGTACATCTAGAACAAAAGGAATGGAGTTGCTACAGCAAATATTTATTTGAAAATACAAAAATGTACAGCTCGAATGTCCTACGAACGGATAGCAAGGTACATTAACATTTTTGCTTAGAAAAGCATTTTCTGTGGAACTCTTTTGTGCACCTTCTGCAGACTTGGCGATCTTTTTCTTATTACTTTCATACTGCATACACAGCATTGAGATTCCTTCTTTCCTGGTAAATTTTGAAGACCTGGTGAACCTTTAGGGTCATCATCCTCAGCGCTTCCCATTTACAGCAAACTGCTCATTTCCTAAACTTTCAATTTACTATTCCACCTGTGGGGATATTTCTTTATTTGCAGCCAGCTCTTTTCTGGAATTTAAAAGTACTGGTGATTTCTGTTTTTTTTGTTCTCGATCTGCAGACTAGAACAGCCCAATTTTTTATTTTTTTTACCCATTGCAAACTTGCCTTATGTGTAATGGAAGATATTTCCGGTTTTTGTAATCATTCCGGTAATAAAAGTGCCTTGACTAAAAATAACGAACGAGGGAAATAAACTTAAAAAAATTGTCAACAGATGGCATCCCTTGTTTAGATTATTTTAATTTGAATAAATTTCATGAAGAAGCTGTACCCTAAACCTTTTACTTTATCTTCCATGTCAGAACTGTTAGACCCCATGTAGGCATAAAAATAGTCATTTTTCACTAAATCGCATATCACTCAAAGTTTGATTTCGCATCGATGGTGCTGCTTATTGGGTAGATACTGCAGTAAGCCGGTTTTATTTTTGTCCCGACCAGACTTTCGAAAAACTATGTTGTTAATGGGGGTATATAGTGATGCCAAAAAACATTTGCATGTTCGAGCAATGGCTTATAATTAGCAGTAGTCATGTCCAGGTTCATTCAGTTTGAGTAGATATTCTTTTTTTACTAGATGAAAAATGCTTAGAAAACATTTTTCTAAACCAAGGGATAAACTGTGACTATTTATAGTTTTTTTATTATGACACCCATGTTGAAAATACAAATGACAAAGCATTTCGGTGAGTGTAACTTTTTTGCCATTTTTTTTTAAGTGAGATGTTAGATTTTCACCTAGAAATATATTCTTAAAAATATAGATTTATTTCTCGGACTATGAGTGCAAACAAGGACATTAAAAAATATATATTGAAATATGTAATAAGACGGAAAATTGATAGGAGGAGGAGGAAAATAAAAATGACCTACAGAGAATGCTCACAAAGTTCGATGGATCCTGCTCAAAGTACAATATGATTATCTCCGTAGCAAAAACCAAGTGTATGACATTCTCCAAGGACCCACTAGAGTGCAGAGTTTAAGTACGTGAAGAGCCAATTGAACAAGCAACCCAGTTCAAATATCTTGGCAATGAACTCCTCAGCTCTCATGACCTCCCCAGAGAAGTAAGGGCTCAGGTAGATAAAGCTGCAGTTGTGGCGGGCTGCCTGAGAGATGTCATATGGAGGAATAAAGATATGAGAACGGATAGCAAGGTACGCATTTATAAGACCTGTGTGCGACCTATCCTCACATATGGCATCGAAGCGAGGGCGGACACTGTCAGAACAAAAAGTATGCTAAGGACAACGGAAATGAGAACTCTACGCGCTATAGACGGGAAGACTTTGCGTGATCGTGTAAGGAACACCACAATCCGAGAGGTCTGTGAGGTCCAAGATGTGGTCAGATGGGGACAACAGTGTCGACGATACTGGTACCAACATGTACAGAGAAAAAATTCCAAACATAGCTCTGCATGGGGTGTCGGATGGACGGCGTCCACCAAGGAGACCCCCGAAACGATGGAGAGACGGCTGGAGCTCAGCATCACAGGAGGACAATCCTGCAGTAACAGACTCTTGAGTCTATAGAAAGTTTAAGAAGAAGATGTAATAAGACGGAAAATTGACAGGAGGCATATGTTTTGGCTCAATAAATTTTTGGTAAAGAACATGCAAATATCGTGTCTGCTCAGGATAAAATACTTCCATATATTCTTCATCTTCAATTTTCTCATTGCTGCCTACATTTGATGCAATTTCATGCTCAGTGATTGAAACACGAGATCGATCGACACATCTTTAATCAAGTAATACAACACTTATGCGAGAACTACTTCCGTTTAGTCAAAATAAAACAATATAAAAAAACTAAAAATAGAGTACAAAAAATCACCAAACATGAGTTCCACGACTAGTCTTAACTAAATGCACATAGGAAGAAAGGAGACAAAAATCGATATGAAGAAATACTCCTCTCTTTTTGTTCCATTTCTAATGGTTACTATTCGTTAGCACAAATAAGGGATTATGGTTCTGTATTTGCCATTTACCTGTCTTGTTGGGTCTAGGTAAATAATTCTTGAAATAAATGCTTTTTTGGCGCTGATATTTCAGTGTGGGAGAGTTTAAGCAAAAGAATTAACGCCCATTCATTTGCGCGTGAGAGTGAAATGCTTCAACATTACTGTATAAGTGGGAGAGAGAGCCAGAAATTATCATTAACTTTTTTATTTTATTATTATTAAGTATTTAAGTATTCTCAACACATTTTCAAGAGGTTATGCAAGAGTTGGCCTGTATTTATCAGATTGATATCTCTCCAAGTTGTTCAACCATTGTAATAAAATTTAGGGTATATCAGAGAAGACCTTAGTGCGCTTGCATTTTCCAGAGGTTATGCAAGATTTGTCAGACTAATATGCCTCCAAGTTGTTCAACCATTGTAATAAAATTTAGGGCCCTATCATAGGAGACCTAAGTGCGCTTGTATACTTTGTCACGTCGCCCTAAAGCTATTAAGTTGACTAATTTGTGTCAAATTTAGGGAAAAATGGCATTCATCTATAAAAACTACAAGATAGGCAGTTCAGTTTGATCCCACCACCCACACTGTTATGGGGGACAAAATAAGTCTCCATCCAGCGCGGATCTACACTAGAAGATTGAAATATTTTATTTTATGAGCGCAACGTAGTGAAGAAGGGACTGCCCAAAGACACTCCTCCGGTGGTAACACACTTGAGTATGAACAACACTGTATTATAGGCATATGTGGATGAAACAGTAATTTTGATGATTCAAATATGACTGCAATTCAGTTGAACGTTCTGGCCAGCTTGCATCAACCAGAAAGTCTCAAAATTTAGAATGTGTATGAACTGCAATTCATAACAAACATTTGAGTGAAAGTTGGAAAAAATCTTAACATATTCGCCTGAAAGGATCTTGAATCGGACGCCTATCATATACTGGGTTACAATAGGGAGATTTAGTCTTGGACTATGGAAGGAGGGGGAGTGCTGAACTGTGGACTAACCAGGATGGAGGTGTTTTATGCCATCCCTGTGTTCCTGATTAAATATGCATAGAGTGGTGATGATAATGATGCTAAGGTCTAATAATTACAGGACAAATTTCAGCTCTGAGAAGACTTGCTAAGACAACATTTATTCCATCTTTTATATGGAACTACTTGATTTCTTCTTAAATGCATTACTTGAATTGATCAATGTACGAGGCATATCCAGAAAGTAAGTGTACTGAATTTTTGTAGGCTACAATTTTTTTTATTTAAACAAAAAAATTACGTGGTTACCGTAGTACATATGTAAGCTATTTTTCGACATAGTCGCCATTCCTCTCAATGCAGGTGGTGAAGCGGGGTATCAACTTTTTGATGCCTTCCTCGAAGTAGTTTCCCGCCAACCCCTCCGTCCACTTCTCCACCTCCTCCTTTACCTCCTCGTCGGTTGAAAACCTTTTTCCACCCATGTGCAGCTTCAGGGAGGTAAAGAGATAGTAATCTGAAGGTGCTAGGTCAGGGGAATAAGCGGAATGGTTCAGGACATCCCATTTAAACGAGGCGAGCAGTTCCTTAGTGGCGTTGGCCGTGTGTGGTCTGGCATTGTCGTGCAGCAGGCAGACTCCCTTTGTCAGCATGCCTCTCCTCTTGTTCTGAATCGCCCTCTGCAATTTTTTTAGGGTCTCACAGTATCTTGCAGAGATGATGGTCTCCCCTTGAGGCATATATTCAATTAAAATTATGCCTTGACAGTCCCAAAACACGGATGCCATGATTTTCTTGGCTGAAATTGTGGTTTTGAACTTTTTGGCAGAGGGTGAAGAGGTGTGACGTGACCGTTTTTAAACTCGCGACACCACTTGTACACACTCGTACAATTCATAGCTTTATCACCATATGCAGTTTTCACCTCATTATAAACCTCAACCGGAGGTTTTTCCTTCCAAACGAGATAACGGATGACGCCGCGTATTTCGCACTTGGCGGGAGATTGGATTGACATTTTTCACGAAACGTGTTGTCGCGTCGACACTTCTCAACGTACTGACCTCGAACCGGTCTCGTTGCGGAGGGGAAGGGTCAGGCTCAGGCTACACGGAAGTGTAGCCAACATGTCGAAAATAAAATCCATCCGGTCGTGAGAGCCTCAGTACACTTACTTTCTGGATACGCCTCGTAATTTATACATTTATTGTACAATAGTATTACTCTCTTCCATTCTACATCAACTAAAGTTCTTTCCTTAGTGCCAACTCAATGTTAAAGTAAAAATATTGAGAGAATGAACATATTAACTTGCGCTGACTGCGTTGATTATACAAATATCTGTTAATGTTGTATATGCAATAAGCAGTGGTGTTACCTGTAAACAATAAATCTAATCTTTGATCAATATCTGATGAGTCAAAATTACAGTTTACTATTAGAGTATAATATGTTGTCTGGATAATAGTTTCGTATTTCTTGGACAGATGTCATTAGGTCAAAATTTTCATTGCTAACTTCATTCTAAACATGCTAAATGTATATTATTATGAAAGGTAATTGTTTAGCACACTTTTTCAGACATTATTTACTAAAATTGCTTGAGCGTTTTTTTTACGTCATTTTGAAATTTGAATAAAATAAGTGTTTTTTTTTGTGATTTCTACTACCGCATAGCAAAAAATGCAGCAATACAATTTTTTCCCAATGTATTGCGATGATGGCAGTAAGTAAGTGATCATGTGTCAAATGTGGTTTAAATAATTCTTGAATGGTGATATGACACTCAATGATGGTGTCCATTCTGGAAGGCCAATTTCCATTGATGACGGCCAAATCAAGACCTTGAGAATAGCCAGCTTTCTATGACACAGAAAATTACTGAGATACAGAAAATATCAAAAACCGCTGTCCGCGAGCATTTGATGCAATAATTGTGTTGCAAAAAATTCGAAATTACTTTCCGGACAATCCAATATACTACCTTGATCAAAAAGTTTTAGGACTATTCATAAAATCGAAAATACAAGTTTATTCATCAAAATCGATATGGTCCCCTTCAAAGTACTCCCCATCGACTGCAACGCACTTACGCCAGCGCTTGATCCAATCCTCGAAACACCGCAATTTTCGGTATGTCCATCAGAGCCGTCTTCGATTTTTTTCATGACATCCTCTCGGGTGCTGTAACGCGTTCCGTGAAGCGGTTTTTTAAGTCGGTTGAACAGGAAAAAGTCGCAGGGAGCCAGATCAGGTGAATTCGAAGGCTACTTGATAGTATTCGTGTTGTTTTCGGTCAAAAACTCATGGAAATCATGTCTTTCGCGATTTCAACGCGATCCTTTTTTTGCATGAAATTGAGGTCTTTCGGCACCAGTTTTGCAGCGAAACGCCTGAGGCCCAAATCATTAACCATGAGTGAAGAAAACCAGACTAAAATCCTCTTTTTGGTACAATCAGGAATTCTTGCCAATGGCACTAATATTTTTCCCCATGTTGATAATTTTTTATCTATCTTATATTTGTTTATAAAATGTCTAGATTCATTTAATCAAATATATTTGAAAATTGCACAGCTCCTCCGGCTAGCGGCAGTGTGGGCTCCAATGCTAGTGGAGTGACAGGGGTATCCGCAGGCAGCGACAGTGTGGGTGGGGGTGGAGGGGGTGGTGGTTTGGGGCTGGCTGCCCCTCCTGCACCCCCAGACCTGCCTGTATTTTACTGCCCTCGCCGCCCCAACCTCGGACGTGAAGGGCGGCCCATTGGTCTTCGCGCAAATCACTTTCAAATATCTATGCCTCGTGGCTTTGTCCATCATTATGACATTAATATACAACCTGACAAGTGCCCAAGGAAGGTAAGTGATTATTTGTGTTTTATCTATAGTTTACATATATTATATAAAAATCAATTAAACAAAAAATAGTGGAATAATATATCCTTGGTTTTGTAAGATAATGTTTTGATAGTAAATATTAGGTCCTTACATATGAAATTGGCGTTTTGCCGTACTGGCAACTTTGATCTCAAATATCTTCTCTTTGGTTAGGAATTCCAAATTCAAATTTATACAGCTATTTACTCAAGTATTTGTGTTTCGAAAATTATAATTCATTTGTTTTTTCCTCAATTGTTTTTTTTCTTTGCGTCACTCAGTTTACAAAATGGAAAACTTGAAATATCTCGTTATTTACGAGTATGAGTTCCACCGTGGCACCAGTGCTGCAGAAACGGCTTGAAGGATTAATGATGTGTATGGCGACGGTGCCGCAAAAGAAAACACAGTGCGTTTTTGGTTCCAACGTTTTCGTTCTGGAAATTTCGACCTGCAGAAGAAGCCCCGTGGACGGCCGCAGACCAAAGTTGATAATGAAGAATTGAAGGCTATTGTGGAAGCGGATCCATCGCAAACCACGTCCGAGTTAGCTGCAGGCTGCGGTGTTAGTGATAAAACTGTTTTAATCCACTTGAAGCAAATTGGGAAGGTGAAAAAGCTTGAAAGGTGGGTACCTCACGAATTGAGTGAAGCAAATCAACAAACGCGCGTTGACTGCTGCGTTGCATTACTCAACCGGCACAATAATGAAGGGATTTTGAATCGAATCATTACCTGTGATGAAAAGTGGATCCTGTATGATAATCGGAAGCGCTCATCGCAATGGCTGAACCCTGCCGAACCAGCCAAACCATGCCCCAAGCGAAAATTGACTCCAAAAAAGTTACTTGTGAGCGTTTGGTGGACTAGTGCTGGTGTCGTTCACTACAGCTTTCTTAAATCTGGCCAGACGATTACGGCAGATGTCTATTGTCAGCAACTGCAAACCATGATGGAAAAGCTAGCTGCTAAACAACCGAGGCTGGTTAATCGCTCTAGGCCACTGCTGCTTCATGATAACGCTAGACCACACACTGCACAACAGACGGCTACCAAATTAGAAGAGCTTCAATTGGAATGTCTAAGACATCCACCGTACTCTCCGGACCTTGCCCCAACAGATTACTATTTTTTTCGAAATTTGGATAACTTCTTGCAAGGGAAAAAATTCAACTCCGATGGGGCAGTCCAAACCGACTTCAAAGATTTTATTGATTCCCGTCCGAATGGTTTTTTTAGTAAAGGGATCGATGAACTACCTATGAGATGGCAAAAGTGCATAGATAGCAATGGTACATACTTTGATTAAATAAATATATTATATTAAAAAAAAATCAACTTTATGTTCCTCCCAAACAAAACGCCAATTTCATATGTAAGGACCTAATACTCGACTACATCAATGTTAAAAGAAATCTTATTAAGGAATAAAATTGAGTAAATATAATACTAACATTTGAATGTGAATAACTTGGAAGTCTGCAGTACTTCAGTAGAAATCCAATTATGATTTACTTTTCCATACATCAAAAAAAAAACATCGCAAAAGTAATAGCTAATTGTCTTCAAAGCTAAATTTATTATTGCTTAGCTAATAATTTACATATCCACAAGCAAAATATTTGCATGCAGAAAAACTTTATTTTTTATATGTTTAAATGTCTTGTCTATTCGAGTCTTTATTTTACTTCTCTAAAGAATCATTTTTGAAACGCACCTTTAAGATATCCCATTAGATGAATTTTGTAAAACTAATATTCCTTAATATTATTAACAGGTAAACAGAGAAATTATCGAAACAATGGTGCATGCGTATAGTAAATTGTTTGGTGCATTGAAACCAGTTTTCGATGGAAGAAATAACTTGTACACCAGGGACCCACTTCCCATTGGTAACGACAGGGTAGAGCTGGAAGTCACACTCCCTGGCGAGGGAAAGGACAGAGTCTTCCGGGTCACCATCAAGTGGGTTGCACAGGTAATTATCCTTATTTTGATTTCAATACTAGATCCAGCCATTTACTAAAACATACATAAATTGGACCAAGATATGGAAAAATACTTTTAAAATTAATTTGAAATATAAAAATATCCAGTCAATATATATATTGGGTGTACAAATAAGTCACCGCCGTTTGACAAAAGTTGGCGCCACCAGTAAGTTATGGTTAAAATTGTCAGATGTAAAATGTCATTATCGTAAGGTTGGACATCTGTCAACAACATGACCTTGAAATATAAGTGAATTTTTATCAGTATAACATATTTTTTTGTGTTCGAAAATGTCAAGTTTTGAGCCGAATAAGCGTCATTTGCGGGAACTTTTGATTTACTTCTTCAATTTGAAGAAATCTGCAGCTGAGGCGCATCGATTGCTTGTAGAAGCATATGGTGAGGCTGCCTTAAGTGAGAGAAGTTGTCGTGAGTGGTTTCAAAAGTTTAAGAACGGTGAATTTGACATCGAAGACAAAGAACGTAGCGGAAGGCCGAAAGTGTAAGAAAACGCGGAATTGGAAGTATTATTGGATCAAGATTCGTGCCAAACGCAAGAAGAACTTGCACTTACATTAGGAGTGACTCAACAAGCAATTTCACATAGGTTGAAATCATTGGGAATGATTCAAAAACAAAGAAATTGGGATTCATATGAACTGACACGGAGAAACTTTGAATGCCAATTTTCCACATGTGAAATGCTGCTTGCCAGGCATAAACGAAAGGGTTTTCTGCACCATATAGTCACTGGTGATGAAAAATGCATCCATTATGATAATCCAAAAAGGAAGAAATCATGGGGATCCCCTGGTCATGCTTCAACATCTACGGATAAGCCAAATATTCATGGAAAAAAACTCTTGTTGTGTATTTGGTGGGATCAGCTCGGTGTCGTGTATTATGAGTTGCTCAAACCGAATGAAACCATTGCTGGGGCTGTCTACCGAACATAATTGATGAGATTGAGTCGAGCACTCGAGGAAAAGCGCGCTCACTACTATGCCAGACACGACAAAATTATTCTCCTGCATGATAATGCTAGTCCACATGTTGCGGCACCGGTCAAAACCTATTTGGAAACACTCAATTGAGAAGTTTTACCCCACCCGCTGTATTCACCAGACATTGCTCCTTCTGATTACCACTTGTTTTGATCGATGACGCATGGCCTGTCTGAGCAGCACTTCACATCATATGAAGATACCAAAAATTGAGTCGATTCGTGGATAGCCTCAAAAGATGATGATGATGACTGACGCGGTATTCGTATGCTGACAGAAAGATGGGGAAAAGTAGTGGCAAGCGATGGGTACTACTTCGAATAAAACATGAGGTTCCGTTCTTTCACAATAAATGCCCATTTTTTTATAAAAAACGGCGGAAACTTATTTGTACACCTAATATATATATATATATATATATATATATATATATATATATATATATATATATATATATATATATATATATATATATATATATATATATATATATATATATATATATATATGTATGTATGTATGTATGTATGTATGTATGTATGTATGTATGTATGTATGTATGTATGTATGTATGTATGTATGTATGTATGTATGTATGTATGTATGTATGTATGTATGTATGTATGTATGTATGTATGTATGTATGTATGTATGTATGTATGTATGTATGTATGTATGTATGTATGTATGTATGTATGTATGTATGTATGTATGTATGTATGTATGTATGTATGTATGTATGTATGTATGTATGTATGTATGTATGTATGTATGTATGTATGTATGTATGTATGTATGTATGTATGTATGTATGTATGTATGTATGTATGTATGTATGTATGTATGTATGTATGTATGTATGTATATGTATGTATGTATGTATGTATGTATGTATATGTATGTATGTATGTATGTGTGTATATATATATATATATATATATATATATATATATATATATATATATATATATATACAGGGTGGCCCAAAGGGCAACGTCAAGCCGGTATCGAGGAAGAGGCCAGCTTATGAGGGTTCAGAATTTTAAAAAAATTTTTGAAAAAGCCTTATACTTTTCGAGTTATAGGCATTTCTTCGAAAATTGTAAAAGTAGCTACCCTGAGCCGAATGTTTGTATATTGTGACTAAAAATTGCCATATTTTATGATTTTAATGGTTGTATCGCAATCCTAGATAGACCTGCTATTAGTCGGAGTCAGATATAAAACAAAAAAAAAATTTCCACGTTTGAAAAAAAAATTGTTTTTGTCCGATCATAAAAAATAATATTTTTTATCAGCCAACTTTAACTCATCATACTGTAAAAATAATGTACTACGCTAACCTGGCAAGTTACATCAAAAGTTGGCCTGTTTAGTCAAGATTTCAAAATGGTACAATACATATCTACTTCTCCTTTAAAAATAATTTTAAAACATTAATTTCTGAAATTAAAGATCGAATTCAAAAATTTTGAGCGAGACAAACGATACGGCGGATGAACGAGTTAGAGTAAGACACCATTGTTGACAGAAACTAGATATTACATATAAATATAAAAAATGGCGACACTAGCTGTATTACTCTAACTAGTGCATCCGCCGTATCGTTGGTCTCGCTCAAAATTTTTGAATTCGATCTTTAATTTCAGAAATTAATGTTTTAAAATTATTTTTAAAGGAGAAGTAGATATGTATTGTACCATTTTGAAATCTTGACTAGTTAGCGTAGTACATTATTTTTACAGTATGATGAGTTAAAGTTGGCTGATAAAAAATATTATTTTTTATGATCGGACAAAAACAATTTTTTTTTCAAACGTGGAAATTTTTTTTTGTTTTATATCTGACTCCGACTAATAGCAGGTCTATCTAGGATTGCGATACAACCATTAAAATCATAAAATATGGCAATTTTTAGTCACAATATACAAACATTCGGCTCAGGGTAGCTACTTTTACAAGTTTCGAAGAAATGCCTATAACTCGAAAAGTATAAGGCTTTTTCAAATTTTTTTTTTTAATTCTGAACCCTCATAAGCTGGCCTCTTCCTCGATACCGGCTTGACGTTGCCCTTTGGGACACCCTGTATATATGTTTAGGTATAAATTTTCACGATGGGGTAATAAATTTTTTTGTTTATTTTCGGGTACATCGCGTACTTTGTCATTTATGTGACGTTTCGAGTACACCTGGGTACTCATCTTCAGACGTTTGACGGATAACCTCTCGTTACGCTCGTCGTTTTCTTACTGATTGTTTCGAGTTCTGGCCGGTAGAGGCGTTAGTTTCTGTGTCGTGCTGATTGTTTGCTTGGTTACCTGGGGCATAGATATTTTGTTGTTTGTCGCTGGTACTTTTTTTCACAGTTGGTATATTATGTAACAAATGATGATAGGTCTTCGGTAGTTTTACTTTTAACTTTAATCGCAAGATCACAGAGACTGACAGATTCGGACCATATAAAAGAAGAAACAAAAAATATCAATCAAGCCCTATTGGATTACCACCCGCCGTATTCTCTGGACATTGCTCCTTCTGATTACTGGTTGTTCCGAAGGATGCAGCACTATTTGGCAGGTCACCGGTTCACTTCTTTGGTAGAAACCGAAAATTGGCTCCAAACTTGGATCGCCTCAAAAGACGAGCCATTTTTTCGAGATGGAATTTGAAAATTGCCTGAGAGATGGGAAAAAGTAGTAGCTAGCGATGGACAATACTAATTGATCTGTTCATTCATTTTGTTTAGAAATAAATGCATTTTTGAACATGAAAAATTGGACCGAACTAATTTGTACACCCAATACTAAAATTAATAAGGATAGTTTTGAACATTTTAACCTTTAAGCGAGCGAGATTTAGTAAGTAATATAAATAACGTAATTGCGGCCGCCATATACAAAATAATAGAATAGATAAAAACATTTGAGCCATGTCCGTTTTATGGATAAATTCATGTATTCGGGAATAAAAACATAGGACGTACCGTGTATGTCCATACTCTCTTCAGGTAAAAATTCGCTCGCTGTACGGCCATACTCGTTTAGAGGTTAAAGAAGGCCAAGGAACTACAGTTTTGTGGTTTAAGTAACAGTGCTGATGGACCTCCGTCATGCATATTCTTAAATATAATAGGAAAAATAAATTAAAAACTGATATTATATTTTGAATTAGTAAATTTTTTCAAACTGAAAATATGTTAATCAATTGACTAGTTTATTTAAGTTATATTTGTGTATGTTATAGGTGTCATTATTTGCATTAGAGGAAGCTCTAGAGGGCCGAACTCGTCAGATTCCATACGATGCTATCCTAGCTTTGGACGTGGTAATGCGGCATTTACCTTCCATGACCTACACCCCCGTGGGCCGTAGCTTTTTCTCCACTCCCGACGGATACTACCATCCCCTGGGTGGCGGCCGTGAGGTTTGGTTCGGTTTTCATCAATCTGTCAGACCAAGCCAGTGGAAAATGATGCTGAACATTGATGGTTAGTTTTAACATGGAATAATAGAATTAACTTTCTTAATTAAATTTTTATATGACAATGAAAATATGAAGCAATCCCATATTGGATATTTTTTTTATGAATTCTAGCAAATATCTCCATAGTCAAAGGAGTTAAAATTAACTTTGTCGTTCCTCATCTCACTTTATAACCATATAAAATTGATTCCTTGCCAAATAAATACAGGGAAACATGTGAAAAATGTTCCTTTTTAAAATGTTTTTCAACGTAAGAAGTTACATTTTGTCCCTAAATTATTCTCGTAATTAGAACATGTACTTCAAATACCACCCTCGTAAGAAGTTTTAATTGGCTGGTCCCGTGAATGATATCTTAAAAGGGGTTCGTACATTAAAATTAATATGTTTCTTTTAACAAAATAAATAATATATTTTAGTACAAATTTGAAAATATCCCTTGTTTGAGTTGTGAATGAGTTTTTTCTTAGTTGATTTTGAAATCTGCTATTTCAGTAATAATTTTGCTATGAACATATTTGGGTGGAAAAGCTAAATATACAATAAATTAGAATGTTTTAAGAATATACTCATTTCTTTTTACAGTTTCAGCTACCGCTTTTTACAAAGCTCAACCTGTGATTGATTTTATGTGTGAAGTTCTTGATATAAGAGATATCAATGAACAAAGGAAGCCTCTTACGGATTCCCAGAGAGTCAAATTTACCAAAGAAATCAAAGGACTAAAGATAGAAATAACACATTGTGGCACGATGAAGAGAAAATATCGGGTCTGCAATGTTACCAGGAGGCCAGCACAAATGCAATCGTAAGTCTCGGTCATAAATGCAAAAAAATGTTTAACTAAAGAAAAGTTTTCTTACTATATTTGTTTTATTATTTTTAAAGTATATACCTACATCTTAAACCCTTTGCCCACCATGCTTTCGTCAATGCTAAGTTGTTGGTATGGCATGTAGTGGTGTTGTGGTGTTGAAGCTGATGTTGGTATTTTCCAGCAATGGTTTATGTCTTGTACAAGGATCATAGCCGGATTTATTAGACTTGGTCATAAATATTTTATAAAACTATTGAAAAAATGTGTATACATACTTATAAAATCTCCCAAGAACATTGTTTTTTGACTCTGTAAATGTGTGCCAAAATCATTATTTTCAATGCAATCGCAGAGTAGAATATCCACTCGCGCTGTCAAAATGATAATGTTTGAAAAAATAGTCAACAATGAGATATTTACATTGCAAGTGCAATGTTTTTAAAATATCAAAGGTGACAGATCAACCTGTTCAAGTTATAAGGGTTAATATATCTTATGTAGATTCTCATCCATTATTCATTTTTGCTAATATTACAGAAAGTTTTAGTTTCAAATTACTCACAAATGATTGACAAATAATACAGTAAAAATTCTGTCAAATCGAAAATTAAAGGAACCAAATTTAACCAAAAAATAGGAATTACGTGATCACTAAAAAATAAATATTGTGCGGCACTTCTCAACGGCTCGAAATATTGTGGCTATTTTTTCTTACTTTAAAAATAGTAAAAGAAAAAAACTCCATTTATCCGGGATTTGCATGGAAAATTTAAAATTATTAGAATTCATAAATACTTTCTGATGAAAAAAACAATACAAATTACGAAATAAGCGGCTTTTCGAATTATCAGTAGAATTTATTAAGAAAAGTAGATTTCGGGACCTATAAGATGGCGAAGAATACTATTTACAAATTATCATTCTAATTAATGGATTTTTATTGTATAACATCAATATATTATTTAATTCTTGTATGATATTCATTCCTGTAAGAAAACTTATTAAGAAACTTGTTATTTATGCTGATTTTTTAATCCCAATTATTATTTAATTTCTTCAGTAGGTATTAATTAAGATTTTGCATAATTACAGGTGGACTAGTTTAAAAAAAATGGAATGAAATATTGTCATCATATTTTATTCATTTTTAATGCCCAGAGATTATAATACTAAAAAAGTGACATACATTTCGTGTCGATCAATTTGTGATTTTTTAATATTTTCTCAATTTAGAAGTTGTTTTCCAAAATGTGTCATATTTTAAGAAATTAATGTTTAAAACTAATCTTTTTTCCTCTTTTTCAGTTTCCCCCTCCAATTAGAGAATGGACAGACTGTAGAATGCACCGTAGCCAAATATTTCTTGGACAAATATAAAATGAAATTACGCTATCCCCACCTGCCTTGCTTGCAGGTGGGACAAGAACACAAACATACCTATTTGCCCTTAGAAGTCTGTAACATTGTCCCGGGTCAGAGGTGCATTAAAAAATTAACAGATATGCAAACTTCAACTATGATCAAAGCTACCGCGCGCAGTGCTCCAGACAGGTAAATACATTAAAAAAAAATCATGAGTTTTATTTATACATCGTGGATTATTCACATAGATTATCCGAAACTTGATGCACCAACTTTCTCCATCCCTCTCAGTTCTGAGCCTTAGTGAATGCAGCGCTTAAAGAGTATCTTGTTAACTCCTTTATTTGGTGCGTCGATCTCATAGAACACCTTTCTCTTGCTCGCCTTCTCTCAACTGTCCACAAACTTCTCCAGAATTTCATTATTCTTTCTGGCAACATTCCCATAGTATGTTAGGATTCTTTTTCTGCATGTTGTCAAAAGTCAGTAATCTCCAATTGTTGGATGATAGAGACAAGCAATAACCCCAACACCACATTTTGAAGACATCTAACATGTTCAATTTGTCTTGGATCTCTGTTTCACATTCGCTACTCTTCGAAATGAGAGCAACTAGGTAGACAAACTCGTTAACCTCTTCATAATCCCTTAACAAGTTACTTCTTGTCAGAGTCTCGAATTCAGAGGTCCATGATAAGGACTTGTTGCATTATTTTTATTTAGACAAAAACATATAGGCCAATACAAAGTGGTTCTCAATTATTTTGAAATAAATCAAATTGGGGTTGAGTCCGTTATGTATTGGGTGTACAAATAAGTCACCGCCGTTAGACAAAAGTTGGCGCCACCAGTAAGTTATGGTTAAAATTGTCAGATGTAAAATGTCATTATCGTAAGGTTGGACATCTGTCAACAACATGACCTTGAAATATTAGTGAATTTTTATCAGTATAACATATTTTTTTGTGTTCGAAAATGTCAAGTTTTGAGCCGAATAAGCGTCATTTGCGGGAACTTTTGATTTACTTCTTCAATTTGAAGAAATCTGCAGCTGAGGCGCATCGATTGCTTGTAGAAGCATATGGTGAGGCTGCCTTAAGTGAGAGAAGTTGTCGTGAGTGGTTTCAAAAGTTTAAGAACGGTGAATTTGACATCGAAGACAAAGAACGTAGCGGAAGGCCGAAAGTGTACGAAGACGCGGAATTGGAAGTATTATTGGATCAAGATTCGTGCCAAACGCAAGAAGAACTTGCACTTACATTAGGAGTGACTCAACAAGCAATTTCACATGGGTTGAAATCATTGGGAATGATTCAAAAACAAAGAAATTGGGATTCATATGAACTGACACGGAGAAACTTTGAATGCCAATTTTCCACATGTGAAATGCTGCTTGCCAGGCATAAACGAAAGGGTTTTCTGCACCATATAGTCACTGGTGATGAAAAATGCATCCATTATGATAATCCAAAAAGGAAGAAATCATGGGGATCCCCTGGTCATGCTTCAACATCTACGGCTAAGCCAAATATTCATGGAAAAAAACTCTTGTTGTGTATTTGGTGGGATCAGCTCGGTGTCGTGTATTATGAGTTGCTCAAACCGAATGAAACCATTGCTGGGGCTGTCTACCGAACATAATTGATGAGATTGAGTCGAGCACTCGAGGAAAAGCGCGCCCACTACTACGCCAGACACGACAAAATTATTCTCCTGCATGATAATGCTAGTCCACATGTTGCGGCACCGGTCAAAACCTATTTGGAAACACTCAATTGAGAAGTTTTACCCCACCCGCTGTATTCACTAGACATTGCTCCTTCTGATTACCACTTGTTTTGATCGATGACGCATGGCCTGTCTGAGCAGCACTTCACATCATATGAAGATACCAAAAATTGAGTCGATTCGTGGATAGCCTCAAAAGATGATGATGATGACTGACGCGGTATTCGTATGCTGACAGAAAGATGGGAAAAGGTAGTGGCAAGCGATGGGTACTACTTCGAATAAAACATGAGGTTCCGTTCTTTCACAATAAATGCCCATTTTTTTATAAAAAACGGCGGAAACTTATTTGTACACCTAATAGATGGGAATCTATAGTTTTAAATTATCTAGGAATGAAAGTGTTCAGATTTTATTGAAATTCGTTTATATAATGTTTCACTGTTACTTACGAGGGTGGTCCCAGAGGTACCCGTCCTGACGTATAGATGGCGGTTGTTGCTTTAAAAAATTACTATGGTAGAAAGTACTAAACTTATAAAGCTTAAGTTTCAAGTTTTAAGACGCTACGTTGTTTAGTATTTGTTTGGCAGCCATCAATAGTGAACGCTCTCAGTGAATTTGTTAACATGGAAAAAATTGGTCATCGTTATGTGATACAATACTTTCATTTGAAAGGTCTAAGTCCAACCAATATCAAAGCCGAGCT
This sequence comes from Odontocerum albicorne, assembly GCA_949825065.1. Taxonomy (NCBI): domain Eukaryota; kingdom Metazoa; phylum Arthropoda; class Insecta; order Trichoptera; family Odontoceridae; genus Odontocerum; species Odontocerum albicorne. The sequence continues at coordinate 28,716,228 of OX463839.1, forward strand.
AGATTCTACTCTGGGGAAGTCTGCTCCTTCGTTAACAACAGTAAAATATTGGGTGGCAAAGTTTAACACTTCCATTACTGTGCTAAAAAATCACGCCAGTAACGGTGTTGGACACTAAGAGTACAGTAAACATGTATGTTTCAAATTAAAATTATGCAAAATCTGCTAGGTTATTTTTTGTTATTAGCTATAAACATCATTTTATTATGTAATAAAATGTCGAATAATATAAAATAAGTGTAAGAAATGATAAAATAAGAGCTGAAACAGAGAGGCGACATTCTATAAGAATATTATTTTTACGCTGCGTTGTTCAGTCTGCACAACGTTCAGAATGCCCGTCTCCTGCGCATGCGTGATAAGAGATTTCCAACCTTTTAATTTTTTTTCATCAAATTATACAATAAAATGTAGCGTGTATTTTTTTGGCAATAAAACCATAATTCGAATAAAGACAATAAATAACATATAAACAAGATATAAAATGAATATATAAATTCAAAAATCAAGGTTTTAGGGCGAGAAATTTATATAAACAAACACGAAATTCAAATCAATAAAATATATGCAATTCGGAAAATATAAACACTACAGAAAATTTGAAAATAGGACAAACATATCATATAATCAAAGTTTAATCCTGTGGAGAAAGTTATCGCAATTGGGGCACGAAACAACTTTTTTTTCTATTCTACGTACTAAACACACAGGTGTTTGACAAATATTGCAGAATAGCCTGGTTTTCTTTCTCGAATGTTTTTAATAAAACCCACAACTTCCTCTTTTGAGGACCTCACGGGGTTTCAACAGGGTATTATTTACTAATGTTTCGGATATTGACTCGCCTCAATATGTTAAAACTGTATTAAAAGCATATTGTTGTTGCTTGTGATATTTGATGTTGCTATTTTTCCTTTTTAAGATATTGGGCTTTGCCAATTCCAAACTTAACTCTCTTATGAAATGTTTTCGGTGGTATTAATTATTTTATTGACACTCTGGATATTTGTCTATCCATAAGAGGTATGCATTCAATGCAGCCATATCTATAATTTCCATAAAAAGACGGAAAGGCCATCTTCTCGTTGACCTTGAGCAAGAGTACTCTCAAGTAATTTGGTCTCCCGTATCTACTCCAATTTTCGTATTATTATAATGATGTATAATTAGTGGCTTTTGTTTTTCTGAATAATCAATTTCTGCATCATTGAATTGAGTGGATAATAATAATACTGCTTTATTTTTTGTGGTACACAAGTATTTTATTTTCAGCTACTATAGGTTGTTTTCTCTCTAGATTCCGGTATAAATTCAAGTGAGATTTCTCTTTTATTTTTTCGAAGCGTGCCAGTTAGAGTTAAACCTTGTAATAAAAGATTATCGGCTAATTTGATGGAGGTAATAAAAATATCTGTGGTTATCCTCCTGTTCGTGCCATACTGCGGTTGAACCATTTCCATAACTACTCAGTTACCTTGATTTATCTCTCTCTACGATTATTTATCATACCAGAATAAACCTGTAAATTTGTTATGTGTCATATGCCGTCGCAGTCAGCAGCAACCCAGATTTTGATGCCATATTTACCAAGTTTAGACTTCATGTTCACGCGAAATGAACAATTCTCTCTAAAGTTTGCCAAACGTTCGTCTAGAGTTATATTCGAAGATGGAGAATAATTGCTCTTGCACATATCCACAAACATTTTTGAAATCCACTTAATTGGTTCTAATTTATCTGAAAAAAACCTGATATCTCTCTTCTCAGGTTTCTTTATCATCAAAACAAATATGACTGTAAATATAGATGAATCTATCTCGAGACAGAGCTGCTGTGAAAAATGACTGGCAAAAGGGACTTTGACTTATCCACAATTCACTCAAAGATAGCTTTCGTGTTCGATTTCTGCCAGGTGCGAGTAATATTCCAATGAATTCATATAGTAAAAATACTTATTCAGACTCTATAATTCCAGCAACTTCTAACCATCCTAATAATCATAAATTCGCCGCCTTTAACTGTATGCTTCATAGATTGCTCAGTGTCCCATTAACCGACGACAATTTTAAAAAGGAATTAATAACCATAAAAAAAATTGCTACAAATAATGGCTATCCTGGAAGCCTTTTTAAATTCACTTTTAAAAAACAAAACAAAAAAGAAACTTATAAAAGATTATATATTTAACGACACCTATAAGCATACCTATAAATGGAGCAAAGTCCTATTTATAAAAAATATATCAAATGAAATAACCAAAAATATTCCAAGTCACATAAAGCCAGCTTTTTACACTAACTTTAATCTCCGGAAACTCTTATTTAATGGGAAAGGCAAAAATGGAATACTTAGCAACAGTGGTGTGTATAAACTTTTATGTGCTGACTGTGATAATTTCTATATAGGAAAGACAGGAAGATCTTTTGAAAAGAGATTTCGTGAACACCAATCTGCCTTAACAAATCCTCTAATTTATTCTGAAATGGCTAATCATTGTCACCGTGAGAATCATACTTTTTCTATCGATGATGCCAAATTCTTACATATTAGCGGCAACGGAAATAAATTGGACAGATTAGAGGTTCTTGAAATTTCTAAGTCAGTATACCGATCGGAGCATCTGTTGAACAGTTATTTCCCCAAAATCTCCCCGCTCTTGGCCGAAATTATCCCTAACCTTCCTCACCCCCCCTGCCTCCAACCGTCAAAGTGTCTATATCGGTACCAGTTCGAACAGTATTTAGTCTTGTTTGCGCTCCCCTGAAGATGAGGTGAAAGCCTTGAAACCGGTAGGGTTATACCGTCACAAAAAAGTGGAATAAACAGTGTTTGTTAAAAATAAATTACAAAATTCATATAACTCGTCTTTTGATATTGGTTGGTTCTTTTCTGAATGAATTCGATTTAAATGACGATTTGTTTCTTAAATATCACTTTTACCACCTCTTCATTTACAAACAGGCAACACATATATTTTATGGAACATACATTTATACTTGAATTTCTCAGTCCAGAATCTTCGATGAGAATATTTGATACCCGACCGATGCCTTTAAGATTGAGGGGGTACTCGTAATGAACTCCATTCGAATCCATGTTTTAATGTAAATAATATTTCTTCGTCTTCTTCACTCATCTCCAAATCAGAATATACTTCATCCTGTACCTCGACAAAATCTTCTGATTCTGATATATTGCCTGTCGCCTTAAATTCTAAATCGCTATCATCGCCATCAATATTTCCCGCCATCTCAATTATTATATTTTTGAAAATGAAATAATAAATAAAATGTACATTTATTATAAAAAGAGTAATGGTACAATATAACATACCAGATAAAAAATAACAATATAAAAAACATACCAGATAAAAATAGCAAAAAACAAAAAATAACAATCAGGATTATAAAACTGGTGACGAACCCCTGGAACGGATGTAAATCTGTCTATATGAACTGTCAAAAAAGAATGAGTCATACGCAGGTGTATGACATTTAGTCGATTCACGATTTAATTTCATTAATTTCTGTTGATTTAATTATGAATGTTTTGTTTCCTAATGACATCATTCAAATCATAGAGGTTTCGATGAGGAATACATAAAGTATGAACACCCTGCAAGCAGTATATTTCGAGAAATTTAATAAAATGTAAGTCCTGTTCACGCCCGTCCGATCACAGATAGGCAAGGGTTAAACGAGGCCGTACGAGCTGCCAAGACGAACATCGCAGTGGTCGACCAAATGAGGTGATCACGCCAGAAATGGTAAAGAAAATCCACAAAATGGTATTGGATGACCGTCGATTGAAAGTGCGCGAACTAGCAGACATGGTAGGCATTTCAAAAAGTGCTTTACATCGCATATTGACTGAAAATTTAGACATGAGAAAGCTGTGCGCAAGATGGGTGCCGCGTTTGCTCATAATGGAACAAAAACAGCGTCGTGAGGATGTTTCAATCGAGTGTTTGGCGATGTTTCACAGCAATAAAGCAGAGTTTTTGTGTCGATTCATAACCATGGATGAAACATGGGTCCATCACTTCACACCTGAGAGGAAGGAACAGTCAAAACAATGGACTGAAAGGGGAGAACCGGCTCCAAAAAAGGTGAAGACAGTTCCATCTGCAGACAAGGTCATGGCGTCAGTTTTTGGGATGCGCGTGGGATAATTTTCATTGATTATCTTCAAAAAGGAAAAACAATCAACAGCGAGTATTATGCGAACTTATTGCAGCGTTTGAGTGATGAAATCAAGAAAAAACGGCTGCATTTGGCGAAAAAGAAAGTGTTGTTTCATCAAGACAATGCACCAGTTCACACATCCGTTTTCGTGGTGGCCAAAATTAATGAATTAAAGTTCGAATTGCTTCCTCACGCACCCTATTTGCCAGATTTAGCCCCCTCTTATTATTTTCTTTTTCCAAACTTGAAAAAATAGCTCGGTGGTAAAAGATTTGCTAACAATGAAGAGGGGAATCGGCGGTTGATGGCTATTTTGAGGCGCTCGACAGTTCTCACTATAAACGGTATCGAAGCTATTGAACATCGCTGGGAAAAGTGTGTTGAGCTGAAAGGAATGTTGAGAAATAAAAATATTTTTTCCCAAATTTTTTGTGTTTTCTTTGTTAGGTCGGGTACTTTTGGGACTACCCTCGTATATATGATCTAGGAATATTATTCAGGAAAATTCTTGGCTAAAAATACCCTTCTAGCATTTTGTTGGTCAGATTTATATTATGCTATTATTCGTCACTTTACAATACTCTTAGAATGTATATAAATGTAGCTGATAAGTTACACAACACCAAACTCAGTTGAAATAAAGTCTGAAAGTAAAATTACTTTGAAAGGAGAATTTGCTGGGAATAGATTCCAGGATGCCTTTTTTTGGCAAGCATTAGACCAGGCATGGGCAACCTGTGGCCCGCCAAGGTTTTTTGTGCGGGGCCCATGAACTGTTTTTTTTTTCTTTTAAATGAAAAACTAACAATGAAATATAGTTGTTAAATAATAGCGGCACGCTAGATTTCTGACCCGAAGAAGAAGATTTATATCAAAATATAAAATCTTATTTAAATGTGACCCAAATTAATAATAATATAATATTATGTATAGACAAAAATTAAAAAATAATACAACAGGTACATACACAATCGCTCCAATGGGAAAGGTGACTGATTTTATTTTCGCGTAACCACCAGAGTGCCATCAGTAGATGAATAAAGGAGTTAACTAGCGACAGATTTCGACTACATTCCGTAAAAGTTTCAAAGTGCTGGCATCGCTGGTTCACTCGTAATGACAATTGACATTAGCTACTGAGTCACGGACGGTCAATGGAGCAATATGCAAACATTAAATTATCTTTTAAATTGGGTAAAAGTGCCACAGAAACTTGAAATGATTCAAACTGTTTATGGTAGTGACGCAATGAGTCATAAAAACGTTTTTAAGTGGAATGCTAGATTTCGTGATGGTAGAGAGAGCATTGAAGATAATCAACAGCCTGGACCATCATTGACAGTTTGAATTGAAGAAAATGTTCAAAATGTGGCTGAAATTCTTCAAAATGATTGTTGTGCGTCTACTAGGCTCATTGAGGAGCTCACTGGAATTCCTAAATCCACTCCATTTCATTTTAACGGAAAATTTGGGCAAACGAAAGGTCACACAATAACTGATGATCAAAAAGTTTGCAGAGTGGAGCACTGCGGAGACATGAAAACAGGGGCTGATATTGATCCAGACTTCATGTCAAGCATTGTAACAGGTGATGAAACATGGTGCTTTCAGTATGAGCCACTTACAAAATGCCAGAGCTCGGAATGGAAGGGTCTACGACCTCTGAAACCGAAAAAAGTGCATGTGCAGAAGAGACGAATTAAAACTCTGCTCACCGTTTTCTTTGATTCCAAAGGAATTATCCATAAGGTCAAGTGGTGAACGCCGATGTGTATTTGGGTATTTTGAATAGTTTATGGGCCAGAATTCTTCGAGTTCGACCCGATACCGGAACAAGGGGCATGATCTTTGTTGCACGTTAATGCACCAGCGTACAAAAGCAAGATTATACGCGATTTCTTGGGATAAAAGTATTGATCACCCCTTGTATTCGCCTGATTTGGCTCTATATGACTTCTGGCTATTCTCGAAACTGAAATTGGCGATGAAAGGAAAGCCTTTCAACACAATTTCAGACATCCAAACGGCTTCGACCGCAATTTCGGAGGCAATTCCGAAGAATGAGTTTCAGGAGTGCATCAGAAAATTTTACAACCGCTTCCAGTATTCCATTTTGAATAAAAGGTAATGTAAACTAAAAATAAACAATTTCATTTCCCGTCAGTCACATTTCACATTAGATAGGCTGTGTATTTATTTTTTGTGTGTAATAGGTATTCAAAATTATACTAATATTTTATATATTATTTATAGTTAAGGTATTAACACTGTGGAGGTATAAAGACATCATTTATTCAACTTAATACTAAGTGGAATAAACAGTGTTTGACTAAACAAATTACAATTCTACTAATATTTATTTATTTAAGTATTTGACACTCGTATCATGTGTACTGTATTTATATTCAGTAAAAAAAATCATTGTAAGAATTTGTTAACCCTCATGGTTCAGTAGTTGTCATTTTAATTTTTAAGATCTATGATATTTGACTCGGTTACATTGTTTTAGTCTTATTGACATATTATATAATTGACTTGTACATTTGTATGATTAATTAAAAAAAAAGTTATTATTTATGGTTATCAAGACTGTGCAGTAGCATTAGTAGTAAAACGCCGAAGTTTGGAGCATTTCCCCTCATTTTCAGGCATTCAAATTTTGATATGCTTATTAATTTTTGAAAAACATGCGGTCCGTGAGCGTTGATCCAATTCCGGTTTTAGTACGCGCCCCAAAAAAATTGGCCACCCCTGCATTAGACCATTGACACCAGCATGTATGACTATAAGAATCAAGTCAAAGCTTGTTTTTGTAGTGTGCGAAATATTTATTAACTGTGCCAATTAATTCCAGGGAGAGAGAAATCAACAACCTTGTGAGGAGAGCGGACTTCAACAATGACTCATATGTTCAAGAATTCGGTCTCACCATTAGCAATAGTATGATGGAGGTACGCGGACGAGTCTTACCACCACCAAAACTTCAATATGGAGGACGCATCTCATCACTGGGAGGACAAGTAAAACACTTTTAAATTCAGCATTACCCCTCAATTATGTTTCCACACAAAAAGAACTCAACCCACAAAACACATTTTTTTGGTTTGTTTAAAATATCAAAAAAGCATACATCAATCCTTTATCTGTAAAAATATCAAACCCGTTAAATGGGGATTTTATGATCTTAAAAGATTTGGTTCCATGTAAAGTAGCGAGATATTTCATCAATTATCTCAGAATAGGTACAGTGGAAGTCAAGTCCTTTTTGCATATTTCCGTTCAATTTGCGAATTATGAACCTCCGAATTTAAAGGTACACTTTCAAATGTTTTCAATTACATATGTGAAAAGGTACCTCCTGTCAGCTATGCCTATTTGAAAGGTTTCGTTTCGACTGCTACAAATGTCAATATCGTTTTATTCCAGTGTCTAGAATTTTCCTTGATGCATCTCTGTTGTAAAAGTTCAAAAGTTAATGCATCTCCATTGTAATAAGTCTGTATTGAAAATAAACCATTTTACATGCTTCAACAGAAGTCATTGATCATTAATATTTTACATTATTGGTATTTATCATGCCCAAATTCTTAATTCAATTCCAGGCAGATTATAGAATGGTTCAACCCTTATTTCATTTTATTGTTTTTCTATAGCTTATTAGTAAATTACAAAAATTCTAATGGCACTGAGGCAATAAAGTAGCTTTAGATTAATTAACCTGATGAAGGCTGCAGTATATTTGATCTGTCCGACTGCATTAAAACTTGGATGTCCTTGCCATCAGAATCTCTAGTTTCATCTTTCAAGATTGTGCAGTTGCTGAAAGCAAGCACATTACTAACCAAACACACTCAGATATCATCCATCCGCAGGATGGACTGACAATCATACTATCATATGCCTGAAATCATTCTTAATATTTTGAAAAATAAGGCCCTCAAAAGTGTAGTTGGCGAGCAGTAGTGATGTCGGAGTAAGATGGTGGCTTGTTCACAGAGCAAACAACAGGCGTTACCCAACCAGGGGGTGTGGGACATGCGCGGAAAGCAGTTCTTCACTGGAGTCGAGATCCGGGTGTGGGCTATTGCTTGCTTTGCTCCTCAACGCACCGTCAGGGAGGATTCTCTCAAGTATGTTGCACTTCCTTTCATTTTATTTATTTAGTTAAGATAATACTTTCCGTGTGTAGAATTGTATTACACTTATATATATAGTACAACCTGGTACGTTAATTGACATGTGATGATCCAACTCATCAGAAAGATGTTAAAAGGGTCTTAGTAAAGTGAAAACATAAATATAGTTCCTTTTGAAAAATTGGGGTTGGGCGACAGGCGTCGTCATACTCATTAGACCACAGGACCAGACCGTCCAAATGTATTATAAAAACAATAGACATCGTCTTCAATTGTATGCTACAATTTTACTTTTAGTTTTTTTTAAGCATTAACCTGCATATTAAGATCAGAAAATAGAGGTAGGCTGGCCATGTGTGGCGTAGGCGTGATAATGAGATGATGGATGTGACATAATGACCGTGGCACCAAAAAATCTTTTAAAATTCACGATAATTAAATATTTAGGTTAAAATCATTTAAATAAAAACAAAAAGTTCGAGAAATTAAAATCAAACGTTTGCAAATAATACTAAAACTTCAGTAAAAATTATACATAAACAAATTTCCTACTGCAACATTATAACTATTCGGAAAAAACATTGGAACAATAATGAAGAACACTTCACGTGTATTGTGAATTTTAAAAATGTTTCATACGTCAAGAATATAACAATTAATTTATTATTTCACACTCGCATCATAAACAAAGATTCAAATAAAAAAAGATAGCACATTTTTCTCAGAGTACCTTTTAAAAGACACGTTGGTTACATTTGTGGTTTTGCTCTATTGTTTTGATTAATAATGTAGGAAATACATCCAAAAATAATTTTATCTTGGGAAACAGTAGGGGAAAAGAATAAAAGTAACAAGGTTTATAATAATTTTCTCCCATAATGAATTAGTGTGAAAAAACTAATGATGGAATGGGGTAACACGTCCTGACTTTTAAAGTGTTATATAACTCCAGAGGCGACATATAGTCGCCATGGTAATTATTTTAATAACTCCAGAGGCGACTATATGTCACCATTTTTTATGGTTGTATTGTTTACATAAACAAACATCTCGGGACACCCAGGAGCAGGTATAAACATGTTACATTAGTTTCACAACAACTGTTCTACTGTTTAGACGTGTTTCGGTTGAAAAATAATCAGTACGCACCCTTTTACACCGTTGAGATTACACAAGTTTTTTTTTTTACCCTCTAAAATAATGGAAAAATCGCAACTGAGTGAAAGTGAAGACGAATTTATTTTAAATGTATATAGTGATGAAAGTTGTGATAGTAACATCAATATTCAGACCTCTAGTGATGAATCAGAGTACATTGGTCATAAAAAACGCAGAGTTGGTCCTCTTCTATCATCAGATAGTTCTTCAAGTACTACAAGCGCTCAAGATTCACAAGACGATGAATGGATTGATATATCCAATACGGTGGATTCTCCTGACATTATAAATTTTGACATCGGAGCTCAGAATGTCGGACCAAATGTTCCTTTAACAATCAAAGAACCAAGTCAATTTTTCAAATTATTTTTCACGGAAGAAATTGTAACGGAGATAATACGGGAAACAAATGCATATGCAAAAGTCAAACTTCAATCAAAAGTTCTAACTGCAAATTCTATTTGGCAAAATTGGCGTGATGTACAAAAAGATGAATTTTGGGCATTCATTGGGGTCATTTTAAATATGGGAACAATGCCACTTGCCAATATGCAAGAATATTGGTCTACTAGAGATAATTCCAGAGTCCCATTCTTTGCAAATATTTTCACGAGATCTCGATTTCATCAAATATTCTGGATGTTACACTTGAATACACAAGAAACTGGCCATAGTGATTTAAGAACACGGATTCAGAAAGTCAGTAATTTTTTAGAATATATAAATAAAAAATTTGCTGACTATTTCATACCCAACAAAAATATCTGTGTTGACGAATCAGTAGTGAAATTCAAAGGAAGAATATGCTTCATCACTTACAATCCAAAGAAGCCTACTAAATGGGGAATACGCATTTACGTTTTGGCGGATTCTGAAACATCATATGTGTACAGTATTCTTCCCTATTACGGTAGTATTACTACAGAGAATTTACCAAGCCCAGATTTGCCTGTGAGTTCGAGAATACCCATCTACTTGTTCAGAAAAATTTTGGAGAAGGTACCCCATGCACAAAGATACCACTTGTTTACAGACAGGTACTACACAAGTCTTCCACTTGCTGAAGCACTATTGAAGATGAAATGTCATTTAACTGGGACGATACAGACCAACAGAAAAGGCATTCCGATCACCATAAAAAAACCAAAGTTTGGCAATAAAAAAGTTTTGGCTGTAAGAAAAAGAAAAACAATGCTTTTGGCATGGAAGGATAAAAGAATAATTACAATGCTGAGTACTGGTGATTCTGCTGGCATGTCGTCTGTTTCCAGAACAGGGAAGGGAGGTGTTCAATTAGTTACAGAAAAACCAAATGTAGTACGAAACTACACCAAATCTATGGGTGGAGTAGACCGTGCCGACCAGTATGCTTCCACATATTGTTTTCTCAGGAAGTCATTAAAATGGTGGAGAAAACTTTTTTTCTGGGGAATGGAAATTTGCTCAATCAATGCATACATCCTCTACAAGAATATAAAATTGAAAAATAATGAAAAACCACTAACTCATTTGAAATTTGTCAAGAATTTAGTTGATCAGTTGGTAGGAGACTTTCGGGAGCTGCGAAGTAGGCCATCAACTTCTACTTTTGATGTACGACTAGATGGTAAACTTCATGTTTTGCAGAAGGGAAAGAAGAAGGACTGTGTGGTCTGCTCAAATAGAGGCAAAATGGGCAAACGACATGAAACATATGAGTTTTGCGACACCTGTCCTGGAAAACCTAGGATGCATTTAGGGGATTGTTTCCTCAGATATCATACCTTGAAAGATTATAAAACTAAAAAATAATGTTGAATTGTTATTTTTTTTATCAAAATAAACTCATTTAAACATTTATCTAATAGTTTGAATAAAAAAATTGCATGAAACCTTATTAATTTTTTTTTAAATAAATTATTTCTAAAACCTATCATTTTATAGTAAAATTTCAAAAAAATACCCTGGAGTTGTTGGTATGTCATACAAAAAAAAATCTGGAGTTCAAAGGGTTAATAGAGAGCGTGGTACTAACGATTCAATTCTTATATTTTGTGATGCCTTTGTAGTTGTAGAAAAATATTTGTAAAATTACCAAAATTTTATCTACAGCATGAATAAAAATGCAAGAATATTTATTTTTAATATTTGTACATTCAATGTGTTAATTTTTTTTATTTAAAAGCACCTTAAAAATAACTTTTATTTTATTTATTTTAAATCTTGATATAACTGATGAAAAAAATGTATTATTCAACAGAACTTATTTGATTTTATTTTCAGAAATTTTACTCAACAACTGCAAAAAATATCTAATGATGCCGGTATGCCTATTGTTGGTCAGCCATGCTTCTGCAAGTATGCCACAGGACCGGACCAAGTGGAACCCATGTTTAAATACCTCAAATCGACCTTTGTTGCTTTACAACTTGTTGTAGTTGTCCTTCCGGGCAAGACACCTGTTTATGGTAAGTTTTCAATGTTTTCTTTAGTTATGTTTTTATAGAGAGAATTTGAAGTACTGAAATCGGAAAACTTTTTTGCTGAAGATATAACACAGGTAGACAAGGAAGCCAATAATAGTATGACCATGTTAAAAAAATTAATGAAATCATCATCCCATGTATCTTACTTGGCAACTGACTATCATCAGGTCTGTAAAAATTGAGAAATAGCTGACAATCAACTAATGTTAATTCAAAATTCAAAGGACCAAATTTCACAAAAAACATTGAATTACGCGATCACGCAACACATAAAAAGAACACTCAAAACTATACATAATAATGTCGCTTATTGGGGATAAAAAAGTCCCTTATTTTATATTTTATATTATTTGGACACGCACTTCGCTGCAATGTGAACTACCACAAAATCAAAATTTTGATAAACATTCTAGTGTGTCAGGTTTACTAAACAAGTACAGAGTGCATTTTATGTTCCAGGCAGATTTTATTTGGCCGCCATTTTGATTTGGCTGTCATTTGACAGTTGTGGAGAGTGGTCGATAACAATTTATTATGGAGCATCTAACTCTGCAACGTGTTGAAGTTATTAAAACATTTTATTTAAATAATTGTTCAATTGTGAATATGAGAGGAAAATTGTGTTTTTTTTTGTTTAAATCATGTGCCAAGCAAGTCAACCATTCAGCGTGGAATGAATAATTTTGAATTGCATACACTGGGAGATAAAGCTAAGTCTGGGCGACAACGTACGCCAGAAAAGATTGATGCAGTGAGGTGTTGGTAAACATCCGTGCACCTCTCATCGACGATGTGCACAAGAATTGGGAATGTCTCCATCATGTTTGTTAAAAATTATCAAAAAAGATTTGCATTTTTGTGCGTATAAAATTCAATTGACACAAGAGCTACAGGAAAATGACCATAAACGGTGGCGAGATTGAAGTGCTCGGGGTTTACAGGTCGGTATAGAGTCTATACCGACCTGTAAAGAGTCTATACCGATCTATACTATAGACCAGGGGTCTCCAAACTTTTTAGCCTAAGGGCCACACTGACTCCTCCACTAAGTCCCAAGGGCCAAGACCTAGCTAGTACATCATACCAACATACTGTAGTTTTGAATTACGTGCAAATTTTCATATTGTGACTAGCCGGGGAGTGAGATATCTATGGTGCGGGGTGCGGGAGTGGACTCCGGGTACTTACGGGCAAGTGTCAAGGACATTTCATTGCGGCGGAGTTAGCTGATGCTCAAAATATAGTGTGACTATGGTCGTTAAATGAAAACGTCTGATTATTATTTTCTATGATTTACTTACATTGTAAATTTTACAATGTAATCAAAATAAACTATGACGGGCCGGATACCGGGTATATTGGTGGTGCTCGCGGGCCAGTGTTTGGAGACCACTGCTATAGACGATTACCATTTTTGGCAAAAAAAAATCATGAACGACAAGGCACATTTCGACTTGGCTGGCTTTGTTAATAAACAGAATAGCCACTATTTGGGCACTGAAAATCCTCAATTAATTCACCAACGACCATTACATCCTCGTAGAGTGACTATGGTGCGTCATTTGGGCCGGCGGCATCATTGGGCCATATTTCTTTGAGAATGCTAAAGGCAATGCTGTAACAGTTACTGGTGATCGCTATCGTGACATGTTGATAAATTTTCTTGTGCCCGAATTGGATCAATTGGGCCTACATCACATGTGGTTCCAACAAGACGGCGCCACGTCACACACAGCTTGTGCTACGATACAAATTTTGCGAGAAACTTTTCCTGGCCGAATAATGTCCAAAAGTTGTGATATCGACTGGCCCCCACGATCCCCTGATTTGACTGCTCCCAATTATTTCCTATTTCCTATCGAAAGGTGTACACCAACAAGCCAACCACAATCCCGATGCTTAAGGGCAAAATTCGCAAAGAAATTTGTGAAATAACACCAGAAATCTGCGAGAATGTTATGAAAAATATGCTTGAAAGAGCTCGCGTTTGCGCTGCCACGGCCAGAGGAGGCCACTTGACCGACATTATATTCCATACATAATGGTAAAGACCATATAATCAATCAATTAAATATAAATTATAAAATTGTGTTTCATTTAAAAGTTATTAAAAAAAAATCGACCTGGAACATAAAACGCACCCTGTATTTTTACACCTCCCAAATAACGTAAAACACAATTTTTGGATGGTACGTCTTCCTTCACTTCGAAATATCTTTCTCACCTTCATCTATTGTTTCATTGGTTACATTGGGATTGAGGTCAGACATGAGCTCATCATGAAATGTGACACCACTCATCAAATAACACTGACCCCATCAAAAGATCAAAAAACTTTGATTTTCGCAATCTCCTGTATTGTGCTAATCAACTCTTCCGGGCCAACAATTATTTTACTCTTATGAAAACAGTTGGTGTTCATTGTGGGTGTTACTTGGACCCAGGATGTTGCTATCTCCCGACAGGCATCTAATAATAACTTTAATAACACTGAACTAACCACCGTTGCTAACCCTTATACATACATGGACATTTAAGAAAAATAATATTTATTTCAAATCATATAAAAAAACTTTAAGATGGATAATGTGATGTATAACCTATCTTGAAATTTATAAACGACTTCTTACTAAAGATATACAAAGTACTTCTAGCGGATGTCAACAAAGAATCGACTAATATTGACATTTAACATCTAAGATGCCACGCACCACTTGAATTTCATCTCAGAATTCAAATTCTATAAGAGAGAAAATTTGCTAATTTATAGAAAGGTTTAAAATTTGAGGTACACAAAAATGCTGAAATTAAACTTTTAATATAACCTTTTTACAGTTTCCTTATTTTATCGGTCTTTTGTCAATAGGTCTTCCTTAGCGGTTGGTTCTTGGAAGGCTTCCCTATATTTATGATAACCTTAAGATATTTCGATATTGAATGGACATAGGAAGAGCCCCAGAAATTAGACCGGCCGTCCCACCGCCAGAGCTGAATATTATGTGGATTCGTGATTTGCGTGAAAATTTTTGAATAGTCAGAATTCTTAAGTACTATTTACCAATATATGGCTAGTGGCTCTCTATTTACAACATTTAATTTTGTAATGGATTTAAAAAATAATGGAATTTAATTAAATTGTACTCATAGTTTGGCTTTTCCATTTAAAGAGAGTGATAAATTGGCATATCGTAGACAATCAAAAATAAAAATGATACCACTTAAGATAATCTCTATTCATTATCATACAATACTTGGACTTGGAAATATGTTATCCTGATTTTTAATATATCTGTATCTGGTCACCGAAGGAAATGTTAAAAGTAATTAATACATTGTTTTTATTTTCAGCCGAAGTCAAAAGAGTGGGAGATACTGTCCTGGGTATGGCTACCCAATGTGTTCAAGCAAAAAATGTAAACAAAACGTCGCCCCAAACTCTGAGCAACCTATGCTTGAAAATCAATGTGAAACTCGGAGGAATCAATTCTATATTGGTGCCTTCACTGCGCCCCAAAGTATTCAATGAACCAGTCATTTTCCTTGGAGCTGACGTGACACATCCACCAGCGGGAGATAACAAAAAACCCTCAATAGCTGCTGTGGTTGGCTCAATGGATGCCCACCCTTCGAGATATGCTGCCACTGTCCGCGTGCAACAACACAGGTTATTTTTCCTCTTTTACTTAAATGCTGTGACTTAGTGTGATAGTGTTTCATATTGTCTATGTAGAACTTGACTATCTTGAGTATTTAACATTCAAGCTTTATAAATACATATTGTTTAAGGCTGCAGAATAGAACATACAAATAAGGATATTATTTGGTTTGGGCTCCGGAACACTTGTTCAGCACTCACGGCCAGCTATATGCAAATACGGAGTGAATCTGCACCTTGAGATTGCCAAATTACTTGAAGATTGATTCTAGTTTTCTTGCATGTTTCACAACATAAACAGTTCAATGATAAATTATTGAAGAGTTTTCATGAAATTATTTCTAAAATATTAGGATTAACAAGTGTTTTGTCCCAAATTTGCTGGTAAGCCAAATTTGGATTTTGGCTTTAACTGAAAAAATAACATTTTTGTCTCTAGATATTAACACTTATTTTTAAATATATGATGTTTATGATAGTTTAGTTCTATGGAGATGATATGTTGATTTTTTTAAATATATTAATTTTGTGTTCACTTGAATTGAATCAAAAACAGATCACTATCTATACAGGAGTTCTTTAATGAAACAAGTTATAATTTTGTGATTTTGCCATTTTGTATTGAAAGATGTTCCCTTCATAAAGTAAATAATTGCATGCGGAATTTTTATAACTGACTTTTTTTTATATAATGAAACATGTCAAATGTTTCCCAGTTAAACCTTACCCGTAACCTTATTTAGATATTTTTAACATAAATTGCTTACAAATTTCTTTGGCAGTCAGTATATTAATAATCATACAAATTTAAAAGTAATTTTCTTTAAAATAAGATTTTTATAGTTGTTTCCTTTTAGAACTCGTGTAGTGATGTGATTTGAATATTCTGTAAAATCTGTGACAAAATAAAAGACAAGATAAAAGAAAAGAAACCAAACCTTAAAAAAAATGGATTTTTATAATGCTTTTTAATTGAATTTGGTATCATTGATAAGAATATTTAAATGTTGATATGAATTTTATTAATTCGAGTTAAAATATATCTTGTTAAATTGATCAGTGTTTGAAATTGTTTGTTGATTAATGTAAATGAGGAGGAAAGGAATTGATGGAAAAATATGTTGGTATGCAGGGGCCAGCAGTTCCTGCGGAATGCCAATGTTTCCGCTCCCGACCTACCACCCTCGCCTCCCCACGAGACTTCACTCTTCTGGCACAGGCATGTGTGCAATTCCTTTACTTTTATTCCTCGCCTTTTCCGAATGTGATCCCTTTTCGCTTCACCTTTTATATTTATATAATATTTAGCTTTCACCAAAATTCCTATTTGTCCATTATCCTTTTTTTAAATATAAGATTTTCACAATCATCCTTGAATCCCAAAAGAATTGCATTATTATATTGTATATTTGCAGTGTTTTATTTAGAAATATTTTTGAGGCCCTTTGTATCTAAAAATGGATTATTTTATTTAATATGGTAATTTTATTACTATATAGTATATGTATGATCAACATGATATTAAAAAAGGAGAAATTTCTTTTCTTTAACTTTAAAGTATGGAGTCAAAAATAAATTGAATAGTTCAACACTCATTCAACATGCACAATAAAATACTGAACCAACGACTAATCACTTAATACCACTTGAATTGAAACTTTCTCATTTTCTAAAATTATTTGTTCGCTGAGATCTGTAATATATCATTCAGAAAGCTCATTCGAATTTATTTTTTGTTTAAATTATTAAATTTGAGTTTGTAAAAAATTCAATAACCCAGAATTATCTAAACAACTGATTTGATTTTAAGCTAAGAAATCAACAGTTTACGTCTGTATTAACTTTACTTTTAGGGAAGACAATGTCGGGATGAAACCTGAATGTCAGTATAGACCAAAAAAGTTGCTTAAAATTACATAATACTCATTTTAATTATTGTAGGTTTACAAAATTTAACATCAATCAAAATACAATTTAAATTAATATGAAATTGATGTTCTAACTGTAATTTCCGATTCAAAATTTAAAGTGATTTCTTCCTTTTGTTGGTCAAAATAAGAGTTAAATGTTTTACATTGTAACTGTAGAAAACTAAATAAACAATTAAATTGAATTGTACTACACTGCACTCAGTTTTCTTTTCCAAAAATGCATATTTCATTTTATATTCGGAACATCAAAATTTAATAACTTGAAACTTATTGAACATTTTACCTTGAACTCATTTATCACACAAAAAGTAATCTTTAATAATAGAAAAATCCAACATTTCAATTTAATGTTTTCAAAAATCCCTTAAACTCTTAATTCTAAGTAATGATATGGTTAGAAACTCCTTTATTTACCTTGTAACATTGTTATTTAATTATTGAACCAAGATCTGTTATTAGATTCTGTTGTCGCTTTCCATTTCTCTTATTTATTTATTACTATAAAATCAATTAAAGTTAAGTGATCAACTGATTTTTTTTAATAATTTCTTATTTACTTCTTTCAACCTCAACTATTTAAAATATTTGACAAATTTATATTTTACACCCAAAATCAGTTAATGCTTCGATTAACCAAAATTGCTAGTTTTCATCCCTTAGTTCCATAGTTGGAATTTATGTAAATTTGTCCAACAATTTAATATATTTTTTAAAACTTCTAATTAATTAATAATTGGCTATTATATAGAATATTACATCAACAATTCCTTTATTAATGTCTATAACCAATTATCATCCTTTTAATTGTATTTCTTTTCCTTTTAGACAAGAAATAATTCAAGAAATGAGCAGTATGGTGCGAGAACTCCTAATTATGTTCTACAAAAGCACAGGTGGTTACAAGCCACACAGAATAATCATGTACCGTGATGGAGTGTCTGAAGGACAGTTTATACATGTACTCCAACACGAATTGACAGCAGTGCGTGAAGCATGTATCAAATTGGAAGCCGATTATAGGCCAGGCATCACCTTTATAGTTGTGCAAAAGCGCCATCATACTAGACTGTTTTGTGCTGATAAAAAGGAGCAGTCTGGAAAGTCTGGAAATATTCCTGCAGGGACAACTGTTGATGTGGGCATTACACATCCTACTGAATTTGATTTCTACCTGTGTAGTCATCAAGGCATTCAGGTATTTTTGAGATATTCGTGTGATTAAATCTAATTGAATGGACAGAGTATGAATGGTTTGTCTTCTCACATGACTAGAACACTATTAGTGGTCCTTAACCTTTTTACGGCGAAAGCTCAAGTATCTTTGGTGTGTCACACTGGCGGCGGTGTTTTACGTCTATAAATTTATACTGTATCTACATACAAATATGACTCACCGCCTGGCAGCCATTATCCCGAAGTTGAGTGCTGTGGAACTGTGCGCCGATGCATTTTTTAGCTGACACTATACACACGTAATATTAGAAAATATTCTTATAACACTATTATACAAATAAAAGTATGTTTTTGGATTTTGACGAAAAGATTTATTACGATAAGTACACTGCAATAATAATAATTCTACTGTGTTGCTGGCGTGAAATAGTCGAATGACTGACATGTTACACACAGACTCACATTGCACTCACCACACATATATCTAGATATTTTCCTTAATTTATGTTTATGAGCGCATTCATAGCATCGACGAGAGGGTTGCGCACAGTTTTCAGTTCCTGGAATTTCTATAGGACTGTGTGCGGCTATTATTGAACCCGCTAAACCAAGATGTAGTAGATTGCTAGTGGATTTTATATTTTTCAAATATTTGTCTTATAACTGCTAAATGAAATTCCGCTAAACCTATTGTTTTTCCGGTTGTATGCTTGTAAATAAAATATGAATTTAGCATGTATAGATCAACAAAATGAAAAGCCAGCTTTCTATACCATTTTAAAGTTTTTCGAAGGCAATTTAAACTACTAAGCATCATATCGGTTTTGTCCACACTACCCATATTTTTATTGTAATCCACAATGCACTCAGGTTTTTTTACCTGTTCGCCAGTTTTATAATTTAATTTCTCAGTTGAAATAAATCTGTCACTATGAATTGTTGTCAGCATATGAATTTCTCTCTTATCGTGCCATTTTATAGCCAACAAGGGTCCACAATGTTGAGAATCAATGTCTCCTTTCTTGGTTTTTTTGAAGTTGGGCATACCTTTACGAGATTTTCGAACGGTTCCATATGCATTTGTTTTATTGTCATGTAAAAACTTAAATAATTGTGGGCTTGTGTACCAGTTATCACACCACAAGTTGTGTCCTTTTCCAAGATAATCATTGAGAAGCGTTTTGATAACTGCACCCGATATACCCAACGATTTATCATAAATTATTTCTGTTCCATCACCGCAATACACAATTAGATCTAACACACAACCGGTTTCAACATCACATAAAACAAATAATTTAATGCCGAATCTGTGACGTTTGGAAGGGATGTATTGTTTTATCATAAGACGACCTTTGAAAACAACTATGCTCTCATCGATACACAAGTTTTTGTGAGGCAGCATGACACTTGTAAACACTTTGCGAGTATGCTCAAGCAATAATCTTATTTTACACAATTTGTCACCACTATTTGTTATATTGTTATTAGAAAAATGTAACATATTTAAAATCAGTTCATACCGGTCCCTTGACATAGTCTTGCCAAAAATTGAGCTATTTAAAAGTGGGTCTGTGGACCAATGTTCCCGTATGGTTAAATGCTTATTTCGTGTCATCAACATTGTGACACCAAAGAATACATATAATTCTGGTACATTTGTATCTACCCAGCGTTGAATTCGTGATTTAGCGGAATATTCCTTACTCATTTTTTTAAATTATGAAATTGGTTAGTCTGTTGTACCACATTTTCAATTATATTTTTATTTAAAAAATATTCCAAAATATCGAGTTCGGATGATTCTGGTGTAAGTTGGCACGAGGGCAAGATGCCAGATGAAAATTCATCAAACTCGTGGATAATTGGCGCAAACGGACCTCGGTTGCATGAAAAAAATACATTTTCTAATAGTTCGTTTGGTTCCACATTGCCGCTGGTTGTTGCTCCAATATCTGGAATAATTGTATCATCCATTCTCTGCTCTTCTTCAAATGGATCAACATCATCTGCAACATCGTCTTCTTCATCGGTTAATTCAAAATCTGAATCAAGTTCTACCGTGATATCTTCAATTTCCTCTCCAGTCAAGTTCCTTTTAGCCATATTGATAATATAAGCGGTGTTGATTTTTTTAGTTATTTAAAAAATTTAATGAATTGTTACAATGGCTTATAACACACGTAACATAAAAAATAACGACGATTTGAAAAGTTGTAAAAGTAAGTGAATGTTAAAATCTCTTAAAAAACAGTTTGTGTAATGGTATCCAAATCAAAGCTATAAATAAAGTGCGACAATATAAGAAGCAATAATCGAAGAAAACAATAATCCATAAACAATGAAAAAGGCAATTAATTCAATACGCAATACGCGTACACAAAGACAAAAATATCGACGCACAATACCTCACAATGATCGGGAGAAATCGTCATTAGAAACATGACCTTCGGCACACCCGAACGAGTAGCGCCAAAATTTAAAATGCTTTAAATATCGACGGCCTGGAATCGGTCTGTTTAAATCCTTCTTATGGATCAAGTACTTGAAGTTTTGATGATTTTAAAAGAGATGTCACTAGAGGACACGTTTTGTTTTATATTCAGGTTAAAAATTTTAAAGAAGATTTAATCTTGACCGACTTATCGACACGCAAACTTAGCGGCCATTTAAGTGGCCGCTCGCCAGTATGACACGTCTTATGTATGGGCCATTTAAGTGGTCCCCCGCCATGATTGGGTTAAGCGTGTTTGTATTTTAATTGTGAACCATTTGCTTGAAGAATTTTTATGTATACATGTCCCTTGTGGGTTAACAGATCTCTTAACTTTTCTATCCAAGCACAAAACTTTCACCTCCACATTCATAAATCTTGTCATGCATAATCTTTCATTATTCATATTTGTTCTTTCAAGTCACGTTTTCTTCGGTCTACCTCTTCCACACACTTCGTCACTTCTAACTTGTATACTTGCTTAGTCATTCTTTCCTAATTCATTCTCTCCACACGTCCAAACCATCTTAAAGCTCCTTTCTTCACCTTGCTTATACATCCATTTTATTCATTTCTGATATCTTCATTCCACCTTATTTCATACAATGACATTCCACAAATTTTACTTAGTGCATGCATCTCCACAACATTAATCTTACTCTTATCCTTCTGCCAAGTTTTACTTCAGTATGTCAAGGTAGGCTCCAACACACTAATGCTTTGTAATTTTTGCAATTTTTTATAATACAGTTGTATATTACATTAAGTGCTCCGTTTATTTTGTTCCATGTTACTAGCCTTCTTTAAGTACTCCTTTCAACTGGTCCAGCACACTTAAACATACTTCCCAAATAAAAGGACTCGTTAACTTGGTCCAGTTTCTCTGGTTTAACCCATACACAGCACTCACTGTTAACCATACGTCTTTCTATAACCATAACCTTTGATTTTGCTACTTTCCTTTTATACTTATCTGAATTTGTGTACATGCAGCGGAAAACACCATAGGTACATTTTTTTGGCATCTCGGGTTGGATTTCTGAAGAATTTTATAACTGGTCACATTTATAGACCTCCCATCCAATATATGTATTTCTACCAAAGTCAACCAGATATGTCGATATATTACATACAATTTATGTTTCTAATAACTTCAATTTCATTAGTTGATATTCAGGATATTAGTTTGAAGTCAGCATCAATTGTGGATGTAATAGATAAATATATTAGTACATGCTGTACTCAACTACATATTTGAAAAACTGCATACATGCAAGTAGTTAGTTACATTACATACATAAAATATTTGAAAAGGCTTTGATGGTGATATAATAAACCATAAGCTTAGTTCTGTTATAAATTTATGATATTTAAAAAAGTCAAATTAACAGGAAATTTAGTCCTCCAATGGCAATTATAAATTTTAGCAAGATATGAATATTTTTGCGTTTAAATAATAAGGACATGTTTATAACCATTTTTTATTTTATTTTAGGGCACGAGCCGGCCTTCACATTATCATGTGTTATGGGATGACAATCATTTCGACTCAGATGAGCTACAATGTCTGACTTACCAACTATGCCACACTTACGTTCGCTGCACCCGTT
This sequence comes from Odontocerum albicorne, assembly GCA_949825065.1. Lineage (NCBI taxonomy): Eukaryota > Metazoa > Arthropoda > Insecta > Trichoptera > Odontoceridae > Odontocerum > Odontocerum albicorne. Next base: position 28,739,034 of record OX463839.1, read on the forward strand.
CAGTGAGTATTCCTGCCCCAGCATACTACGCACATCTGGTGGCGTTCAGAGCACGGTATCATTTGGTGGAGAAAGAACATGACTCAGGAGAAGGATCTCACCAGTCGGGCTGTTCGGAGGACCGCACACCCGGAGCTATGGCTCGAGCCATTACAGTCCACGCAGATACCAAGAAAGTCATGTATTTTGCCTAGTAAAAAATGAAAATTCTGTTTTGCAACCAATCATGCAACTGTTGTGTGTACGAATATGCCTCTGGAGATTTTGCTAGTATCAAAATATAAATTTTGATAAAATGCCAACTTATTTTATATATTCGACAATGTGGTTTTGTCTTAAGACAATTTTTATACTATCTTTTTATTTCTCTTTACTCTTTTCAATATGTTGATTTATTTTTGTTTTTTTTTTATTTATGTTTTTATATATTTCTCTTGACATTTGCTGTATATTTTGAATATGTATGTTTCATGTTTACTTTTTATTTCCAATAAACTAACGAACATCACTGTCACTTGACTCATTATGAAAAGTGTCACAATTTGTGAAATCAGAATGTGTACTAAATGTATATTAAATGTAATAATTTAAACGTTTTGACCGTTTTGTAACACTGACACTAAAATGAAAAGATTAAGCCTTTTGAGTAAAGCTGTTTTTTTCCTGCATCACTTGTATTTATTTCAGAATATATACATTTATTTTCAAATAATTTATATTTTTCAAATCTTCATAATTCACTCATACTTATTTATTTTGGCTTTGCTTAACCTTCTGGATAGAAGTTTTATCCTTTGTGGCTGTTAATTAAGTTATTTCAGTTATCCTTTCAAATTCTGTAATATTTTCAAATAACTTCAAAAAACATTTGTTGCTAACTTTTCATATGGATTACATACATATTGTTTCACCTTATTGATTGTACTGACATTTTGAATATTCAAAGAGTGTTAAAAAAGAATTCTCACTATGACAATGGCAGCATATTTAGCATAAAAATAAATGTACTAATGTACTTAGCTTGTATGCGAATTCTGATCACCGATGAACTGAATGAAGGTTCATTTTTAATTTTGCTTTGTTTACTATTTAATTCTAAAATGGAGTTAAACTTTGGAAATATATATAAATATAAAAAATATTTTCCAATACATACATACACCTGGTTCTTATTTTATGCAGTTTTAATAATGTGACAATTTTTAAAATATACAGATTCATTTATTAGATAATTGAGAAATATATTAGATTATTATGTGCATGAATTTGAATTATTTTTGTGCAAAATTTCAAATTAATTTAAAAACATTGTTTTCATCTCCATCAGAAAACTCTTAATCATCAAAAAAGTATATATTTTTTTTATATACAAAAATAAACTTCATATGGTACAAAAACAATACAAATATGGAAATATATAATTGAACCTGTAATGAGAACAATGAAATGTGGATTTGAAAGGTTTTGGTAATGTATATATCGTTACGTTTAATATGATTGAAGATGAAATCAATTGTAAAAATATCTGGCTGTGATGACAACCATTTTAATGTAAGAGTTCTTTTTCAATTAGTGGATTTTTTTGATTTTTAAGAACAAACGACATGATAAATTTATCATATGTTCATAGTTATTAAATTTTCTATATGATTACGAGTTTTCTGATAAAATTATTCTTAATTCTACAACTTATTTTAAACTTGCAAAATGAATATTTATAGGCTTTTAAAAATTATTTTTGTATTAAATAAATATATATATATATATATATATATATATATATATATATATATATATATATATATATATATATATATATATATATATATATATATATATATATATATATATATATATATATATATATATATATATATATATATATATATATATATATATATATATATATATATATATATATATATATATATATATATATATATATATATATATATATATATATATATATATATATATATATATATATATATATATATATTCATTCTTTTGCACACCTTTATAACGTCTTCTACCTTTGTTATATTGCGAATCCAGGTGTTTCGTTTACGGTCTCTTTTAGTATATCCCAACATGCGTCTCTCCATGCCCCTTTGTGCGGTCTGGAGCTTTTGTGTGTTCTTTACTGTGAGCGTCCATCTCTCGCAGCCATACGTAAGTACTGGAAGAATGCACTGGTTGTAAACCCTTCGCTTCAAGGATATTGGGAGATTACTTTTGAAGATGTTGTTCAAACGTCCAAATGAGCTCCACGCTAGTTTTGTCCTTTGCTATCCGATATGCCACCTACAAAGGAAATAAGTTGGTCCAGATACACATTTTCCTGGACAAGTTCTAGCGGCTTTCCATCTACGTTTATTGGTTTTGGGGTAGCAAAGCCGTTCATCATATATGTGGTTTTTGAAATATTCATTTTTAAACCAACTCCTTTGCTGACCCCTGCCAATTCTTGCAGTTGGTGCTGAAAAGCATTCGGGTTTTGTGAGAATATAACGATATCGTCTGCAAATCTCAAATGACTTAGGTATTTTCCATCAATCACCATGCCTTTATTTTCCCATTCTAGTTTTTTAAATATGTATTCAAGTGTAGCTGTGAATAATTTTGGGGAAATAGTGTCTCCTTGACGAACTCCCTTACCGATTCGGAAGGTTTCCGAGGATTTGTGGAGATGTATTTTTGCTGTTGCATCCTTATAGATGTTATTGAACAACTGAATGTATGCTCTATCAATGCCTTGTGTCTTTAGAGCTTCTAGTATGGCAGCTTTTTTGACTGAGTCAAATGCCTTTTTGTAGTCCACAAAGGCTAGGTACAGAGGGAGTTCGTATTCCTCACATCGTTCTATTATTACCCGCAGCACCTGAATATGATCCATGGTACTGAAACCCTTCCTGAATCCAGCTTGTTCTCGTGGTTGGTTCGTATCAAAAGTACTCGAGAGTCAGTTAGTTAAGATCTTGGTAAAAATTTTATAAAGGGTAGGTAGCATGCTAATTGGACGGTAGTTCTTAAGATCCTCTTGATTGCCTTTCTTATGGAGAAGTATTACAGTTGCAGATTTCCAATCATCTGGAATGTCTTTTTCTTGAAGGCACTTGTTGAAAAGTTTTGACAAGATGGTATCCACTTCTCGACCTGTTTGTTTAACCCTTCCCTTACGGTGCTAAAATTGAAACGCGCACTCCGGTGTTGGGTAGTGAGTACGCGATAAAAAATTTGCGATTTTAAATTGGAAAAATAAGAACATTCATAGATAATCCCCTTAATTAATTATAATTGAAGTTAAAAATTATAATAATTGAGATTTATTTGCTGAAAACATTTGGCAACGCTCCTCCAAAAACCATCTGGCAACGCTCACGGAACGAGCGTAGGTCTAATCTGGTTGCAAGCCCAAAAGCTACTGCGGCGCGGAGCGGTAGTGGCTTACTCCCGGCGTGGCTTACGCTTGCGACGATTGAGACAATTGAGCTCCTCGCAATTCAGTGAAGTATGCAAGAATGAGATGCGAATATAGTGTTGCGCTTCCCGCATACTCTTCACCTATCGTCAAGACGAGGCACTCACAGCGTTTAAATGCGAATTTGTTTCCGATCTTCACAAAACACCTACGATGTAGTCGATAAATTCTGATTATTATTAATATTATTTTTTAAATCAATGCGTAAATATATTATGGAGGAAACCCTAAAATCTTAACCTTGTATTTATTATATTTATAGAGATATTGATGGTTATTAGAAGCAATGTGTAGAAGATACCCAACACGGAAGGAAAGGTTAAGGACATCAATGGACAAACCGTCGGTACCAGTGGCCTTACCGGATTTCAATCCGTTGATTGCGTATCTGATTTCTCCTGGTAAGATCATTGGGATTTTTTCATCCTCAGTTGTTTCCAGATTCAGATTTGTATCTGGTACAGTTACAGTATCTGTATCGGCATATAGTTCCCTATAAAATCTATTTTTTCAAATATATACGAGGGTAGTCCGATAAGTACTAAGCCTACAAAAGAATAACAAAAATTTTGGAAAAGTGGCGATTTATTTCTCAACATAAATCTCCTTTGAGTTCGATACACTTGACCCAGCGATGCTCCAACTTCTTTAACCCGTCTGAAAAATACGTTTTCTGGAGGTCTGCAAAGTAGGCCTCCGTGGCGGCGATAACCACCTCATTCGACTCAAATTTCTGCCCGGCGAGTGACTTTTTCAAATTTGGAAACAAAAAGAAGTCGCACGGGGCCAAATCCGGAGAATACGGTGGATGGGGCAGCAGTTCGTAGCCTAATTCTACCAATTTGGCCGTGGCGACGGCGGAGGTGTGAGCCGGTGCGTTGTCATGATGGAAGAGCACTTTTTTCTTCGCCAAATGAGGCCGTATATATACTATATATATTAGGTGTACCGGAAAAGAATGTCGTTTTTTCAATGAAACAATTTGGTGCATTTAATGTATTTATTTATTAAAACTTAGTTCAAAATATAATTGCTATCGTTTGATATAACCTCCTTCCACCTCTCAGTCAATTTTTTAATACCGCGTTCGTAAAATTCAGCTGGTTTCAATGCAAAATACTCAAATATGCCTTTTTTGACATCCTTACAATTTTTGTATTCTTTTACGTTTAAAAAGTGTTGCATTGACCAGAACAAATGGTAATCTGATGGAGCAAGATCCGGTGAATATGGTGGGTGACGTACAGTTGTTCAACCTAGGGCTTTAATTTTTTCTTTCGTAATTTTCTGAGGTATGCGGTCGTGCATTATCGTGCTGTAAAAACACTTGTCCACAATTAGCCAGTGCAGGTCTTTTTTTTATTATTTCTGCATCTAAATGCTCTAGTTGATCACAATACACTTGGGCGTTAATTGTCTGGCCGGGTTTTAATGTTTCGAAATAAATTATTCTCTTGCAGTCCCACCAAACAGACAAAAGAACTTTTTTTGCAGTGAGCCCGGGCTTAGGGGTGGGTTTTGGTACCTGGCCCTTTGAAAGCCATTGTTTCTTGCGTCTGGTTTGAATACAACACCCATTTTTCGTCACCAGTTACAAGATGTTGTAGAAATGGAGTTTTGGTATTTAATTCCGAATACTCAGTGCACGCGTTTATACGCTCACCGAGATTCTCTTCACTTAATTCATGACGTATCCATTTTCCTGGTTTCCATGTCTTGCCGATTTTTTTATATGCTCTTGCACGCTTGACCATGAACATCCGAGTTGCTCCGCGAGTTCTTGAATCGTTGAAGTTTGATTTTGCTGAATCAGCTCAGTTTAAACATCGCTATCCACTTTAACAGGTCGACCACTTACAGGGTTATTTTTTATATCAAAATTGCCGGATTTAAATTGTTTAAACCACCTCTGGCATTAACGAACATTCAAAATATCTCCCAGTAAATCACAAATATTTTTTAAAGCACATTTTGCACTTTCTTTCTTCATGAAATGGTAAAGCATAATATTTCGAATAAATTCCTCATTCGGTACAAAGCTCACCATTGTATATAGGGTTGTAAATGTTTTTGTTTAAAAGTCCTAATACACTCCAGGTATACGTAGTCAGAGAAACAACACAGAACACGTTGTAAAAGTTAGACTGCCGAAGCACAACTGACCACTCAAAAGCGATAACAAAAAAACGACATTCTTTTCCGGTACACCTAAATATATATATATATATATATATATATATATATATATATATATATATATATATATATATATATATATATATATATATATATATATATATATATATATATATATATATATTTTTTTTTTTTAAGGAAGCTGTTTTATTTTTTTATCTATATTTTTTTAAGGAAGCTGCTGATGGATCTCCAGGTAGATCTGATGTCAGAATCCAATATTTACAGTTCGCGAAGTAACTGAAAACCTAAAATAAACATATATAACCCTTCGCTAAAACCAGACAAAAAATCATATATATATATATATATATATATATATATATATATATATATATATATATATATATATATATATGTATGTATGTATGTATGTATGTATGTATGTATGTATGTATGTATGTATGTATGTATGTATGTATGTATGTATGTATGTATGTATGTATGTTTGTATGTATGTATGTATGTATGTATGTATGTATGTATGTATGTATGTATGTATGTATGTATGTATGTGTATATATATATATATATATATATATATATATATATATATATATATATATATATATATATATATATATATATATATATATATATATATATATATATATATATATATATATATATATATATATATATATATATATATATATTTATATATATATATATATATATATATATATATATATATATATATATATATATATATATATATATATATAAATCTACTTTCACAATTTTCGAAGAAATGCCTGTAACTCGTAAAGTATAAGGCTTTTTGAAGAATTTTTTTTTAATTCTGAACCGTCATAAGCTGGCCTTTTCCTTGATATCGGCTTGACGTTGCCTTTTTGGGACAACCTGTATATATGTGTATATATATAGGTTGGTTTCAACTTTATTTTCACAACTTTTCATGGACCTGTTTTATTTTTGCTGAAATATGATAAATATATCAATCTCTTCCCATCTTGACCCAAATTACAAAAATTCTTAATCTAGTTTTCCTGATGAATATTTTTTGAAAAAATAGATAACTTAAAAATACATAATACTGCACTGCAGGTCCTGGCAACTTTGAATTCCACGAGGAGACAATATTTAAAGATTAGATATATGCTTCTTTAGGCACTGCATTGACATCATGATTGTATTTAAAAATATATATGGTAGGTGATTCTCGCTTGATCCCATACGGGACACTTATCCATTGAATGATTGTATGGCCAGTGTGTGTTGAAATAATGGTACATATTGTTTCTTACTCCCTCTACTAAGTGAACAGTGCTTGCTATTGTAGAATAAAAAAATTCAATATTCCTTTTGGTTAGTGAATATATATAATTGATTTCCACGCCTTATGCAACAGTATATTTGTGTCGATTGTGATTTTCCTTTACCTTGAGGATTTTTTTATATATAAATCTTCTTTTTGATATATAAAAGTTCTCAATTAAAAAGAATGTAGTTTTTTCATTGATTTAAAGATTTTTTTTTCTTAATTTGAAAAATTCATGATTAATTTTTTTAGTAAGTACACATATATTCCTCAGAACCATAGATTTATACAAAATATTTACTAAAACACTAGTCATACATATTTTGCTAAATCTATTGTGAGTGTTGTGAATCTTTCACTTAATCTTCTTATATATTTTATCATAATTAATAAATTGATAAAAAATAATAAATGAATTAGTGAAGTGTGTTAAATATGCGAAATCATTTATTATTTATTAAAAAAAATTGTCTTACTATGTATTTATAAATATGTCGAAACCCTTTCAAGACTTAAATATTTCGAAACCCTTTCTGTTTTTTATGGGTTCACCCGATTGTAATTTTTTAAATGAAGTATTTGAAGTGTTTCCATACAAATATATTTTTATGGTGTAAAAAGAACTGACAAATGAGGAAAAGGAGAGAAACATTTTAAAAAGGTTTCTCAGTTTTCAATAAGCAAATTGAATAAAAAAAATGTTTTTAATTTTTGCTAACAAAAAAGGCATATTGAAGACCACATTTGTATGGGCAGTTAAGAAGTGATGAATAGATTGAAAAAACTGCATAGCAGCTACATCTAAAGTACGATCACCTGTAATGCTAATGATAGTATGTTCTTTTCAACTTTCATTTGGCAGCATGTTTTATGGAAAGTCCAATCAAATATATTTTCTGTATAATCACTTATAGCTTCTTTATTTTGATATTTAAAAATGTATATTTATTTTGTTGAATTTCAGTTGAAATTGAAAAAAGAAGTAAGATTTTCATTTTTTAAGTATTTGAAACGCTCTTGCATGGTCACATTCCCCTATACTCTCGACAAGAGAATAGTTTTTTTTAGTAACTCGAAATGAATCTTAAAAAAGCTTTGGAGTGGAAATGGAATTCACTTTAAACTATAATTTATGTTTATCAGATTAACATGATTTATTATAATTTTAATCTTTTTATTTTCAAATATTTTATACCAAAATAGCAAATCAAATAAGCAGCGATTTCGTGTTGGAGTGTAAGTATTATAGTTTAACTCTAAGCACTAATCATATGACATATAAAATCAACTAAATCATTAAAAATCTATTGTTTTCTTTACATATACATACATAATTCTCTGCCACAAAGATCTAAATATATGGGATTTAGAAATAAGGTTAAATTTCAAAATATTATTTACTTAAGGACAATTATACAAGGGAAAAACAATGCTTGGAAGCATTTTATTTAGATATAAGTTACTCTTACTTAGGAAAATGTTTTGTTTAATTATTTTTATAGTTATTTTCTTAAAATAAAACTGCCATAGTTCATACCCAAGTATTATCACAAAAAACTCATTAAGTGTTTTAAGAGTTATTGCTGAAAGTCCCCAAAGATTTAATAAATTTAATAAATCTTAATAAATTGAATTTTTACATAAATAGGTATTTAACATATTAATGTCATGCATACTTGTCTAGGTGATCATTTTGTACAAGTAACTTACAATTTTAAGGTTAATCCTTGTGTTCTGTTGAAATTATTTAACCCTTTTAATCCCACGGGGCCGATTTTCATTCAAGTTTTTATGTTGAATAAAAAAAAATAATTATATTTTTTTGTTATGAAATATGAAAATTTATTTGTATTTTATATTACAGGGAGGTCTCCACAAAAAAATAGGTTTTAAAACTAAATATTAACTGAGATAAAAAATAAAATATAAACTGTTTTTTTGCCAAAAAAATGTTTGGGATTTTTCGCACATTTTATGCAAAATATACTGGGATTAAAAGGGTTTACATCATTGAATGATTTTCATTAAAAAATATTGAAAATTTGGACCAAAAATGAATGAATAATTTTTATTTTCTAAGATACATATGTAATAAGGTGAACAGTAAAAGCACAAATTGAAAATTAACTGGGTAATAAATAGAACTTTTAATAAGGAGATTTTGTTCAATGATAATATGCATGATATGAATTTTGTATGAAAAATATAAGTGGCTTAGATGTTTAAGTTTATGCAAACTATCATAGTCTTTGTTTCATTAATAAATGACTATCAATTCAAATTGCCATAAATTTTATGTAATGAATGTAAAAGGAATGATGTCAAAGTGAAAAATATCTATATGTGTTGTAAATGTACATAAAAAATTTATACAAATGAAATTGTATATGTTATGCAGCCATTGATAATCAGATTAAAAAACACCGCGACAAATTTAACTTAATCACTGCAATAGGTTTTGACGTATATAGGAATTTTCAAAATATATACAGAATTAAATTCTTACAGCGATTATATAATGATGTGTCTTCATTATTGAACATATAGCAAGGAATGTAATAGTATTAGAACTGAAGTATGCAATGTTTTAAAAAAAATCAAGAAATTTTAACAAATAAAAATTACAATAATTAATATAATAAACTCATTCATACTAATTAATTACGACTCAAAATAAAACTCTGTGTACTTTGCCAAGATAAATTGTACTTCATAACATAATGTAACCTCTATATAAATTGTATATGTGTACTAATGCAATTCCCTTTGTTCTACAATTGACACTTCATACCTATCCTTTGTGTTTAAGGGGGTATTCTAGTGTAGAGACATGAATTTCGCCCGGTTTTTGAAGCGCTGTAAAAAGGAAACAAAAAATATTTTTACAATCAATTTTTTTATCATTTGTTTATTGATTTGTTGTTCATACATAAAAAAATTAATAAAAAAAAAAAATTAAAATTAACAAAGTTACAAGCAGTCAAAGTGGAGGGTCTAAATAAAAGAGGGTGTCCTGGCGTGCATCCTACCAACCCTCCTGGTGATCTGAAAAACAAAAACCAGACGGATTCTTAATTATTATAGATGTCGCTATCGTTTCACCCTTGGATAAGTTAAAAAAAAACTTTTTTACAAAATGGCGGCAGTTTGAAAAAAAAAAATTTCTTGTATATTTTTTAACAATTCCGAATTTTTAAAAAATACTAAATGAAAAGTTATATTTTTGGGCAAGGACCACACGATGAAGAGATGTATAAAGAACATCCTCTCCAAATTTGAAGTAAATCGGTTTATTAGAACTCGATATGTCCTTACCGCCAGCTCGAAAAAAGAAGTTTCGAGAAAAACGCGTTCAAAGTTTTAAGACAAGTTTTCGACAATTTTACTTATAGAATGATACAGAATACTTACATATTTTTAATCAGCGATTCCTGCTCCATATAAAAATCCTTCCTCTACTTCAAAATACTCATTCTCCGATGTTCTCTGATGAAGACGAGCAGTTCTACCCTCCTTTGACGCCTCTGAAGTCCGGAATTCCGAGCGTTCGATACGCGCTTCGTCCCGTCTCGCTGCAAAAGCATTAGCTTCTGGGCCAATCGTGATTCCCATCACAGCTAAGATTTTTAATATGGGTATATAACCTTCATTAAAAATACTAACTGCGAAGAAAGTGGCAATTTCAATCGTCTTCAGTCCAGCGTGAATGTGCTTCGGAGCAAAAGTCCAAATCAATGAATTCAACGATTCGTTATTATTTTGGGTTTCAGAACCCAAACATCGTTCCAATAAAGAATCAGCTGATAAACTTTGATAAATTGGTTTTATTACTTGTATAACGTTATCATTTAGAGGAGGATTTTTGTGGTCAAATTCGTCAATAGTGCCGTCTTCTACTGCTTTCTGATACTTGCACCAACTAGGTGAACAATTCATGTGTTGAGGATTTTCGTTAGTTGAAATTTTATGAAAGTAGGTTGCCCACACATCTCTCTTCATGTCTTCAACAGAATTTGGATTTCGACGAATCGCCAAACCATAATATAAAGATAATTCATTGATTAGCTTATCAGTGAGTTGACCAGCGCCTTTGCCACCAATACCGTTATTATCTTTTTTGGCTTTACGTAACCGTGAACCCATGCGTTTCTGAACGTGTCCAACACACTCCTTTTTTTCTACCACCGGATTATCATTGTAGGGGTTAATATCAAGAATGCCTTTGAAAGTTTTTGAGTCACCATCTCCGATATATCGGATATATTTGGCATTATGCTTGGTTTCCGATCTCCCAAACATTTCAACAATCGCATCAACTTCCATTTTTCCAGCGCTTCCTTTATGATTTATGGTACATACTTCTTCATGCTCTTCATACCAATCTCGATAAGCTTCGATGTCATCATTTTTTTTGTGTTTCCATAGATTACACCCTTGACAAAAACTTGATTTTACTATCGTATCAACAACTTTTTTACTGTACTTGCCGATGAGCGTAGTAACACCAAAGAGAGAATTGAAGCCTCGTTTTTTCCACGTGCCATCGCCAGAAACAGTCAAATGATTAGGATTAGCGTGAGGATCAGACTCTAATATTAATTCCTTTTCTTCTCTTACGGCTTTTGAGATAATTTGATCGTAAACTGCTGAAGCGGCCGTGTATAAATTGTCAAGACAACTGTAGTATGTACCAATAGTCAAGCCTTGACAAATGTCCATCATACTACAAAATATGTTTATACCTTCCTTTCCAACTCCTAGCAATCTCATAGCTGCCACAATTCTTCGATTTACTTCGAATGCTTTATTTATAAAGGGCGATGATTGAATATATCGTACTTGCTCACACTCACATTGTAAAGCAATTTTAAACCCTAACCCACGAGCAGCTGCACGACTAAATTTTATCTCTTTTTTACATGTAGAGCACAGGATCAATGTTGAAAGCGTGGTAAAAACAGAAAAAAATTCTAAAATACAATAACCGTAATTGTTATTAATTATAACTTCCTCATCTTGCGAATTTTTTAATTTTGCTGCAGATGCACTAGTGAAACTAATTTCTTCTTCTACAGTAAATTGATTACCTGAAAATCTCCTTTTTTTTGATCTGCATGGCCGTGCAGAACTGAATTTCGAAGATTTTCTATCCATTTTACAAAATTTACAAAATAATTATTACTTAAAAAATAAACACGTTGTCAGAGCTAGCACTTCCACTCAGTATAAAAGTTGCCACAAAAGTAACTCAAAATGAAACTAAAAGAACAATATTCAAACAAAACCAGTTTCTATGACCTTCAATTAAATATAGATAAGGAATACAATAGATAAGGAATATAGAGAAGGAATACAATACAATAGAAAAGGACACTCATAAGTAAGGGGCTCGGGAACGCCCAGCGTCTTTTGTCAACTTGTAGCAATCGGACCGGAGCCGATGCCACGTCACTAAAACGGCTATAACTTGTGAAATAATAGGAATATTGAAAAATCCTTGTAAACGCATATTCTTGAATGTCTAAACTTTGGAAATATGAAAAAAAAAATTTTTTGATTTTTTCAAAATTCTACACTAGAATACCCCCTTAAGTAAAGGAATAAAAGTGTATTATTCAATTTTGTTTTTGCCAACTTCTAGCTCATGGAACTCGAGTAAAAAAAATTCAAATCATAACTATTAACAATTCTCATACGTGTTATACAGATTTTGTTGTAAGAAAACATAAAATATGATTTTAAAATCCTGGTTACCCTGATGCTCTCATTTTATATATTATAATTATTAGAGACAAACATGTCTGCGCAATACAATGTGTTGAATGGTGATTAATTTACGCTACTGAATAACTTTTTAATAAATTTACAAGAATGTGCCATTTGGTGCTTGGCAATAATTGAATACAAAATATATTGATTATACGAGTATCATTTACAAAGTGGAAAAATATACTCAATGTAAAATATCTGTAGTTTTTTATTCATACGAGTAATATATCTATGCCGCTTTTATATTTCAAATTATAAAATGTTAACATTTGTATGTGCTATATTTGGTGAGGCAGGCGGATGTTTGACAACTACCTCATTAATAAAATTAGTCCTCCGGTGTTCTCTCAAGTCTTGGAATACATTTTGTTCAATTGTATTATTGATATGGATATTATTGTCATACAATTCATATTTATCAAACAATGGGGGGTCTTAAGTCTTCAAACTTTCTACCCTTCATCACTGTATATTTTATTACGAGTACATTTATTCATGTAATCTATTGTTTTGATTTTTTTCACTTTTGTTTGTGTATCTGATGGTTATGCATAATAGATTTATATCTAAGGTATTAGACAAGGGTTAAAATTTAAGCTAATGTGGCCAAAACATTGTCATTGGATTGTAGTTAATGTTTTTTGTTAACTTGTATTGTCAAATAAAACCATCTTAACATAAACACCCTTTGAAAATCTCCCAAAATCTTAACTACCCTTTTAAAAACTACTAATCATAATACCATCATAAGGAGAATGAAAATATTTATTTTTTAAACTTATAACTTGGAGGGCCTTGAATAAGATTTTACTAAAGGAAAAAAAGGTTATCAGATTGTAAGTTAACACACTAAATGGTTCAATTTTCTACTTGAACAGATTATATTTTAATAAGCTTAGTTGCATTTTACAAAACTCATAAATATTTTGATTAAAATCATAATTGTACGAGTATATTCAAAGAATCTAATAAAGTCACATTTAGAATTTTTAATTACTAAAAAAAAACTTGTGTTACTTTGGTAAAATGTTTCGTACATTTTAAAGAATTTATCATTGCTCACTCTCTTAACTATGAAAATTAGTGACCTGTATTATTTTATATTTTATCACAAAAAAAGTATTCGCCTTGTGTCAAAAGTAGTTAGTATGTCATGTATATGAAGGGTCAGGCTACACGGAAATGTAGCCAACATGTCGAAAATAAAATCCATCCGGTCGTGAGAGCCTCAGTACACTTACTTTCTGGATACGCCTCATAGTTTATCTGCCGGTGAATTCATAGATCTATCAAAAGATGTTTCGTTAAATGAAATATGACTATCTAATCTGTATACAGTAAAAGTCCGTTAATTCGAAATTTAAGGGACCTAATTTTACAAAAAAAATCGAATTGCAAATTATGCCAATCACTAAAAAAAACAATTTGAATTTGTGCGACACTTTCCGACAGCTGGGAATATCGTGTCTATTTTTTTATTACTATAAAAATAATGAAAGTTAAATAAAGTTTTCTCAACATATTTCCGCAATATTGAGACGTAACAACATATGGAAAAAATCTATTATCCATGGGCAGTCAACGTGTGCAATATAAAAAAACGCTATTATTGTCACTTATTGATTTTGAAATTCACTCTGTCCACAGATTAATTGTTTATGTTTGTACGCATAATATTAATATGATATCACTGGTTTTTATTTTGTCGCGCATTTGAATACAATTGAACAAAGATTCAAAGTTTTTGACAAATCAATTTTCTTAGTTGTGAAATGTTAAAATTAAAAACAAACTAATTTGCTAAAGCATTTGTAGAAAGGTCAAAAATAACAAATACGCAAAAAATGCTGAAGTAGTTTCCCCATACTTATGATAAAAAATTTGAAATATTTTATATTGAATCTGGATATAGGGGGAGTCCCGAAAATTGAACCGCTCGCCAGCTCATAAAACAGCAGTTATCCCACTGCCAGGACTAGCTACTACAGGCGGCCCTCGACTTTCGCACTTAATTGGTTCCTGAAAATGTGTGCGAATGTTCGAAAGTAGAGGGATGTAAAAAAAACATCAAAAATTATATTTTAAAATATTGATCAATAATAATATTTATTTATCAATAATATATTTAAAATATCTATTTATCAAAACACATAATTAAGTTAACGAGGCGTGTTTAAGTGCTTTCAGGTGTTTTCTTTATAAATACCACCCTTTTTTTCTTTTCTTGATAAAGAGTTCTATAACATGCTGTGTCTTTCTCAATCGCCCTACATACTTGAGATATACGTTCTCCGTTGGTCTTCCATCACATTCTTCTATGATATTAAAAAAAATGTCAAGATGCATGAAGGATTCATTCATATTTTTGATTGTCTTAAGTCTTGACGATTTTATCAGCTTCTTTCTCACTTTCATTGTGTATTTCATTTAACTCTTGTTGCTCAATTAAATATTTATTTGACAGAGGTACTGAATGAGATTCAATCAACTCATTAACATCTTCGTTGTTGACGTCCAAGTTTAGTTCATTCATTAGGCTAACTATTTCATCTGTGATAGTTTCCGGAGTTTCTTCAGAGTTTATAAAATCACTCATCATTTGTGGGCATAATTTTTTCCAGGAACCTTTCATTGTTGACTCTTTTATTTCAGCCCACGAGTCTCCAATATTGTTTATTGCGTTCCATATATTATAGTTCTTCCAAAAAAGTGGGAGCGACTGCATGGAAGCGAACAATTTTTGCATTACCGACAAAGATCTTTAAAAAACTGAATTTTAAAAAATGTGCAAAATAGCGAAAGTCGAGGGCCCCCTGTACGTGGATCCGTGATTTGTGGGGGAAATTTCCAACTATTAGATTTCATCAATGTTCTTCACAAAAAATATTACGAATTACAAAATGCGCAGTTTTTCAAATCACAAGTAAAATTTATTACGAAAAGTTGATTTTGAGACAGAAAATGCGAAAAAAATTGCATTACAAATTATCGTTCTAGTTAACGGACATTTACTGTAATTTAACTAATAACATGTTTTAAGTCATAAGAGACTAATTTTAAATTATATACTAAAAATTCTAAAGAAAATAGTTATATGTTTACTCTAAATTAAAAGTAAAACAGTTTATCAAACAATATTTCCATGTCATTGTTTAATAAAGTAGATCAGTAATCTCTAAATTACCATTTTGTACTTGGGATCCTACTTTTGTGCTAGAAATCCCAGTTCATAGTTACACTAACCTTCTTGAATCTTGTGGATCAATTCACCTTAAGCCACTTGTTAACTAATTTTTCATCCGGCTCTAGGATGCCATAAATCTTATTCAACAATATGATTTAACAATCTTTAAACTTTCATTCCAACTATTCTATATACTGTGGAGGAAAAATTTTATTGTGAAAAAAATACATTTATCTCATGAGCGATTTTAAATCCGATAGCTAACAAATCATAACGACAATTATGAGAGACATCATTTGACACGAGTGCTTCATTTCGTGAAAATAATAGTTCATACAATTATAAAAGATGTAAGGCACAAAACGGGAGTAAAAATAAAAATAGTAGGTTCCATTTGCAAAATGGCCTAGCAGAATGGACATATATGGTGATGAGGAGGGGGGTATTATTGTCGTACTACATGCCGAGATATACTTCAAATTTGCCATACTTGGACAAGATATTCATTATTTAATTTGTAAGTATATATCGTCATTGTTCTGCGAAAAGCATTTAAGTCCAAATATTGAGTTTTGAGATAAATGCAATTTAAGTTTTGGAAGGCAATCTAAAATCAAGTTTTTAATAAAATAAAATACAAACAGATGTTATTTAAAGACAGTTTATTTATTTATAAGAATTACTACAAAAAAAATGAGTAACTTAAAAACATATTACCTAAAAATTAAAAATACGGACACCCGTTTTGGACTTAATCCTTTCATGATGAAAATTTTCATACCAACTATATAACTTTTGGACATAAATGTTTTTCCATGTGTAGATATTTTTATTTTAAGTAAAATGGCATCAAAAGTCATTTTAAGCAAAAATGGACTTATATGCTTTTCGCAGAACAACGATGATATTATACTAAGAATATATCCTTATGAAATTTTTAAGAATATATTCTTGTGAAATATTGTTCATTGAGCTTGGTAGTATAAAATCACACCACACTAATTAGACAGGAACTGTGGAAAGTACATTTTTTTAGAGCCGCGCCGCAGTGAATATTTTATATCGGTGTTATGGTTGTAAAGGAGCATTAATATAATGATAATACATAAGTCAGAGATACCTCTTGATAGTCAAAAACCTTTTATTTCTCAATTTATTTTGCCGTATTGACTGCCTATGTATGTTAATCAACCATTTAAGAGTATTTAAAACTAAATAAATATTTCTTTATTTAATGTTATTTGTTGTAAGATACGACATGATTTAGAAATTGGTGGCCTTGAAAACAGAATGTCTAATATTGGAGAATTCCAAAATACAATGCATTTAATCTATTTATTTTCAAATACGTTAATGGTTAAAATAATCTGCTTACATTAAATATAAATATATATTTATTACATGTATAAATTAATGAAATTTTAGCAAATTAAAACAAATTATAGTAGCTGCATTATTTTTTGGCATAAAATAGTAAAAGAGCATAATTAGTTAATATTTAAACAAGGTATCAAGTTTTTTAAAGGCCCGATATTTGAAAGACACGTGGATTTTCAGCATATTTATATAAATAGCATTATGCTGTATTTTACGGAGGCAATACAACTTAAGAAATGAGAATTCTATTAATATAGGAAAAAAAATCCACTCAATCCATTTATCTGATTTATGCTTTTAAAAAACAATATATCTATAACATGATTATAGAGATGATTATAAAAACAGAATTTAAATTCAAACTCTAATTTTGGCCACACATATCATCATCTGCCTTTTCCATTCCAGTTATGTACATACTCATAGTTCTCTATTGTGTCTCCGCATATTAGATAGTAGTAGATGTACATTGATGACTGTACTTTTCGCCAATGACTTTAGTTAGATGAAGGAAAATTGTTTTATCAAGCAAGCTTACTATGTGAGAAGATGAATTATAATAAAACTAAATAATTTTTTTCAATGCTTATCAAATAGCTAAATATGTCAACAAAAAGACCTTACAACTAACAACAATCTTGTAGCTCCGTGTAATTAAAATTATTTATATCATATTATAAACATCACTTATTTTCATATTGATTTATAATTAATATTCGCAGATATTATTTTTATTTCTAAAGTTCTCTGTTAATGAAACGTAAATTAAGAACACTTAAGGCTCAATGAGCTTTTTTTTTATTTAACTTTTATTCGTCGAGTACTTTTAAGGTGGTGAAAACTTTTGTTACAATTGAGTGGGTCAGAACCAGACATGACTAACCCACAAAAATATAAAATTTGAGTTAGGCACATACACTATATCTTTATACCCATTTCTATCAGAACCAAACATGATTATGAGTTTATAGTTCACCTTAAGTGCAGACATCTACCGTTAAAATTTTGGAAATAGAAAACAAACCATTTTCGAATAGATCTGCAACTTTGAAGTCAATTATCTCGAAACAAAAGATATGTGGGCTAGTCATGTCTGGTTCTGACCCACTCAATTATTAAATCGTGTTTCCAATTGTTCCACTAAGTCGTGAAAATTTTGAATGAATTTTGATTATAATTTCATAGAAAATTAAGAAATTAAATAAGAAAGTTTTGAGTAATGTAAAGTATGATTTATATAATAAAATATTGTTATTATACTTGTATATAAAAAATGCTTTACACCTTTATCCCTAAATTGTGTATATACTATAAAAAAAAAATTATTCCATTCATAATTTTGTACCTCAAGTTGACTGGAATTGTCAATTTCTCAAAAATGTTTCATCAGCTTTTATTATGGATCCCACAATAGACTAAATTAGAAAATACTAATTTATAAATACACAGCTGGTACTTATAAAAATGTGAATAGGAAAAAGCATTAAATATTCATATGAAGAAATAAATTGACATGTAATTTGTAAAAAAAATTAGATATTAATATTGAACTTTTATCTCTCCTTAAGGTTTCAAGTATAAGTTATGAAATCATTATTTCCACATTTATAAAAAAAATGATGTATTTTTAGCCACTTCTTATCCATTGTACATAAAAATAAAATGAAGTTTCATTTAACGTTTTTGATTATTTTTAAAGCAAATATGAAATGCAACTAAATATAAATATTATGTAAGTGGTTTCAAAGAATCGTTTTAAAATTGCAATATGTTAATTATTAAGTCTTCGTGCAGGGTAACTCGGGTTACAACTGAAAAATGATTTTGTGAATCATTTTTCGTCCTTTGCACTAAAAGGTGTTGGAATAATCAATCATACCATACATATGAAAGAATGGTTTCAGCTCATTCAGATGGTTTTCCGAATTTTAGAACAAGATTCATTTTTTAGAATTAATATGTGTGATTTTGTTGTAATTGTTTTATTTATAATTGCTTAGTATTCACTTGTGTTTTCTAAGCACGTTAAAAAGTTGAATAAAGTAACATGCCCTTAAAACTGGATGTTTTTTTTACATCTCCCTTCATTCCTAGTGAATATATCATCGAGTATACGAGGGTGGTCCGATAAGTACTAAGCCTACAAAAGAATAACAAAATTTTTGGAAAAGTGGCGATTTATTTCTCAACATAATCTCCTTTGAGTTCGAGACACTTGACCCAGCGATGCTCCAACTTCTTTAACCCGTCTGAAAAATACGTTTTCTGGAGGTCTTCAAAGTAGGCCTCTGTGGCGGCGATAACCTCATTCGACTCAAATTTCTGCCCGGCGAGTGACTTTTTCAAATTTGGAAACAAAAAGAAGTCGCACGGGGCCAAATCCGGAGAATACGGTGGATGGGGCAGCAGTTCGTAGCCTAATTCTACCAATTTGGCCGTGGCGACGGCGGAGGTGTGAGCCGGTGCGTTGTCATGATGGAAGAGCACTTTTTTCTTCACCAAATGGGGCCGTTTTTTCTGCAATTCTGCGTTGAATAGGCCCAATAATTCGGCATAGTAGAGCTCTGACCGTTTTGCCCTTCTCCAGGAAGACGATGTAGATCACACCTTTTGAATCCCAGAAAACGGTGGCCATCACCTTTCCGGCCGATAGGACACTCTTCGCCTACTTCGGAGCACGTTCGCCGGGTGAAGTCCACTGTTTCGACTGTTCCTTGGTCTCGGGTGTGTACCAGTGTATCCATGTTTCGTCGACGGTCACGAAACGACGCAGAAACTCCTTCGGATTGCGCTTAAACATCGTCAAACACTGCTCTGAAGTGGTCTCACGGTTGCGCTTGTTGTCCGGAGTGAGCAAACGCGGCACCCATCGCGCCGACAGCTTTCTCATGCCCAATACTTCATGCAGGATATGACCCACGCGGTCTTTTGAGATGCCTACTGTCTCAGCTGTCTCGCGCACTTTCAATCGGCGGTCTGCCAATACGAGATCGTGGATTTTTGTCACGTTATCCTCCGTGGTAGCCGTTTTCGGGGCACCTGGGCGTGGCTCATCAAAAACCGACGTGCGACCACGTTGAAACCCGTTAAACCATAAGTCCGATAAGTACTTAGCCTCACCGCCCAATAGCACCACTATCGCAAGAGCAATTTTTTATTGCGTAGTACATTTTCGTTGACAGCTACTGTCAAAATTTCAGCCGAATCGGACGCGTAGTTTTGTTTTGACTGCGTGTGGAAGCGAGCGTGTCCGCGGATTTGAGAAAAATGGAAAAAGAGCAATATCGGTCAGTGATTCGATTCTTGTTTTTGAAAGGGAAATCGCGCAGTGAAATCAAAGAGCGCTTGGATGCTGTGTACGGTGACTCTTCTCCTTCGATGGCGACCGTCAAAAATTGGTTTAACGGGTTTCAACGTGGTCGCACGTCGGTTTTTGATGAGCCACGCCCAGGTGCCCCGAAAACGGCTAACACAGAGGATAACGTGACAAAAATCCACGATCTCGTATTGGCAGACCGCCGATTGAAAGTGCGCGAGATAGCTGAGACAGTAGGCATCTCAAAAGACCGCGTGGGTCATATCCTGCATGAAGTATTGGGCATGAGAAAGCTGTCGGCGCGATGGGTGACGCGTTTGCTCACTCCGGACAACAAGCGCAACCGTGAGACCACTTCAGAGCAGTGTTTGACGATGTTTAAGCGCAATCCGAAGGAGTTTCTGCGTCGTTTCGTGACCGTCGACGAAACATGGATACACTGGTACACACCCGAGACCAAGGAACAGTCGAAACAGTGGACTTCACCCGGCGAACGTGCTCCGAAGAAGGCGAAGACTGTCCTATCGGCCGGAAAGGTGATGGCCACCGTTTTCTGGGATTCAAAAGGTTGTGATCTACATCGACTTCCTGGAGAAGGGCAAAACGGTCACAGGGCTCTACTATGCCGAATTATTGGGCCGAATTGCAGAAAAAATGGCCCCATTTGGCGAAGAAAAAAGTGCTCTTCCATCATGACAACGCACCGGCTCACACCTCCGCCGTCGCCACGGCCAAATTGGTAGAATTAGGCTACGAACTGCTGCCCCATCCACCGTATTCTCCGGATTTGGCCCCGTGCGAATTCTTTTTGTTTCCAAATTTGAAAAAGTCACTCGCCGGGCAGAAATTTGAGTGGAATGAGGTAGTTATCGCCGCCACGGAGGCCTACTTTGCAGACCTCCAGAAAACGTATTTTTCAGACGGGTTAAAGAAGTTGGAACATCGCTGGGTCAAGTGTATCGAACTCAAATGAGATTATGTTGAGAAATAAATCGCCACTTTTCCAAAATTTTTGTTATTCTTTTGTAGGGTAAGTACTTATCGGACCACCCTCGTATGTACCCGAATTTCAAATATTTAAATCAACGGCTATACACTATATGTCCAAAGGGAAAGGTGACTGATGGGAAATGAAAATACAAGATATTTTTTATTTTTAGTTTACATTGCTTTTTATTCAAAATACAATACTGGAAGCAGTTGTAAAATTTTCTAAAGCACTCCTGAAACTCGTTCTTAATTGCCTCCAAAATTGTAGTCGAATCCTTCTGGATGTCTGAAATGGTGTAGAAACGCTTTCCTTTCATCGCCAATTTCAGTTTCGAGAATAGCCAGAAGTCGCATGGAGCCAAATAGAGCGAATACGGGGGTGATCGATACTTTTTTTGGCCAAGAATTCACATAAAATCTTGCTTTTGTGCGCCGGTGCATTTTCGTGGAACAAAAACCATGCCCCTTGTTCCCAGTATTCGGGTCGAAGTCGAAGAATCCTGACCCATAAACAATTCAAAACACCCTAGCACATATTGGCATTCACCATTTGACCTTCTGTCGTGATTCCTTATGGATAATTCCTTTGTAATCAAAGAAAACGGTGAACAGGGGTCTTGATTCGTCTCTTCTGCATGCGCACTTTTTTCGGTTTCGGAGATAGTGGATCCTATTCCAAGCTCTGGCGATTTGTAAGTGGCTCATACTGAAAGCACCATGTTTCATCACCTGTTACAATTCTTGACATGAAGTCTGGATCCATATTAGGTGCTCTTTTCATGTCTGCAGTGTTCCACTCTACAAATTTTTTGTTTGATCGTCAGTAAGTGTGACCTTTCGTTTGACAAAATTTTCCATTAAAATGAGATGGACAGTGAATTTAGGAATTCAAGTGAGCTAGTCCATGAGCCTAGTAGACGCACAATGATCACTTCAAAGAATTTCAGCCACATAAACAGTTGAATCCATAAACAGTTGAAAACCATAAGATAGTCGAAATGTGTCGTTAGTTAACTCATTTATTCCTCCACAGATGGCGCTAGTGGTTACGCAAAAATAAAATATGTCGCCTTTCCCATTGGACACATGGTCTATATGTTAATTTTTTCCCTCTTAAATTTTGAAGTCATACACCCCTTTGCTCTAAATTTGTCAATATAAATTGGTTTCCAAAACAATTAAAATTACTTCTAAAACCCAGTGTTCGATTTTTTTTCCTAATTCCTCGTATAGTTAGGCTTTCTATCTTTCAAGAGGATGATTTGTGCCAATGTCAATTTAAAGGAAAGGAGGGTGTGTGTGTGTGTGGGAAACTATTGTAGTGCTTAGTATTTTCGAGTTTTCGGCAATAAATTTAAATATTTGACTAAATTAGTGGAGAATTAAGTACGTGTAGGTGGAACTTATTGAACGGGCAGAATACATTTATTATATAATCGATAAATATATCTGACATATAGAGGACACTCGAAGAAAACGTGGTCAAGGATTACCTCACACATGCGTGCAGGACTTTCATTTATATGGATTTTATAAAGGTGGATTCTTATCAGACAGTGGCCTATTCTTACACTGCATATGTTAGAAAATTTGTTTGAATAGGTTTCTTTTGTGCAACCAAGGTTGGTGCATATTTTAATCTGGGCAGCGCAGCGCCATTCTTGCTACCTTTGGGATTAGGAATTGAATAGGAGATCTTGGATCGTTATGAACATTTTTCAAAATTGGTTTACCACACATATAAGTCTTACTATAAAATGCTACATGACCTTAAAAAAATTAAACCAAAACAAAATTAAGCGCTATTACTGTTTGATAATGTTTCAAACCATCCTACTTGTCCGACTAGAAATCTTGCATTCCGGCTGAAGTAGTTTTCTTACCCCATGGATCCAGCCAATGGATCAGGGAGTCATCAAGTTTTAATGCATATTATCATTGTCACACATTTTGACAACCATTGATAATACAGACTGAAAATAAAGAATCAATTATTCAATTTTGAAAGAAATATAATATCATGGACGCTGTAGGCAACATCGAACTCTCTCGGGAAGAAGTGCAGGTTTCTGGTGAGAGCCTTACCAACGACGACCTTCAAGAACTGGCAGAACCCGAAAATAGTGATTTTGAAAACGTAGAATACAAAGAATTTGCTATAGATTTCCTCAGTAAAAGTTTGTTGACGATAACCGAAATCATAGATCAATTTGTAGCGAATGATCCTGTTTTTTTAAAGAAGTACAAAAGCATGACGAAGCGTTTTGGATGCAATATTTTGCTACTGACAATTGCTTGATAAGAGAAAAAGAAAGTGACACTAGATGACTTCATCACAAAAAAATCAACAATTTCAGAAGCGCCAGAACCTTCGACTGCACAAAAATAAACTATTTCTGTGTACATACATATGTTATGTATAAAATTAGAGTAAAACTTTTTATTCTTGGTTGTGTGTTTCCCTATCCCTATTTACTATTTGTTATTATGACCCTGTTTAAAGCGGTTTCGTTTAGCGCTTAGTTTTCAGGAACGCATCCTGAGCGTTAATCGGGGTATTAATGTATTATAGAATTCATTAGTTTTTATCAAAAAAATTACATATGCAATATTTAAAAAAAAATGATCGCACGACTCCCAATGAAATATTGCAGCCATTGTACGCATAATATAAATATGATAGTCACAGGTTTTTATTTGGTCGTGCGTTTGATTATATTATAAACTACGATATGATTCAAAGATTTTACAAATTCGTTTTCATAGTTATGAAATTATTAATGGTAAAATTTAAAAAACCTTAAAAATACTTATTAATTTAAATGAAAAAAATACTCAAATAAAATTTATCTCAAAATTTAATTTCATTAGAGAGAAAGAAAATGTGCTTATTTATAGAAAGGTTAAAAATACCATATTAACCCGAATATAACGCGATATTTTTTACTCAAAATATTTTTCCAAAAATAACACGCGTTATATTCGGGATTTAGGCGTTTATGTGTTTTGGTTGCATTGGTGAGATCGACCAGATAGAAAATAAAAACGAATATATGCAATTTGGCATGCAAGGCGAATGACGTGACGTTTAATAGCGACAGTGGCGACATTAGCGGCAATAAGCGGAACCAGCGACATCACGCGTTGCCGTTATGTTGTGCTATGGGTGCTTCAGGTAGCGAAACGAAGGGGATTTACATAAATGCAGCGATACCCGCCCCGACCCCCACCTCATGCGTCCAGTAGTCGCGCGACAGTTGCAGCGAAAGGGCGTATTTGATACGCGCAACTCGAGACTTTGTCTTCGTTGGTAGGTATTTATCATGTTTCTAAACCTCTCTCGCAATTTTTGCAAGATGAGTGACAGTCATAATAAACAAAATGTTGATCACGTGGAAAAGAAAGGATCGACCAACACTCAAATCAATAAAGGTATTCGAAGAAGTTACGATATGAACTTCAAAGTGATGGTCGCTAGAGAAGCTGAAAAAACGAAAAATTTACAAACTTCAAAAAAATATATGCAATTTGGCATGCAAGGCGAATGACGTGACGTTTAATAGCGACAGTGGCGACATTAGCGGCAATAAGCGGAACCAGCGACATCACGCGTTGCCGTTATGTTGTGCTATGGGTGCTTCAGGTAGCGAAACGAAGGGGATTTACATAAATGCAGCGATACCCGCCCCGACCCCCACCTCATGCGTCCAGTAGTCGCGCGACAGTTGCAGCGAAAGGGCGTATTTGATACGCGCAACTCGAGACTTTGTCTTCGTTGGTAGGTATTTATCATGTTTCTAAACCTCTCTCGCAATTTTTGCAAGATGAGTGACAGTCATAATAAACAAAATGTTGATCACGTGGAAAAGAAAGGATCGACCAACACTCAAATCAATAAAGGTATTCGAAGAAGTTACGATATGAACTTCAAAGTGATGGTCGCTAGAGAAGCTGAAAAAACGAAAAATTTACAAACTTCAAAAAAATATGATGTGTCAGAAGTGAATATTCGTCTTTGGTGAAAAAATGTGGAGCAATACAAATGCGCGCATTCCACAAGAACATCATTCCGTGGACCTCAAACCAGTAGGTTTAAAGAGTTAGGAAAACTCGTAATTAATTTTGTATCAGAAAAACGAAATGAGGGATTACCAATTTCGCGTGATGTGATCACATTAAAAGTTGCCAATGGTTTAAGCATCACAAGAACTAAATTCAAAGCAAGTATGGGTTGGTGTAGAGGAATGATGAAACGGAACGGTCTATCTCTACGGCGGCATACAACACTTGCTCAAAAATTACCTCAAGATTTAGCTGATAAGTTGTTAGCTTTTCAACATCATGTTATAAAACTTCGAAAAACCCACAAATACCCTCTCTGGCATATTGGAAATACAGATCAAACACCAGTTTATTTCGACATGCCTTCAAACCTTACAGTCAATACGAAAGGTGAAAAATCTGTGTTGTTAAAATCGACTGGTAATGAGAAGTTGAGAATTACCATTATGCTTTCTGTTACCGCAGATGGCCGAAAACTTCCTCCATTTGTGATATTGAAACGAAGTGTCATTGAAAAAGATTTTAAGAAATGTTGCATTTCCAACAATCTGGATGGGAGTGAGGATGACATTTTATGGGAAGAGGAAGATGCCATAAATGATGCATCGAGTAATAATCATTCAAGCGACACTGATGATGATTCAAACATGTCTGAATAAAAAAATCAATTTTTTATAATACAATTTACCTAATTAATTTTTGTTTTATATTTGAATTTTTCCTTTCATTCCTGCTCCAAATATTAGGTCCTTACATATGAAATTGGCGTGTTGTTTGGGAGGAACATAAAGTTGATTTTTTTTTAATATAATATATTTATTTAATCAAAGTATGTACCATTGCTATCTATGCACTTTTGCCATCTCATAGGTAGTTCATCGATCCCTTTACTAAAAAAACCATTCGGACGGGAATCAATAAAATCTTTGAAGTCGGTTTGGACTGCCCCATCGGAGTTGAATTTTTTCCCTTGCAAGAAGTTATCCAAATTTCGAAAAAAATAGTAATCTGTTGGGGCAAGGTCCGGAGAGTACGGTGGATGTCTTAGACATTCCAATTGAAGCTCTTCTAATTTGGTAGCCGTCTGTTGTGCAGTGTGTGGTCTAGCGTTATCATGAAGCAGCAGTGGCCTAGAGCGATTAACCAGCCTCGGTTGTTTAGCAGCTAGCTTTTCCATCATGGTTTGCAGTTGCTGACAATAGACATCTGCCGTAATCGTCTGGCCAGATTTAAGAAAGCTGTAGTGAACGACACCAGCACTAGTCCCCCAAACGCTCACAAGTAACTTTTTTGGAGTCAATTTTCGCTTGGGGCATGGTTTGGCTGGTTCGGCAGGGTTCAGCCATTGCGATGAGCGCTTCCGATTATCATACAGGATCCACTTTTCATCACAGGTAATGATTCGATTCAAAATCCCTTCTTTATTGTGCCGGTTGAGTAATGCAACGCAGCAGTCAACGCGCGTTTGTTGATTTGCTTCACTCAATTCGTGAGGTACCCACCTTTCAAGCTTTTTCACCTTCCCAATTTACTTCAAGTGGATTAAAACAGTTTTATCACTAACACCGCAGCCTGCAGCTAACTCGGACGTGGTTTGCGATGGATCCGCTTCCACAATAGCCTTCAATTATTCATTATCAACTTTGGTCTCCGGCCGTCCACGAGGCTTGTTCTGCAGGTCGAAATTTCCAGAACGAAAACGTTGGAACCAAAAACGCACTGTGTTTTCTTTTGCGGCACCGTCGCTATACACATCATTAATCCTTCGAGCCGTTTCTGCAGCACTGGTGCCACGGTGGAACTCGTACTCGTAAATAACGCGATATTTCAAGTTTTCCATTTTGTAAACTGAGTGACGCAAAAAAAAAAAACAATTGAGGAAAAAACAAATGAATTATAATTTTCGAAACACAAATACTTGAGTAAATAGCTGTATAAATTTGAATTTGAAATTCCTAACCAAAGAGAAGATATTTGAGATCAAAGTTGCCAGTACGGCAAAACGCCAATTTCATATGTAAGGACCTAATATATAGGTCGCTATATATTCGGGCTAATACGGTAACAGATACACAAAAAATGCTGTAATTATATTTTTATTAAATCGTTTCCTTATTTTATCAGAGGTCTTGACCCATACTTCGATAAAAATCTTTCGATATTTCAATTTTAAATCTTTGGGTACATATTGGCATTCACCATTTGACCTTCTGGCGTGATTCCTTATGGATAATTCCTTTGGAATCAAAGAAAACGGCGAGCAGAGTCTTGATTCGTCTCTTCTGCATGCGCACTTTTTTCAGTTTCGGAGATTGTGGACCCTTCCATTCCAAGCTCTGGCGCGCTTTGTAAGTGACGCACACTGAAAGCATCATGTTTCATCACCTGTTACAATGCTTAACATGAAGTCTGGATCCATATCAGCCGCTCTTTTCATGTCTACGGTTCTCCACTCGACAAACTTTTTGATCGTTAGTCAGTACAGACCTTTAGTTTGTCAGTGGATTTAGGAATTCCAGTGAGCTCCTTGATGAGCCTAGTAGACGCAGAACGATCATTTCAAAAAATTTCAGCCACTTTTTTAATATTTTCTTCAATTTGAACTGTAAAAAATTGTCCAGGCCGTGGATCATCTTCAATGCTCTCTCTACCATCACAAAATCTTACAACGATCTATGACTCATTAATTAACTACCATAAACAGTTCGAATCAATTTAAAAGTTTCTGTAGCAGTTTTACACAATTTAAAACCAAATTTAATATTGGCACGTTGTTCCATTGTTCCTTTTCCGACCGAGACTCTAAAGTTACTGTCAATTGTTACATCATTACGAATGAACCAGCGATGCCAGCACTTTGATACTTTTACGGAAGATAGCCAAAATGTCGCTAGTTAACTCATTTACGATGTCCACAGATGGTGCTAGTGGTTGCGCAAAAATAAAATCAGTCAGCTTTTCCATTGTACAGACAGACTGTGTATGTTTTTCTAAATATATGCAGATGCAGGGAAGTACCCAATTTAAGGCCATAACCACCACCTGCATATTCTTACACTCCACTTATTTTATTATTTTTGTAATATTTTTAATCTGTCAATAATTGTGGGTCCGAATTCATATTTGGAGCACCCTGAGAGTACTCTAAACAGTGCTGTATAAATTGTCCTTTTTATTATTATGAAATATGTGTTAAATTCATGTTTTGTATTATTATGTTTTAAGGAAAGAAATTCAAAGTCAATTTATGTTTATTTGGTTTATTGGTACACTTGAAAATATATGTAATTATGTTAACATAGCACAATATTCTGTATATTCATATAAACTTTTATTAACATCTTCAATAAATAACCGGGAGAGTGAACATTTTAAGAAAATATTCTTTTATAGTAAAATTACTAATAGTTAACATATAATGCTCTTATAAGTACGGATTTTTTTGCTTGTATGTATTAATAAAAATTGAAAAAACATAAAATACAATAGATGAAAAAGTTTACATACAGAAACACAATTTATTCAACACATTGAAAACAGTAACTTTTTCTTGGATTCAAAATATATCAGATTATAGCAATTTTATTTAAATTGTACTTAAACCAATATGTTGTGCCAACACAAAATGATAATATCTCGAAACATTAATCGCAGAATATCTTTCATTTTTTTAAAGATTCAAATGAACACAGTGATTTGATAGAAGACATCATGTGGATCAACATGTAATTAAAATATTTTTTTAATTATTATACCTTTTGCAAAATAAAAGAAAAATTCTTTACCATTTAAACTCAGTAAATATAGATTGAATGTGTTTTGCAAGCTTTATCAAAAACGCAATATAATAAACTTCACCCATCGCTACCATGTATTTTTTTAATAAACTAGAAAGCTAAATTTTAAATGCAAGGTCATACAAAATATCATATTTAATTGAACAAATGCCAAAACTAGCATTGTTTTTTTAAAGATAAATAGCCTTACTTAATATAATGATTATCCTAGAGCAGATTAAACCAGTAACAGTTAACATAATTGAGTCATGTGTATTTATTTTCTTCAAAATTGGACAATATATAATCTTATTAGCCATCAACTTGACAAAAGTCAACTTAAAATTTATAACTTCAAACATTCATTATTATGTTGAAAACTTAATACTCAAATAACTTTTCTCGTAATTTCTTAAAATGAAATGAAATGCACATTTTTTCACTCAAATTTGTCTGATTATCATTTGAATTGAAAAAATTAAGAAAATATTAGGAAAAATAGTAAAAGTTTTTCACAACAAAGTTGATAGTTAAGATAAGATATCACGAATTTTTAGCAATTATTTATTTAAAAAAAATTAAATCACTGTAATTTTTATACAAAATTCTGATATTTTGTAACTATCCATTAAGTAAGTGCATGTTGCTTTATTGGATAAACATGCAAGTGAATCTGTCTATGTTTTGTTAATATATCAATGGCATTAGTGGATAAATCACTAATGAAAATCTAGTGTTCATACAAAAATATGAACATTCATTAAGTTTCAAAAATAATTTAAGGCAATTCGCATATGTATATTTGATATCGCCCATTCAAAATAATCTAATGAAAGCCGATTATTAGTTTTTAACTTGTGTTATTGATTGTAATTAATGCATTATTAATTTTACAATGCCAAATTAATTGAACAAAACAAAGGTATGTGACTTATCTACACACTGAAATGAAAAAGTAACTTTTTGTGATAAGAAATAAGTGGATTTAATTTATGATAAAGATTCGTAAACATTGTAAAAAAGCTCCATTGAGAAAGCTTATGAAGCTCACTAAAATAATTCTGGGTTGTGTGTAGATATTATTGGAGCAATTTTTCTTCAGGAATTGTTGGTGTGGTCGCTGCTGGAGTATTTCTCCCAGATTCTCTCAAGCATTCATCAAAGCTCTGAACAGAGTTGGATCTTGAATTCACTTTGCCCTGTAACAATAATTTGTGATATAGATAAAAAAATATACATACATATATATAAACTTCAAGATATACATAGGTCTGCAAATATGAAACCGGAGTTTTTTTATAGAAAATACACATTTACTATATTGTATGAAAATGGTAAAAAATATTTTATTCAAAGTATTGCCCATCGCTAGCTACACATTTTTCCCATCTCTCTGGCAATTTGTGGATGCCACGCCAAAAAAACTGTTGCTTTTTTGAGGTAAACCAATCATCGAGCCATTTTCGTAAGAAGTGAAGCGCTGCTCAGCAAGTGCGTGTCCCATCAATGCAAATAAGTAGTAATCGGATGGAGCCAAGTCTGGTGAGTAACCCGCATGCGAAAGTATTTGGCAACTAAATGCCTCAATCGTTTCCTTGACCAGTTTTGCTGTGTGCAATGGTGCATTATCATGAAGCAAAATCACTTTGTGTTGCCTCTTTTGATATTCTGGTCGTTTTTCACGCAATGCTTGGTTCAAATCCATCATTTGTTGTCGGTAGCGTTCAGTATTAACTGTTTCGCCAGGTTTTATCAGCTCATAATAGATAACACCCTTCTGATCCCACCAAACACACAGCATTGTCTTCCGTCCATAGCGATTTGGCCTTGCAGTCGATGTCGCTGGTTTGCTTGGAGTTGAGTTACCCATGATCTTTTACGCTTCGAATTCTCGAAATATATCCATTTTTCATCGCCAGTCACAATTCGATGGAGAAATGATTTTCTTTTGTACCTGGCGAGCAGCATTTCACAAGTGGTTTTTCGGTTTTCCTGCTGTCTTTCATTCAGTTCATGTGGAACCCATTTTCCCACCTTCTGGATCTTTCCCATGGATTTCAAACGTATGGAGACGGCTTCTCGTGTCACATTTAATTGATCCGCGATTTGTTGTTGTGTTTGAGTGTCATCCTCATCCAACAATGCTTGCAATTCGACATCTTCAAGCTTTCTCGGTGGTCTTCCACGTTCTTCGTTTCTCACGTCAAAATCGCCACTTTAGAATTTTTTAAAGCACTGTGATTTACCAAGAGCATGTTCACCGTAAGCTTCGACAAGCATTCGATGCGATTCTGCAGCAGTTTTCAAATGGTAACAGAAAATCAACTTCGCAAATCGTAGTTTTTAGGCACAAAAACAGACATGTTCAACGCTATGAAAACACATGTAACACATCGATCAATAAGTCCCGGGACTAACTACTAAAACAACATTTGTTTGCCAAAATTCTTCTTTATTCATCAACATAATCTCCTTCAAAAGCGATACATTCATTCCAACGCTTTCCTAACTTTTCTATGCCAGCCGTGTAGAACGATTTATCTTTGGTTTCAAAATGGGCGTTAGTTTTGGCAATCACTTCTTCATTGGAGCCAAATCTCTTTCCCTGGAGCATATTTTTGAGATCTGCGAACAGCCAATAGTCGCTGGGGGCCAAATCTGGAGAATACAGTGGGTGCGGAAGCAATTCGAAGTTCAAGTCATGCAATTTGGCCATCGTTACCATCGACTTGTGACACGGTGCATTGTCTTGATGAAAGACAATTTTTTTCTTCTTCATATGGGGCCGTTTTTTTGCAATTCCTGCCTTCAAACACTCCAATAACGCTATGTAATATTCGCTATTGATGGTTTTTCCCTTTTCAAGGTGATCGATGAATATTATACCATGCGCATCCCAAAATACGGAGGCCATAACCTTCCCGGCCGACTGTTGAGATTTGGTCGCTTCGGACGACTTTCACCGGCTGCTCTCCACTCAGCTGCCTGCCGATTTGATTCCAGAGTATAGTGGTGGATCCAAGTTTCATCCATTGTCACATACCGATGCAAAAACTCCTGTTTATTTCGCGTCAACAGTGCCAAACAGCGCTCTGAATCATCGATGCGTTGTTGTTTCTGTTCCATTGTGAGCAAACGCGGCACCCATTTCGAAAAAAGCTTTTTCATGACCAAATGTTCATGCAAAATCGTGTAAACACTAAGGTTGTCAGCTATCTCACGCAACTTTACTTTGCGAGTTTCCATCATGATTTTGAGGGTTTTTTTTTATGTTTTCTGGTGTAACAGCCTCATTTGGACGACCAGAGCGTTCAGCATCATTTGTGTCTGTATGACCGCGTTTAAAATCAGCATACCACCGACAAATGGTTGTTTTCGACGGAGCAGAGCCCGGATAACACTTTTCAAGCCATCGCTGAGTTTGAACGGTATTTTTTCCAATTAAAAAGCAATGTTTTATCAACACACGAAATTCGGTTTTTTCCATTGTTTTGAAAATAGCAAAAGTAGCATCACTAAAACCACTAACTCAATGACACAATGTCGGAACGTCATGAAAGTTTGACACGTAACTTCTAAAGGTTGGTACTAACTGAGAATGGTATGGATTTGTTATTAGAGGCGCCATCTGTTGGTAAGTCCCGGGACTTATTGATCGATGTGTTAGTTGTATTAAACTTGTATTGTTGTGAGTTAAAACTCTTTGACAAATGTAAACACAAGAAAAAGGCACCAATGACGCGGTTTGACAGTCACTACATTGACAACTAGAGCCATCTATGCGCTAATTCCGGTTTCATATTTACAGACCTGGTACATCTTGTTTTTAACAAACCTTGACATTTTCATAAGCACTGCCCATCTTTTCTTCAATAGATCTAAAGGATTCAGAATTTCTCATTTGTCCTAATTTGGAACTTATGCCTCCCGTGATGCCACCAAATATAGAAGAAGTCTTTTCTGCAGTCGATTTTATCACAGATTCTGTCTTCTGATACCTGGAAATAAAAAATAATATAAATAATTTGAAGTATCGATTTAACTCGATCTTTAAGATGAAACTGATACATGAC
>OX463839.1:29412201-29566128 GCA_949825065.1 Odontocerum albicorne
TTCATAAAATTTGTTATTATTCCTAAAAAGTATTAACATTAATTATGTTAAAGCATTAAACCCGATCATAATACTCGTATTTAAAGAAAGTTGTGTTTATTTATGGTACATACATTTTTGTAAAATGTAAAATGCTTATCAAGTTAAAAACGTCAATTCTTGAAAATATCGTAAATTTTTTGGGTTTTATTTTGAAAGATTAGTATAATAAAAAGTATTCGATTGTTGTGTTTAATTTATAATATATATACGAGTATTTATTATTTTGACAAAAGTGGTTTAGGACGACTTCCGTAACCTACTCGTAGTTGGTAAGATGCATGATTTCTAAACCGGGGGTTGCGATTTGATTCCCGTTGGTACCCAGCTTTTTAAAAAGTGGTATTAGTTTGGCTTACACTTAAGGCTTGTTTAAACGCCTTTCTGGTTGATTGGAAGATATTGCTTCGTGGTAATAAATCCTCTAGGTTGCACTGTATACAACGAAAGTGTAATACAATACAATGCAAAAGTATATCCATTCTTAGAAACCTCTTAAATCTTTTTACCTTTTCTATTCCAGAGTGAATATGGTTTCGCCGGGATGGGTCACCCGTACTCTCGGTACGCTCGTGGTGGTGGTGGGGGTGGAGGCGGTAGCAGCGGCAGTGGCGGCAGCGCGGAGTGGCCCCCGTGGGGCGCTCCGCTGGCGCCCAAGCGCCGCGCGCGCCCTTGCTCCGCGCTGCTGGCGCTGGCGGCTTTGCTCGCGGCTATGGCCGTACTCGCCGTGGCGGGGCTAGCACTCTACATGGGTGCCTTCAGGACAGACTCTAGTGACCGTAAGTACAATTTTTCTTCATTAACCTTATACACAGTATCATGCGGTATAGGCAGAGAGAACAGATCTCCAAATTAATTTTATTCAAACACAATCGTTTCATTCCATCTACATTCATACTTACTTTATTTCGTCATATACAACTTTCAGGATTCACGCTTCCACTATTAACATATGGTATATGTACTTAACTCCACTAAAATGTATATACTCTAATCGGACAGTATTACGAGTAAAATCTGTTATGATAGTCCACAATAGTATTTAAGTACCTTTACTTTAATGCATGGAAGTAAAATGTGGATGTGGAAAAATATTTATACGATCCGTATAAATGCTTTAGAAATGTGTGCACTGAGAATACACGGGGTAACTGTGTGTGATAGAATATAAAATTAAGTGATTAGGGATGAATGTAAACTGAAGACTGAAGAGTCGAAAGATGTGTGTCGAGGCTGTCCACTGTGTTTTCTCTGTCTACACCAACATAGAAATGGTGTGATATGTATTAATAACTTAATTTTCTTTCAAAATCTAGTTCACTTGCATGAGGTGCATGGTCGCGCGGTAACACACTGGATTTCCATGAAGAAGGTCGCCGGTTCGAATCTCGCGCTGTGCTACTCCCCTCGAACGACACAGGCATTGTTCCGCTTTGTATTCGGGGATATAAGGAGATGTATGACTACGGTCATATTTATTCTTAAAAAAAAACTGTGAATCATTTTAACATCCGTTTAGTAAGACTCATCATTAATCTGTTGAGTCAGTCCAATACCTGTTCCACAATAGGGAACTCTGTCAACCGTGGATTTAATGAGCCGGTCCTGCATAGTTTGAAAGAACTAGTAAGAAGAAGAATCCCTTTGTGAATAAAATGTATTCACAGAGACAATTTTATCATGCATGAGGGCCCGTTTCATGGGCGTCTTCAAAACCCTTAGACATACTAATTTCGCATTGAATACGAGAGCAATAACATACTATTACATTTCAATTCGTATTCGTTTACCCTGTTGCTATTCTTGTGATCCTTCTAGAAAAGCAGAACCTCCAACTTTAGAAAGAGCTCGGTGGTGACTTATATCGAAATATCTTCATAACGAAAGGCTACTCCGACATGGTTACTTTCAAGAAAGGATTTTCTTCATTTGTAAAATTTCGCTAAAATATTGGTAGTCTCTAAAGTTTTTTTAGCAACATTAGACATTAGACTATTAAATCTCAGTGATATACAGGCCAAAGTCATTTAAATTGGAGTCATGACATATGACAGGCAACAAACCCAGATCGATATAATTTAAGTGTCCACTTGACAATACTTGTTTTTGTCTGTCTTGTCTTTTCATGTATACATATATTATACAATATTTACTTGTTTAAAATAAATATAAAACATAAATCAACAAACTGTTTAGATTGCCCTTAGCGTTCTATGCCAAAAGATCTTTTGTTTGCATCGTAGTTATGTATAAAAAGAAGAACATTTTAAGGTGGATGGAAGACATTACATTTTAATTGAAAAAAAGAGGAGCCCTTTTAGATACCATATGATACTCTTACCTTAAACGGTTTCCCTTTATTTTCTACATAGTATGATATATTTATTTTTTTGTTCCAGCGATTTTAGCATTCGAAGGTCGGCTCCGTATGCGGCGCTGGGTGGGAGCAGGCCCCATCAGCACGACGAGCCCCGCCAGTCCTGCGCGCTTGGAGGCTGCGCTGCGCCGCGCTAGCCCTGCCCACCTGCACCCAGCGCTGCTGGCCCTGCATGTCACCGACGTGGACCAGGAGAGGCAGACTGCCTTCTTCCGGATATATCTGGACAGGAGAAAAATTCAGGAGTATGTATCGCGCATTTATTAACAAAAAAAAACCTGCTGGAGCTATGTGTTTATATAAACCAGAAAAAAAGAATATCTAGAAGTCTACTATCAACCAGACCATAAACAGCATCAATGTTAACTTTGGTGAACATATATCATGATTATTTTTAACAAATAAATGAATGAATAAACAATGGGGTAGTTTAGAAAACACTGAAGCATTTTAAAAAGTCATTACCTCAATGTATTGGCTACAAAACATGTAAAATGCGAACTCAATAAAGAATATAACATCAATTTCGATGTCCTGGACCAAATCGTCTCAAGAAGAACTCTTGATTTTGCATGATGACATTTTTATTTTAAAATCTTCTAAAGTGTTACATCTAGATAGATAGTTTTAAGGTTAATTTAGACCTAATGAAGCTATGTACCTCAAAAATATTTATACAGTAGAAAATAATTTTAATCAAGACAATTTAAAGTAACATTTTTTTTTGTTTTTCAGTCCAATAGAAGAAGTAGAAGACATGATTAGAAATATGTTGGTAGAAAATTCAATGACAAAAAATTCTGCCTTACGTCAGTTGAATGTTGACCCAGCTTCCATTTACATAAAGAGATATATTGATCATACTTACAAAGGTGACATTCCTAACGGAACTGCAGAGAGTAAAGCTTCTCCTACAGTAAAACCACAAAATACCAAAGATAAAGTTTTACAGACTCGAATGGGTGTAATAAGAAAAACCACAGGAAATGGAAGTAATTTGACATCTAGTATTAAAGTAAAATCCCAACCAAATGATGAACCTGAACTAAATTTGGATGAGTTACCTGTTATTCAAGGATCATTCCAAGTGACAAAAACTGAAGCAGATATCACTGAAAACAAAAAGAAAATAGATACAGTAAATCGTGAACATATTAGAAATTCAACAAAACCTGTAACTGTTAAAGAACCTCCGACTACAAGAAAACCAACTACAGTTACATCAACTGTAAGATCCACTGTTAATAAAAAAAATCATACTTCAACTTTGAAAACTACAACTCCAAAAACATCTACAATTACTACTTCTTCAACAACAACTACAGAAAAAAGTGTAACTGAAAAAGAAGAGGAATCTCAATTCAAAGAAAAATTACCAGATCTCCCTAAATTAGACACTCTGTTTGCTGTTCCATCATATGTTGACCAAGAGCCGTGGAGACCAATACGCCCAGGTGAAGAATTTAGTACAGACAATTTGAATAACCCATTACCTCCACCAGTCTTGAATACAGAAGCAGAGGATCGAGTTGGAGTTGCTGAAGTTGTGGATGATTTATCATCTATGGAAGGAGTTTTAAATGTCAACCAATACTCTCCTTCAAATTATCAGCCTGGAAATACTTATAATGTAAACAATTATCCAACTGAAAACAAGAAAACTAATGATATGCAAACTTATACAGAATACTCTCCAGAGCCTGTGTATACAAGTTTTACTGATCCAGCATTTTCCTCAACATTCAAAGAAGCTGAAAACTTAGGTTCAAGCTATCCTGTACCTCATCCTATACCAGTTAATAAATTAGTATCCATATCTGATGACGATGAATTACGCAATGCTGAAATTAATGTAAAAAATGAAAATTTATCTAATCAACAAAAAACTCCTGATAGAGTTAGTGAATCTATATTTATAGCACCAAAGGACAAACTTTCAACTGTAGCCATAAATGTTGATCCTTACATGAATACAGAAAATGCAGAATTTATAAATCTAAATGGAGGTGTTATTATAAGAAAACAAAATTCTTCTTTACAAATAGCAAACAAAACCCTAGAAGATGATGATAAGAAGCAATTCATTAAAATTGAAACATTTGATAGTAACAAACATAGCTCTTCAGCTACTAATCAAAAAGTCTCCACACCAGGAGATAATCAGATGACATGGGAATATGTTAATGGAACTGGAACAGAAATAACCAAAATAAAATCTCCACCTAGCAGACAATACAATGAAACTCTGCAAGCAGTTATTACCAAAAATGAAGAAGAGGAACATGTAATAAATATAAATAGAACAGATGTTCACAGTGTAAATAGTGTTTTTAAAAATATTTCAAATATTTTTGATAAAATAGCTGAGACGTTGAATCAACCTCCAGCAGAACCCGTGCCTCTTGATTCTGTTTTAGAAAAACATGGTGGTTCCTCAGACATTCAGTCAGAATCTGTTGCCGAAGATGAGCATACCTTCAATGGGCATTCTTCAGTATTTGCCCAGGGATCAATTGAACCTGTTAATCTATCAATGCAAGAACTTTTAAAAGAAATGGAAAAACAGCAATCAAGTTCAACAGTAATCATACCTACATTGCTTCCTGTCAAGTCGAATTCTGGAATAGGCCGACCTTTACGACCTAGACCTAAACTTCCAACAATTTCAGATGAAAGCCGAAGTCTTTCTCAAGAAAAATCATTTTCTTTTTTAGGCCATATGAAAAATTTGATAAACACATTTCAAAATCCAGGTAATACAAAAAACAATTCTACAAAATTAAATGAGACAATTTCCAAAACAAATGAAAAGAAAAATTTTACTGAAAGTTCTTCTGAAACTACCCCGTTGTATACAACAACTTCAATAAAAACAAACGTAGTAACGTCTGTAAGCTACTCAAATGTGAACAATAACAATAGTGATAAAACACAAATAAGCAATTCAACCAAAGTTCATAATGGCACAGTAAACATTTCTAGTAACTTAATGAAGGACAACAGTAGAAATAGAACAAGTGTAAGAGAACTGACAAAAAAAATTGATATCAATGAAAAATTTAGATTACCCAAATCAGAAGAAATCGATATTTCAAAAAACATAGAGACATCTTTTCATGATACAGGCATTCAAAATAAAACCTATGTCCTTCCCACTGCTACAGAGTTTTTTCTAACTCATCCATCAACTCAGGCAATAGAGCTTACAGAAAAGGTTAAATCAATTCTCAAAGATTTAGAAAAAATTAAAAATAAAGATTTAGAAACCACAGTACCTACATTTGTAGCACCTATTGAAAGTTATAAAGATTTTTCTCCTAAAAACCATTCGAACTTGGCAAAAAATATTACATTAACAGATGAAGAAGTTTTGGAAATATTAGAAAACATGTCATTAGAAGCTACTAAAAATAAAACAGATTCTTTTGGTAATCCTAATTTTATGGATTCAATATCCGATGAGAAATTGAAGGACTTAGCAAATATAGCAACAATAACTGATTCTCATAATAACACTTTTTTTGGGAATGAAAAAATGCCTGACGAAACAGTAATATCAACAAAAGCTGTATCATCAAGCTATACTGTAAATAATGCTGGCTTCAGAATTCTAACAAAAACGTTTAATAAGATTCCTGGAACTTTTAAAGATGATGAAAAGAAATTGAACAAATTTTATGATGATGGAAATTCTCAATTTTCTTTTGAAAATGTACCAACAATAAATGAAACAGGTAAAAAACATTAAGTGAATATTAAATTTTCACAAATTATTTTTAAGTTCAATATACTCAGTCAAACAGGTTTAGAAAATTGCTATACATAAAATACAACTGAAGTCAGATATTTGATTGAATTTAAACAGCTTTATGTGAAATGGGGCAAATTAATTCTTGAGCTGTGGAACCTAGTGACAAGAGTCAAATGAAAAAGAATTTCATATTCACTTTGAGATAAAAATCTCTGAAAATATCATACAATTTTCAGTTACTCTTTCATTTAAAAGATGATGGGAGAGGTTTCAGAATGATAAGTGAGTTGTATGAGAGGTTTGAAAATAAATGCAGTGAAATCAAAGGTTATGGTTATAGAAAGAAGTATGGTAAAAAATGTGTGCGATGTACGTGTTAACTCAGAGAAACTGGAGCAGGTTGATGAGTTCTGTTATCTGGGCAGTATGTTTACGTGTGATGAGCAAGTTGAAAGGGACATTGAAAGAAAGGTTATGGTTATAGAAAGAAGTGTGGTAAAAAATGTGTGCGATGTATGTGTTAACTCAGAGAAACTGGAGCAAGTTGATGAGTTCTGTTATCTGGGCAGTATGTTTACGTGTGATGAGCAAGTTGAAAGGGACATTGACAGAAAGGTAGCAGTAGGGAACAAAGTAAAACAGAGTACTTAATGTAATATATGTATAATAACCGCACTATATCAAAAGTAGTGAAAATGACAATATATAATAGTGTGTTGGTGCCCACCTTGACATATGGAAATAAAACTTAAACTTGACAGAAGAAATACAAAAGTTAAATGGAGCTGTGAAGATGTGTGCACTAAGAAAAATACTGCGGAGATGCGTGCACTAAATAAAATTGTATAGTGTCAATGTATGAAAAAAGGCAGAATGAAGATATCAGAAATGAACGAATGGATAAAACGGATGTTTTAAGGAAGATGAAGAATGACTAACGAAAAAATGACTAAATGAGTGTACAAGTCAGAAGTGCAAGGTGTGCGTGGAAGTGGTAGACTGAGGAAAACATGGCTGGATCAAGTGGGCCAGATTTTGAAAGAAGGTAAAGTGAGAAGTATGAATAATGGAAGATTGTGCATAATGAGATGAATGAATATGGAGGAGATGAAAGTTGTGTGCTTGGATAGAAAATGTTTGGAAATCTTTTCTCTCTATGTGATGATATGTATACACTCATATGTACCACTTTCATTCAGTTATTATCAATTAGTTAGTACATATTTGATTGAATTTTTTTTCGAATTTTAAGTACAAAAATGATAACTTTCATAGATAAGGAAAAATAATTACAATATTAACAATATTAACTGACAATAAATAAGGACTATTGTGCCTTTGGCTAAAACTGTAAA
Source organism: Odontocerum albicorne (assembly GCA_949825065.1). Classification (NCBI taxonomy): domain Eukaryota; kingdom Metazoa; phylum Arthropoda; class Insecta; order Trichoptera; family Odontoceridae; genus Odontocerum; species Odontocerum albicorne. The sequence continues at coordinate 29,419,724 of OX463839.1, forward strand.
TAAAAAAAATGAATATATATAATTTTCATTATTTGATTACCAGCATGTTTATTTTTCCAATATTATTTGGCTGTCACTTCTTGATATGATTAGCCAACACTGTTTGTCAGGGAACATATCCACGTGCTTTCACAAAAAATGCTGCTGACAAAGAACTTTTAAATTAAATTAAAAAAATATTTTCCCAATGTATTAAAAAAAATATTTACTTCCGTTATTATTGACGGGTTATTACTAATTCAATATATAATACTACACCTTTCAACTTTGCATTGTAAAAAAAAAGGTAGGATCAAAGGGAAATAATTTATTCATTCTGTATTAAACATGTTTTGTATTTGATTCTGATAATTTATGGGTCATTAGACAGATTTGCCAAAGGTAATTAGTTCATTTAATTTTTTATATATGAAAAATGTACCATTATAAATTTTATTCTACTAAATACAAATTCAAATTAAATTGTGCCTTCAGATAACTGCCTCCGCAACAATTTGACCGTAAAATGCCCCAATGGACAGTGTTTCCCAGAAACATCTCGCTGCAACAGGCTGTTGGACTGCCCAGGAGGGGAGGATGAAAAAAGCTGCACATGTGCAGATTATTTAAAATCACAATTCCTTATGAGAAAAATCTGTGATGGTATTTTAGACTGTTGGGATTATTCAGATGAAAATAAATGTGGTAAGAATACTTATTAAATTATATGGATTCCTGGAGTTTCAATTTCTTTCTCAATAACAAAATATAATAGTTATATTTTGGTTCCATATTATTTTAATGTTAGACACGTGTGTTAAAGATAAGATCTGCTACTTGTTATTTAATGACAATGAAGGATTTCCACTTATAATTCTTCCTATGCTCAAATTCTGAATGGTTCTAAGAATCAAGTACTTTGTACTATCTCTTCAATCAGAAAGGTTTTAAACAAGCCTTAAATGAAAACCAGGCTGGATCCTTTTTAAAAAATCTGGGTCCCAACGGGAATTGCACGCGTAGTCTGCAGATCAGAAGACAGGCACTTCTCGGTGTACGACAATGGGCACCTCTGGTACTGTCCTCACTGCAAGATTCTACATTTATCATTTTGACCTACTGTTCTTGGTTCACTCCATGCCCCTTCAGCGTCACAATAGCATAACACGCTGAATTGAATAAAAGGGATGAATGAGAGTTTTTTCAAACATTTATTATGAATCATAAACCTTCCTTACATAAGATTGCAAATTGGGTCTCTCTTTGAGTTTAGAACTATGAATCTCTTTTCATTACAACCTCAAATTTCATGTGTCACAATTTAGTGTTTATTGAAGTATAACAGTCTACACAATGATATCCTCTACACAATTAATTAACTGGTAATTATGTTTGTTTACTAGAGAATCTCTGGGATACATTCAATTTTTAATGTTTAATCACAAATAAAAATACTACAAAATTGTATCCACATTACATGTCACAAAATCTGAAGACAAACATTTCATAACAGTAGACTATAAATCATTAATATATTACAAATCCCTTTTTAAAAATATGTTCCACAAGGGATCATTAAAACAAAGTTTTAGAACTAACAGACAGACTGTGTAACATTAATTATAAAAAAAATATACTTTAATCCTCAACAAATAAGTAATATTTTAGAGTGGTGTACTCCGGAGAAGTATGTCTGTGCAAACTCTCGCCAATGTATTGACAAAGACAGAGTGTGTGATGGGCACAGGGACTGTCCCCAGGGAGATGATGAGAGACAGTGTGTTACTGTAGCGATGTCTCAGGAAGATGCCAAGTCTTATCCTTACAGTAAAGAAGGTAATTGTTAATATTTCCAATACAGTTATGTGGTTTATATTCAAGTGAATAGTAATTAATTAAATATATTATATAATTAAAAAAATACACTTTTTTCTTTAGTTTTAACATGACAGATATAAAATACACACTCTGTTGCTTTACTATTCCTTATGTCACCCATGATCTCCACATGCTGATCATGCACATGTGTCATTTAACTGTCCTAGAAACATCATATCTACTCTCGTAGGAGCACCAGTGTTTTTAAAAACTTTATCATATAAGGTTGCTTTTTGAGTTATATTGTAAATACCCTCTTTAACATAGTCGTTAAAAAGGGTATTTACAATATCACTAAAAAAGCAACAAGAATGTAGAATATGTAATATTGAGCAATTTTACTAGTTCTGTACAATTTTGTTTCACTACAAATATTTTTTATTTATGCATCTTATTTACCTCTTGTTTCACTTTTTTCCATAATATAATTTCCATAACATTTTTCTAAAATTTATTATTATTTCAAGTGTACTAAGTCCTACTCAAAATCCAAATAGCATACTGAAACATTTTGAAATTATTTCTTTAATACATCGGTAACACAAAAAGTGATTTTTTCAGAAATTCAGTCTTATTAAGGAAAATCCACAAAACATGCCAAATTATTTTTCAATGTATTCAAATTCACATAAAAAATGTATTATCTCAATGTAATTTATGTTATATAACCAGGATGTTGTAATATCTTTAATATAAGAAAATCCAAGGAATTTTATAAATTTGTCACCATGAACAGTCATGATAATTTATATTAGCTATAGCTAGTCATATTTATGTCTTATTTGAATAATGATATTTTTTTAGGATATATAATGGTACAGAAACAAGGACGTTGGGGCAGATTATGCGTGCAAAACTTTGATAAAGTCATTGCTAGATCTCAAAGTTCCTTGCAAATTGCTGATCTAGGAAGAGCTGTGTGCAGAGCCATGACATTTGTGTAAGGCATATTATTTATATTGAATTTGATTAAGCATTTCTATTCAGTTTTTTTATAAAGGCATAATTATGAAAAGGGCATTGAAGACAATGGATGTTCTTTTAGAATATTTAATGCCCATTATGCATGACAAGTATAATAGAAGTCACAATACAAAGTATGGGAGCAGGATGCTTGACGTTGGTGCCACCGGAGATGACTATGTAAGCCAATTTGTGATAAGCATATCCCGTTGCATACAGCTCAAGGAGCTTCAATACTTTTTTCCATTGGGTTCCTGATAACTAGCCATAGTCCTATGCCATTTGACTTTTATTTGCTGCTGTTTGTTCCTAGTTGTGCTGAGTATTAACGATTTTAAGTGTCTCATGCTGTACGCCCTTACTATATATCTCTTGCGCTGCCCACCTTGATTTCTTCTGCCTTTCATCAGCTCGCCAAAGAGGATAATATCTTGGGAGTCTAAAATATTAGAGAATAGCTATTATGCTTTTATAAAATAAAGTAACCAAACATTATCACCGACTTTTTTTTCATATTTATTTGATTATGAAGCAACTTCAGAATATTATAGTTTTAATAAAATATATCATATTACTTGCAAAATTAAAACTTTAATCCAAATTTTATATATTAAGAATTATCACCTTCTACTCTTCCGGTGATTATCATATACAACCAGCTTTTCTCTTTTTGTGCTCAGGGGCGATCGATCAGGGGCCCATTGTCTGGATGAAGGATAGCCACTAACTTGAATTTTAAGTGCTCATAAACTCTTCAGATTTTCTGTATTTTGTTATTTGTAAGTCTTGAAAACTTAATTCTCCAATTTTAATTCAATCTATAGAATTTGAATTCAGCCATATGTTGTTATACTTTTTTATTACTTTTATTTAAGAAATAACTAATAATTATGTTTTTGTCAAGTGATTATCAAGATATAAATCGAGTTATCGAAGAAGATACCGAAAAGGAAAGACAATACTTCTCTTTGCACTACACCAATCGTGGGAACAGTGGGCGAGGAGGCTTGGCATTCCGGAAGTCAGGCTGTAGCCGTGGCCAGGTGGCTAGAGTAGTGTGCTCCAGTCTGCAGTGCGGAGCTCGTCCACAGGCTGCAGCGCAACAAGCCAGGTTAGAAAACTTGTTAAAGTAACTAAACTAAAATTTAACCTATGCATCACAAACACCTAAATCACAAATATTTAAAAAAAATATACATGACTGAAGTCATAAGTATTCCTATAGCTCCATGTAGGTGGAAAAATGCTTATGTTATTCGAGAGGAGATGCACAGCACGGGGGGTTGAACTACAGCCCTTCTCACAGAAGTTCAGCATGTACTGCATGTCCATGCACTGATATGTAAGTCATTTGCTTATAATAGGAAAGAATGTCTTAACTTAAGTGACTGCATGAAAAAAAATGCAAGCATTTGGTTTAAATATATTAAACGGGAAGAAATGCTTCTTTTCATTTACTTAATTAACCCAATGTCTTAAATTTCCCACTTACATTACACACAGCTATGGTGATATCCTGCAGGGATACATTATTATATAAATCAACCCAATGGTCAAATATTTAGAATATCCTCTATAAAGTATAGCATGGAGAAATTATCCTGTATTCATTAATTTATGAGTCACCAATAATGTAGAAAGATAAAAAATTTCATTTTTAATAATTTTTTTAATTAATATAAAATAATTGACCTAATGTCTGGCGTCAAGAGATGTGGTGTCTTTTTAACAAAATTTTCCATTTATTATTCCTGAAATTATAGCTTGTTTTATGAAATTATGCATTTTTAATTATTACACCTTTAGTAAATCAATTTAGTCAAACTGAGTTTGTATAAAAGCAGCACTTTGAAAAAGAAGCACTGTTACGTCTAAGTAAAAAGTAATAATGGTATTACTTTACAGCTACTCTTAGGACAAAGTCCATTAACACTACTTGAAAATAGCAAATCTTTATATTTATATTAATTTGACTAATTCTGCAAGCATATTTTGTCCAAAGATCAAATGTTTCAATTAAAATAGTAAATAATCCATATTTGAATTTTTGAGTGCAAGGACAAGTAAATAAAAAGCTCAATAGCAGTATGCTGTCTCGACATTCCAGGATTGTGGGAGGGGGCAATGCGGGCGCAGGGGCCTGGCCATGGCAGGCAGCATTGTACAAGGAGGGGGACTTCCAGTGTGGGGCCACACTCATCTCAGATCATTGGTTAATCTCCGCCGGACATTGTTTCTACCAGTAAGTTTTTGTGAAATAACATATAACATAATTTGTATTCAATTCCATTTAAGATTTAATACCTTTATGTTAACAAATATAGAATCTAGAATCTAAATATAGTATCAAAAACGGTTGCATATCATTTTATTGAATTATATTATTATCAATTGTGGTGGAACCAACTTTACCAACAACATAAGACCAACATTAAAATTTACTTTGGGACAACACTTTAAAAAAATGATATACATTTTTTCATTATCCAAGTCACAGCAACAAATTCACCACATTCTACTCATATTTGTTAATCTTCTAAAAATTTGATAATAGCCAATTGGTATTTTTTTCCAGTGCTCAAGAAGATTTCTGGGTAGCAAGATTGGGAGCTCTTAGAAGAGGCACAACTTTTCCTTCACCTTACGAACAATTACAGCCAATCTCTTCGGTTATTTTACATCCTGGCTATATAGACAGTGGTTTTATAAATGACATAGCTCTCCTCAAGACGGCAGCCAAGGTGGCTTTCAGTGACTATGTGAGACCAATATGCCTGCCTCCTGCCGGCACAGAGATGGAAGACAACCGGAGGTGCACAGTTGTAGGTTGGGGGCAATTGTTTGAAGTTGGAAGAATATTCCGTAAGTCGAAACCACGCTTGAAATATTTTAAAGATTTATATTTACTTCTTGCTCAGCACCATGGTTAAATGCTAACTCTGCTTGCATAACTAGAATGGCATCCTTGGTTCAAATCTCTGCAGAATCACTCCAAGACTGGTTTTACTTTCAGAACTTTTTTATCTAAATTATTTATTCTAATGGTACTTAGTAGCTGCTTAACATTAATTCTCGGAGAACTCTTAAAGTGAACCTGTCACAAAATAGTTAATTTTACAAAATTTAACACTAAGAAATGTTAATTCATCTAATTCTGGCTTATTTGTTGGAGGGAAATAAGAGGGATAAAGTGAATACTGATTTCGTTTTCCCCATTAGAACTAGTTCATCAATTATGACAAATTTGAGTTTCCGCTACTAATTCTGTGTGATATAATAAAAAAGTTATCCATTTTTCATTCTAAAACCAAGTTAGTCCTACCTCAAGCTTACCATAAGGTATTTTATCAGTTTAATTTTCTTTCAATTAATTTCATAATAATGAAATTAATTTTGTTTTTGATAATCGTTAGAATAAAAGCATGGAAAAGTAATCACATAAAAATTGCAGTTAGATTATGAATTTTAATATAACATTGAGAAATCATACACTACACACACGAATACATAATGTTTCACCAAATACTGTCAGTATTAAAGAGACTACAAAAATAAATAAAAGAGCTACTTGTGAATTTACTTTTTTTCAGCGGATACACTACAAGAAGTTGAACTTCCAGTCATATCTACAGGGGAATGTCGTAAACGCACCCTGTTCTTACCCTTGTATCGGATCACAGATGACATGTTCTGTGCAGGCTTTGATCGAGGAGGAAGAGATGCTTGCTTGGGAGATTCCGGAGGACCTCTGATGTGTCAGGTTAGTTTGCAATGCCCAGCAATCATTATTTATTGAGGCACTTTCACAAATACACTGGAATTAAAAAAAATGTGTGAATTTAAAATATTTTTTAAAATGCTATTTTAGAGCTAAACAAATTTTTTGGTAAATTTGACATTTAAATTAGAAGAAATGTATATTTTTTATACAGTACTCGTAACTGTAGCATATACATGATAATATAATATAAACTAGATCTTTAATAGAAGAAGACAGAATAAACACAACATCCTATTGAAATTTAAAGTTAGTTATCAAAAGAATACTGTTAATGAAAAATCTTCAAAATATTAAGTAATAAAGGGTCTTTCAAATTGAGTGTTTTTTTTAATTCTTGGGTAAAACACAGATGGCATCGCGAACTTGCCAGGGTCTTGTGACATTTGAGAAGTGTAATGTATGACATTTATAAAAATGGAGTTGTATACAATACAACAACGCGTTCAAATTGAGAATTATTTTATGTATTGTAATCTCCGGAAATGGTAATGTTAATTGGCCACCAAGATCATGCGATCTGACACCGTTGGACTATTTTCTCTGGGGTTACGTGAATAACCAGGTCTATAAGAATGACCCCCAATCGATTCCTGAGCTGAAGGACGAAATTATTTGCGTTATTAGTGAGTTAGAACCGCAATTATGCCAAAATGTCATCGAAAATTTTGACAAAAGAGTGGACATTTGTGGAGGTGCAAGAAGTAGCTATTTGGCAGATATTGTTTTTCGTGTTTAAATGTCATACATTATACTTCAATCATCAAAAATAAGTTTTTTGAAATCAAAGCAAACTGTGTGTTTTATTCAAGAATTTAAAAAAAAAATGTTATTAAAAAAACCACTCAATTTGAAAGACCCTTTAGTTTAAAGATAAGAATTTCTCCAGAATGTCTATAAAAACCAACTTATTGACTTTTTAGAAACCATATTTTTCTTCCTTTTTTAGGAACAAGATAACCAATGGTACCTTTATGGAGTAACAAGCAATGGATACGGATGCGCAAGAGCTAATCGACCCGGAGTCTATACGAAAGTTGCCAACTATGTCAGTTGGGTACAAACCACAATGCAACTCTATGATGATAGATCCTATGATCATCCCAATAGACAATATCAACCTTTCAATAGATCTCTCTTTGATGATCTGGATATTTCTGAAACGAGGAGTTTACGTACAAGGCATGTAGACAAATGTCGAGGACATCGATGTCCATTGGGAGAGTGTTTACCACCGACAAGAGTGTGCAATGGCTTCATGGAGTGTTCTGATGGAAGTGATGAAAAAGACTGTTAATAAATTGTACCATTCATTTAGTTGTGAATGAATCGTATTTTAGTCAATGGGTGAATTAATTATCATTCCGATTTGAAGAAAAGTAGATGTGTGTAAATAAAAAAGATTGACTTTTAAAGGTTATTTTTATTATGCTGCTTGAAACTGCTAATGTGACTTAAAAAAAAACAATTTTGAAATAGATAATCTAAAAGTTTTATTAAGTTAATTCAACATCAAAGATGTAATATATTCTTGTGATATTTTATTTTTGAATGTGTGTTACAAATTAAGAATGTTTCTTTTCTGTATTTTAAGAAAGTTATTCAATAGGTTTTATTACTCAGATACATTTGTTTTGAATAATACTCATATGTGTATGTTGACATAATATGTGAATTTTTATTCAAATAAATAAATACGCTTTTACTTGAAAATTATGATTGAACTTAAATTAAAAGGGCAAATTGAGCAGAGAAGAAATGAAGTGAAATTTAATGTTTAAAAATCTCATTTTATTTTGTTTTTAATTTTAAGGGATAATTGGAAAACTTGAATTGAACTAAATTCCATGTTTTCTCCAGATCACTACTTTTTAATCTATACACATATAGTATGTATAGACAATTACATAAACTGGATGGAAGTAGTAGATAACATGTTTTTTACCTGGAGATGTCTTGATTTTTAAATTCAGGAATGTTAATATATTTCGTACTGCCAAGAAAAAAATATTAAGTTGACAACAAGCTCGTCAGATTTCATGGTATACAATGGATATCTAAATTAAAATATACATCAAGGTTAACTTTTATTCATCAGAAACCTTAAATATTTACATGTTTCATACATATAAAAAAAAAATCGATAAATTAGTTCAATTCATCTTGCCACGTTATAAAATGTACAAAAAAAAATTAATTGAAGTCATATGAGATAAATATTTAAAAAAAATAAAGATAGTATATGAATGTTAGTTTTAAATGATAACTACAAAATCAATATAAATTTAGTAATTTGACCAAAATCAAAATCAATATAAATTTAGTAATTTTTTAATAAATTTGATAAAATCTTAGTGTAATTAATTATCTTGATATTGACAAGATAATTCTAACATTTATAATAAAAATTACAGTATTAAAACAAAAATGAATATGCAAATGAATGATCCACTTTATTTTGGAAATAGGTCTAGTAAAAAGGAAATGATGTTTTGAATTAAGATTTTTTAGATTAATATAAAAAAGTCTGATTGTATGCATTAAGTTTTATTTTCAATAAATAAAGGTTAAACTAATTTTTGTGTAGACAACAGTTTCTTTTCTTTTTGATTTAAATTTTTTAATTATCTAAAGAAACAAAAAAATATATTCACTTTAATAAGCACATATTTTTAATTTTTATAAGGTTGATTTCAATATCATTAAATATATTTTCGATATATTATAAAAAAGCATCATATTTGTATTATTTTCTTTTTAATGTTTCTAACATTTTGTCTTAGTTTTGAACCAAACATATTATTTCAAGAAAATATATTTTTACATTTAATGAAGAGAATTTCATATTTATCTATTTTATTTTAAAAAATACAAGTTTAAAAAAACAAGACATCAATCAATATATATAATATATACTGATTTTTTTTTATAACTAAAATTATTGAGAACATAAAAAAGTAGTCAAGCTGCTTTTTTGCTCATTGAGAATTATTATAAGGGGTTTGGTGTCTCTTTTTTTCTTAGTCATGAAAAAAATTTAAATAAAACATTAGGGTATAATAAATATTTTTTTGGAGGGACATATTGACACAGCACAACTTAGTTTTGGAGGGACTTATTGACACATCACAACTTAGTTTTGGAGGGACATATTGACACATCACAACTTAGTTTTGGAGGGACATATTGACACATCACAACTTAGTTTTGGAGGGACATATTGACACATCACAACTTAGTTTTGCGAAACGTGAAATTTAAATAAAACATTAGGGTATAATAAATATTTTTTTGGAGGGACATATTGACACAGCACAACTTAGTTTTGGAGGGACATATTGACAAATCACAACTTAGTTTTGGAGGGACATATTGACACATCACAACTTAGTTTTGGAGGGACATATTGACACATCACAACTTAGTTTTGCGAAACGTGCAAATTTAGTTTAAATTAATAATCATTGTATATCTACAACCGTCTTGGAAAAAAATATGACAGGAAATAAAATATGAAATGTTAAAAAAAAGAAAATGCTATCCACGCAATGGTGATCCATTTACCAAAAGAAAAGTGATAGGCAAATTTCTTGAATGGCAATATTAAAAAAATAGTATGAATGATTAAAACTATGGAGGTTTATCTTGTACCTTGTTTTTTGTATGAATGATTAAAACTATGGAGATTTATCTTGTACCTTGTTTTTTGTATGAATGATTAAAACTATGGAGATTTATCTTGTACCTTGTTTTTTGTATGAATGATTAAAACTATGGAGATTTATCTTGTACCTTGTTTTTTGTATGAATGATTAAAACTATGGAGATTTATCTTGTACCTTGTTTTTTCACATTAGTATTTTTGATCTGAGTGAATTAATAATAAAATTGCTGTCATCTTGAATTTTGTATTTGTAAGTATTAAAAAGTAGATAATTCTTGTTATTTCATATATAATTTCTTCTTTCACATATCTAGTACTGTTTTGTAAATATTAAAATTAGTTTGTAAGTATTTATTTCCTATTGTGTAATACTGTTGTTAAATTTTATTAGAAATGACCAACCTTTTCCGTTTAGTAAAAAATACAATCAAATTGATTTATAAAAACATACTAAATGGACAACGAGGGTCATTTCAAAAATTCTGGTAAAACTCTCTATTTATTTCTACCTCATACGCAATATCAGATATCTAATTCTCATAAAAATCAATTTGTGAAAAATTGGAATAAAATACATACAAAATTATTAGTGTTTTATTTTTAATTTTTCCTATAATTAGTTATATTATAGTTGTTCTGTCGGCATCAGCGTTGATCATAACTAACTAACTATTGTTAGCATTCATGCCAACGAAGTAAGATTTATCCCAGGTTAGATTTCTGGCGGATTTACTTCAAGACTGAGTTAATCATACACCTCATTGTATTTGAATTTTTTCTTGCTTTATTAACAAATTATCATAAATTAATCTCTTCTCTCTTAGAATATTTACAATTTCATGAAATAAAAACAAAAGTTACTGTGGAAAAATAAAAACTACTTTATTTAAAAACGGTTTTATGAATTTTAAATTTATAAAAAAATGAATCATTATTAATTTTTTTAACTTTTTAAAACAGAAAAGAAACAAACACAAAATATATAATTTTTTTTGTTATTTTTCATTTAAATAAGTTTATTATAGTATAAGAAAGGAATATTTTTTCAATGCATTATTATTAATTCCTCATGAATAGAATCTCTATTTCCTACCAATACTCTTGTTTCCTTCCAAGGCCATAGATGATTCCAACTCTACCAAGTAGATAAAATTAACTGTAATCTCAGATCTATTAAATGATACTGAAGGCAACATATCAAGTTACATGTTCAAGCAAACCTCATTTATGTTTTCTCGATATTTGATAAAAGCTGTTGTGTCTATTTAATATTATTATAACCAACCATCATAATTGATAGTTCAATTCCCAGGTTTACCAATTCACAAAATTGTTTGAAAATCCATGAATTTGAGATACATGTATAATTTGGATCAAGTTATTTTTCTTTGATAAGAGTTGAATATCTTTGATAAATATTTCGTTGTACTTAGTATAAAGTACAATTTTAGAAAACGAATACATAAAACTACAACATTAGGTAATTTCAATAAGTGGAAGAGTGTTTCCAACATACTTAGTATTCAAGAAAAATTGCTTCAGTCATTGAAAAATGTTACATGGATATGTCAATATCTGAAGCAATCCTTTTTAGAAGGCAGAAAGAGCTTTAAACAGACATAGTAGCAGGATTTCTATTCTTGCATGTGAAACCAAGATTCCTGCTAGTATTGAACACTTCCATCTTATAAAGCTGGACAATTTACAGTTCTTCTGAGCTTGGTGATATATGTGCCAAGAGTCCAAGTATCTTCATACTTGTAAAAAAATGAAGTCAAGCATGCCTAGAAGAAACTGGGTAGGATATAACAACAGGTAGGCACACAATTTAACCCATATAGATATTATAGATTTTTTTAACCTTCCCCACAATGAGAGTATTTTGTGTTCCCTGAAGGTTCCGATGGCCTGGTGGTAAGATGGTTGTCTGCTGATCTGGAGGTTGCAGGTTCTATCCCCGCTGGAATCCAGATTTAAATAAAATGGGATTCCTGTCTGGTTTCACTTAGGATCCATTAATACATCTTTCTGGTTGGTTGGAAGAGATTGCCACATGGCAATAATCTCGCCAGGTTAAAAAAAAAAGATCCATCGCTTTGAGGATGGTGGTTCCCTCAAATGTATTATTGTATTGAAAAGAAAAAAACAAATAGCATGCATGAAGGTTAACCCTATAAGCTTCTCTTCAGATATTTTTTAGACTAACCAGAAAATTTAATGATGTTAATAGAAAATTTGCTAGCTCTAATCCCATGTTAAATACTCAACTTTACACACTTTGTCTTTTAAGGGGTAATTGTTTGACATGTGTAATCTCTGTCAGAAAAATATTTGAATTGTTAATGAGAAATAAAACAAAAGTATTTTTTCAAAGTATTTATTACCTTACATTTGTGTTAAAAGCAAACTTTTTAAATATCTTGTGGCAATAGCAAGATTTAATTTAGCAAAAGAATTTGATAATTATACACAAATAAATCTAATAAAATATTCAAATTACAGAGTTTTGCACAGAATTGTGTAATCAAAACAGAAAAGCAAAATACATTCTCAAGCATACGATATAAAATCCAAAATATTATTTTTATCTTTTATTATTTAGGTGATCATAAAAATTCAGTCAGTTTCTCTAAAATGTATGTGTATCCAACAATGAAATATATAAGTAATATCATCACACAAACTTATGTTGATTATATAAAAGAAACAAAATACAAAGAATAAGTGCAATAACCAATATATTTGCTAGTCATGACCGAAAAAGTTAGTTTTTGCCACATTTTTTTAAAACAAATACTTTTAAATTGAAAATCTTAATTTCAATAATGTTAAAATATGATTACTACATGCTGGCCAACATTTTATTTATTTCAATGTATAATTACTGTTAATTTGATGAATAATATTCTGTTGGGCAAAGAATTTAATATAATACATACTATATACCCTTTATTATTCAATGCCATATTTTAAGATTTTCTCAATCGCCAAATTACTTTTATCAATAATTAAAAATAGTGTATCGTAATTGGAAAAATTTAGAAGAAGATATCACAAAAACATATTATGTTTCCAATTTAAATTATTTAAACCCTCGAAAAAAATTAAACTAAGTACTCGGTTGCATAACATACTGGAAACCAATATGTATTACTGAAACTACGTACTCGGTTGCATAACATACTCGAAACCAATATGCATTACTGAAAATTACACAAATGATGTCATTAAATATTTAGTTTGAGCGATAGAACAAAAATATGCGTGAAAAAACAGAATCAATAAGTCAAATTTATCCTCAAAATTTTACGACAGTATTTGGCCACATTGTCTCTCATAGTACCTATACATTTCTTACTTCAACCGTAGTAGTCTTAGTTTAGGCAAAAATATCATCTAATTATGAATATGATACTTTACAATCATTTTATTTTAATATTGAATGTCGAATAATTCTTACATCTATATTTGCACCTCAATATGATTTTATTACTTCTTTGACATTTTATTACTTCTAAATTGTGTCAGGTATTATTACACAGCAGACATTCAATAATTTCCATCGAGTACATTTTTTGAATAAATAATTTATTTAATTATTCAAATAATTGCCATTGCAAAAAATATTGGCTAAATACATATGAATCGGCATCAGAAACAATCCCACTAAGCGCATGTTCTCTTTTAAATATTGTTTTATCAAAAATAAAACACACTTCAAATACTACAACATTACATTGATTTGTTTAAAATTAGGCTCGGGGTGCCAGTGCTACATACAACTAATGCAATTTATGTAGGATTTATGAAAATTAAAATAGTACTTGACAAATTATAAAAAATGGACATAGTTTAGATTGAGAAAATTAAAACATTATTTATAAAAAAAAAATCGAGCATATTTTTAATACAGTATGAATATTGGTATTATTTTGTTAGTCGATGTATAAAATTTTTAAAATAAATTGGTAAAATTTGGTTTGAAAAATGATGATATAAATAAAGCATGTCTGCACCTGCACATATATGATGAACTAAAGGGTTATATTTATTTATATACATATCAATATGAAAGGGAAAAGATATTAGGCAAAAAACAAAAAGGAAAAGAATCTTTCATTCTTATCACACACCTAAGTATTAATATAGTTAGTAGAATATCATAAATAGTACATTAAGTATCAAAATTGTGTATTAAACATTAATATACCTAGTTATTTTTAATATATCTAAGCTCAAATTAAGAAAGAAAATATGATTATTTTTTGTGAAAAAAAAAAAAAAGATTTATATTAATACAACAGTAGCATTCTTATGATTGAAGATATGTAAACAGAAAAACTGCAGTGAAATTAAATATAAAATATTCTGATGGAGCATCGACGGTTTAGCCCTTATTCTCCACGGCGACGGTAGACAGACTAGTATGGGCTTTGTTCACAGTTGTCTTGAATTGTTCAGGAACAGGAAGTTCAGCCTGTAAAGTAATTTATTTCAATTAATTTCCTTGCATGACAATTATATGATTGAGAACCATATGGAACTCTTCTGCCTTTAGTCTGAAAACAAAATCTATACTATTTGGCGCTTATGTTTTGCCTTTGCTATTTGACTCTGATTGTTGTCATGTTATCAACGCTCAATTATGCTATGCAATTAAGTTTTGAGAAAAGACACCAGGAGGAATATTGGTATCAGGTGGTACGACCATGTGACAAACGAGGTTCATTTTTGGGTGTAATAGCAGCCTATAACTACTATGATACATGTGAGGTGTTGGAGATTTTTTGAACACGCGTTAAATATGCCACCTGGCATCACAGGTGCCTTGTTTTATCACTTATGGAATTAATCGGACGCCCATCTCAGGAGTTCTACAAGAGAGGTATCCTTCGGCTACCAAAAAGATGGAAAAAGGTCATTGATCAAAATGGCACATACATAATTGATTAAACCTCTTTCTTATTTTTCTAGTAAATGATTTTCAAAAAACCTAAAAAAACTGGACAAATATATGTGACAACCCAATATAATCTATCTTAGTATATTGTCCACTTCAAACTTATCATGAATACATAAATTTATAGATATCGGTGGTTCAGTATTGTATTTCTACAGACTTGACCTAGTTAATAAGATGTCTGTCTTCCAACCCAGGAGTTGAAGGTTCTATTCCCATTGATACCTGGAATTTTTAAAGAAGGGTTCCAGTTTGGTTTTCACTTAAGACATATTTAAAACCCTTCTGGTTAGTTGGATGAGATTGCCACATGGCAATAAGCCCTTCAGGTTTCAACACAAATTTACATTCAAATGAATGTCATGTATTTCCAATATAAATATCAACTCGCAATTTAAAAAAATACTGAGTTATGGGCTGATCAAGTTTGTGCACATCATTTTAGGATACCTTGTATGCTTGGGTAACTTACATAATCCCCATTGGCCTTAGGCACAAGGACGTTCATCTCAGAAGACTTGGAGCTGACAATCTCCACATTGAGGGACTCAGGGCTGAGGTACATCTGGCAGCCGTCAGTCTTGTCTATGGAGATGGTGGGCACTTTACTCAGCACCTGCCAATTTAAAATTACAAATATATTATAGATGTTCTGATTAAAGATATTTACATACACACCTAAAATATTTCCTAAGGGTAAAAAATGAAATATAGAAGAAAAAAACATATTACTTCTAAAAGTTTCAAGTCAACCATAGATATTGATATTTTTATAATCTACATATATAAAATATACAGGTAGTACTTGACTTTTGCACATACTTGGTTCCTGTTAATGTTTATGAGTCAAGCAATATAAAAAAACATGAAAATGCGTACAATGGATACATACATACACGCATGTATAATATTCATGAGTGCAAAATATTAGGTGTTCTCAAAAGTTATTACATTTTTCATAATTAAGCACTTTGACACATTTCGGTTCTTTGGTAGTCAGTTACAGCACAATTTTTGCCTGGAAATGACAACTTTAAAAACCACCATTAAAGAATTGTATTATAGATAGTATTATATCAATAGCACATCAACATTTTGGAAAGGAGTTTGGGTACCTTACAAACTGATGAAAATAAATGGTTTGTGTTACACATGCATTTTGCTTAACCTTAAGCACTCAGTTTTTGGTGCACAGGTGGCATGTATATTTTACCAGTATGACTCAGTTATCGGCTGACCACCAACATGGTTACTTTTGCTTTAACCCTTCCTGTCCTGTCATTTGTAACTAGTACATATTGCTTCTAAAATTTTAATATCTCTATAAATATAATAAATACTGGGTTCAGATTTTAGGTATTCCTCCGTAATACATTTACGCATTGAATGAAAAAAGTAATATTAATAATAATTAGCACTTATCGGCCACATCAGAGATATTTTGTGAAAATCGGGAATAAATTCACCGATACAATCAAACGTGTGCCAGTGTGTGTGACGTAGGTATATTCATTCTAAAAAACCACTATGGGTGAGGAAGTGCACGTCTCACTCTCACTCTACTTTGGTATATGGGAACGCAAGAAATAGAATCTCAGTTCGCTCGCTTCTCTCGCTCAGTAGCTCACGGGCTTTTGTTCGAGGTGGTCGCTTCGCCCGTTTTGTGAACGTCGGCCGTTTTTTTTTCATGTTTTCAGCAATTAAATTTTAATTATTATCACTTGACTTCAAATTTAATTAATTTAAGCGATTGGCTATGAATATTCTTATTTTTTCGATTTTAAATCGTTCATTTTTACATGTGTATTGGTGTGTATTTAACACACAGCACCGGAACGCGCTGATTTTTTTAGCACAGGGAGGGAAAGGTTAAAGACAAATTTCACACGCAATGCTTATGCTTACTTTGAGTTCATATGTTTATTTAATCTCATGAACATTCAACAATACTATTATTTAATTTTGAGATATATACAGTTGACATTTTCATTATATTTTTGACATTTAGTGTACTGTTATTTTTGACATAACCTAAAAAGGCATCTACTTTATGCAATGTTTCAGTTCAGGAAATTTCATTGGTTCAAGAAGAATTTAATAATAGTGATGATGAATTTGTGTCTCTAAGTAAAGAATATGGTACTTAGGATGATGGAGATATTGATTACAATTACATGGCAAAAATGGGGGCAGTTAGCCATTCAAGACGACCTTGAAGTGGTGGAGGAACATGGGCTAATAGAAGTTAGTGTAATCAAAGGTTCATTGTATTTAATCAAAATGAATAAGGATTACAGCCGATCTATCATAAGAAATACAAGTATAGGAAGGAGTTAATTTTACAATTAGCAGGAAATACAAGTGAAGATCAGAAAAACAAGACTACCAAGTACTAAGGACACTGAAGAGCGCCTGGATGGAAAGTCTACATTTTACAGTCAAAAAGGACGAGATATCTAAATACTAACACATCGATCACTAAGTCCCGGGACTAACCAACAGATGGCGCATCTAATAACAAATCTATACCATTCTCAGTTAGTACCAACTTTTAGAAGTTACATGTCAAACTTTCATGACATTCCGACATTGTGTCATTGAGTTACAGTGGTTTTAGGTACGCTACTTTTGATATTTTCAAAACAATGGGAAAAAACTAATGTCGTGTGTTGATAAAACATTGCTTTTTAATGGAAAAAAAAACTGTTCAAACTCAGCGATGGCTTGAAAAGTGTTATCCGGGCTCTGCTCCGTCGAAAACAACCATTTGTCGGTGGTATGCTGATTTCAAACGCGGTTGTACAGACACAAATGATGCTGAACGCTCTGGTCGTCCAAATGAAGCTGTTACACCAGAAAACATTAAAAAAACCCTCAAAATCGTGATGGAAAATCGCTAAGTAAAGTTGCGTGAGATAGCTGACATCCTGAAGATATCATTTGGTAGTGTTTACACTATTTTGCATGAACATTTGGTCATGAAAAAGCTTTTTTCGAAATGGGTGCCGCATTTGCTTACAATGGAACAGAAACAACAACGCATCGATGATTCAGAGCACTGTTTGGCACTGTTTACGCGAAATAAACAGGAGTTTTTGCATCGGTATGTGACAATAGATGAAACTTGGATCCACCGCTATATTCCGGAATCAAATCGGCAGTCAGCTGAGTGGAGAGCAGCCGGTGAAAGTCATCCGAAGCGACCAAAAACTCAACAGTCGGCCGGGAAGGTTATGGCCTCCATATTTTGGGATGCGCATGGTATAATATTCATCGAGTTGAACTTCGAATTGCTTCCACACCCACCGTATTCTCCAGATTTGGACCCCAGCAAGTATTGGATGTTCGCAGACCTCAAAAATATGCTCCAGGGAAAGAGATTTGGCTCCAATGAAGAAGTGATTGCCGAAACTAACGCCTATTTTGTAACCAAAGATAAATCGTTCTACACAGCTGGCATAGAAAAGTTAGGAAAGCGTTGGAATGAATGTATCGCTCTTGAAGGAGACTATGTTGATGAATAAAGAAGAATTTTGGCAAACAAATATTGTTTTAGTAGTTAGTCCCGGGACTTATTGATCGATGTGTTATATACAACAATTGTAAAATACCCGGAGAAAGAAGGAAAACTGTGTGGTTTTATGAGACATGTACCAGGAAGCCAGGCCTTCATCTTGGAAAATGCTTCAAAAAGTACCACTCAGTAGAAATATAAATAATATGGTACTTTCTTTAATAATACTCTCTGTTTCAATAAAATCCAATACTAAATAAACATTTTATGATTGATTATTTCAAGTTTATCTAAAGATATTTATTACATATAAAATTAAATAATACCTACTGCAAACACATATAGGTGTAAAATTGAAGTGGTAAAGGGTTAAAAATATTGACTCAGGCCCATTTTTCAAATGTGTTATTACTGTTGTCGAGAAATAAATTCTTTATGATAACCGAATGCGTTCTAAACAATGATTATCCTTAAGTTAACTACCTGAACCCGCTGTTAAAGTTAACTTTGGATTACGAAAGACCTTGCTTTGTGTTTGGTGGAATATTAGTGCAATATAACTTTTTGAACACCTGAAGCAACAATCACCGCAGATGTTATTGGGTTTTTTCCTAAATTGATAATTTAGACTCCTCGACTGTACGGAATAGCCAGTTAAATGTATGAAATTCAATTGATTAATAGTATAAGTAAGAAATATATACGAAAGAGTGAGTTGTACGAAAGCTGAGGATTCTCTGTATCATTTTATAAAAATTGGAAGAAGCCACGAATCATTCTCAAAAAAGTTATTTTGTGTCCAAATCAGAACCATACTTAGATGTATCATTCTTTCCAGATATCATTTCTTACCTGACAAATTAAGAGATATATCAGGTCTGTAAATATGAAACCGGAATTTTTTTATAGAAAATACAGTGAAACCCCGTTTTAACGTTTTTATGGGGACTGATAAAAAAAAACGTAATTAGAAGGAAAACATAGATTCGGGGTTAGAAAAAAAATAAAAAAATTGAAAACTATTTTTTATTTAGATAATCACGCAAATCGGTTTGGTACATATTATTGTGCTGGTTTACAGCTCTTTCGATCTTATAAATCGATAAGAAAGTTTCATCTTGTACGTTTTCAATGCTTGTAAGGCCCTCAATATGCCTCATAGCATCTTCTTTTGTTGGAATTTGATGGATTAAGTTTACCTCTTCTTCACCAGATAATTCTTTGTCGGATAAGTTTTCGTGGATGTGACTGTGCACTATATCATCGATATCCATAACTTCAGATGTCATCACAATTAAAGTAGGAACATCCGTCTGCTTCCAATCTTCAGCGATCTCCAAATCAACACTTCGAGATTCCCCGCAAACTGATCTATACACCACAGAGTGCCTCTTCTTGAAACGATCTATCTAGCCATTTGATTCAGTCAATCCTTTGGTATTTAATCAAGACGCAATATGCAGGGCCTTATCTCGAATTAATGGACCGTTGATTGGCATATTGCTGGAACGCGAGCTGATAAGCCATTCTTTAAGGATTTCTTCCATATCATCGTATTTTGAAGGTTGTATGTACATGCGTTTTTTCGCCATGGGACCACATTGCATCGCACTTTATTCAATTGATTCGAAAAAAAATGTAAATTGACACACCAAATACACGACAATTGAAATTGTATGTACACGACCGACACATTTAAAACACAAGCACAGATACAGTCTGCCTGCCTCTGATTCGCTAAATTTCCCATCAATTGCATCGTATTACACGACTCGTGTAACCTTGACCGCTGCTTGAGCGCTGCAAGTGCACACGTGTCTATAAATAGAAACAACATATTTCTGCTTCCTAATATTCATTTCAAATATTTTAAATCGTCGCACATTTAATTAAATATGTTTATAAATTGATTTGCATTTTAAATATTTCAAACGTAAATTGCGGGAAATAAAAACATACAAGCGAGTACTAAAATAAAACGGGATTGTAAAAATCGAACGCAAATAGCGGGAAAGCGTGAATTCCGGGCACGTAAAAACTGGGTTTCACTGTACACATTTATTGTATTATATGAAAATGTTAAAAAATATTTTATTCAAAGTATTGCCCATCGCTAGCTACACATTTTTCCCACCTCTCGGGCAATTTGTGGATGCCACGCCAAAAAAACTGTTGCTCTTTTGAGGCAAACCAATCATCGAGCAATTTTCGTAAGAAGTGAAGCGCTGATCAGCGAGTGCGTGTCCCATCGATGCAAATAAGTAGTAATCGGATGGAGCCAAGTCTGGTGAGTAAGCCGCATGCAAAAGTATTTGCCAACTAAACGCCTCAATCGTTTCCTTGACCGGTTTTGCTGTATGCGATGGTGCATTATCATGAAGCAAAATCACTTTGTGTTGCCTCTTTTGATATTCTGGTCGTTTTTCACGCAATACTTGGTTCAAATCCATCATTTGTTGTCGGTTAGTGTTCAGTATTAACGGTTTCGACAGGTTTTAGCAGCTCATAATAGATAACACCTTTCTGATCCCACCAAACACAGAGCATTGTCTTCCGTCCATAGCGATTTGGTCTTGCAGTCGATGTCGCTGGTTTGCTTGGAGTTACCCATGATCTTTTACGCTTAGGATTCTCGAAACATACCCATTTTTTATCGCCAGTCACAATTCGATGGAGAAATGATTTTCTTTTGTACCTGGCGAGCAGCATTTCGCAAGTGGTTTTTCAGTTTTCCTGCTGTCTTTCATTCAGTTCATGTGGAACCCATTTTCCCACCTTCTAGATCTTTCCCATGGCTTTCAAACGTATGGAGACGGCTTCTCGTGTCACGTTTAATTGATCCGCGAGTTGTTGTTGCGTTTGAGCGTCATCCTCATCCAACAATGCTTGTAATTCAGCATCTTCAAACATTCTCGGTGGTCTTCCACGTTCTTCGTTTCTCACATCAAAATCGCCCCTTTTAAATTTTTTAAACCACTCAAAGCACTGTGATTTACCAAGAGCAAGCTCACCGTAAGCCTCGACAAGCATTCGATGCGATTCTGCAGCAGTTTTCTTCAAATAGTAACAGAAAATCAATGCTGTCCGCAAATCGTAGTTTTCAGGCACAAAAACAAGCATGTTCAACGCTATGAAAACATATGTAGTTGTATTAAACTTGTATTGTTGTGAGTTAAAAGTCTTTGACAAATTTAAACACAAGAAAAAGGCGCCAATAACGCGGTTTGAGTCACTACATTGATAACTAGAGCCATCTATGAGCAAATTCCGGTTTCATATTTACAGACCTGACATAGTTCCAAAACAAAATATTTAATTTCCTTTAACCCTGGTGTGGGCTGAAAAACATCTGGTGTCCCCGTGGCTGGGCTCGCCCTATATTGGTGGGGTGTATCTTGGCCGGGGGGATGTTATTAGATGAGCCCAGACCTTTTGATAGCTTCTGTTTTATAATGTATTCTCTTTTTAATGTGTTCTTCAAATGTGTCTAAATGTATTATGTACATACTATAATATGTTGCTATCAATAAACCTGTATTTATTTATTTAAACTGAAGTGAATTTTTATCATGAAAACTTCTATAAATTTTGGGTTATGCACATTAATGAAAAAATGTGTATTCAAAATTTAGAAATATATAAACTGTGAGGACAACTTAAGGACATAATTATGCACTTCCATAGTATCTTAAATTTTTATTCTTAAAACAACTACAATCAATTTATTATAGATGCTTGAAAATATTTTTCCTTGTTTGTTATTTGGGTGCTTTTAATCAGGATTTTAAATATAAAATTATTTGAGTGGACAGTCCTTATATTAGTTTATTTAAAAAAAGTCCTAATTGAAAAAACTTAAAATAATATATTGGAATCTTGATAAACTTACCTGCATCTGAACAGATTGGCAGTTAACAAACTCAATGCTGGAGACCAAGGCATCAAACACTACTGCGCACTTGGTGCAAGAGTCCAGCACAATGCTGTTAATCTTCCCTTTCACTGTGAGAGAGCTCTCGCGGCACTTGAACATGTACACCACATTGTTCATCTCTGCATCCTCCACGAGCAGCCCCGAGTTGCCCTTGTGGTGTTCCTGAAATTCCGATAGCAAAAAAATTGTGAAATTCAAAAGAGAAAACAAACCTTTGGAAATTTGTTGTAGAGGAAATTCAATCTCGGGGAAAAATGAAACTGAAGTATCAAGTTAATTAAATGATTCATTTGTATGGTTGATAATGGCGGACACATATTGAAGAGTCTGGTCAGGGACAATATTGTATTTAAACTGACTAATCGAGCCTTTAGATTAAGAACCACCGAAGAAGGAGAATAATTCACAGCTCGCCATCACACATGTTGGAAATACTACTGCACATAGACAGGCCACAACATTTGCACATGTCTAGCACATATGAGAATTGTTACCAGACGAACTTTTTACCAGACTGATAACTTTGGAATCAAACCTAAAACTCTGGTTGGAAGACCAGCATCTTATCAACCAGGTTATGAAGGTCATCTTTGAACAAACATTGAAAACGGCAATGAATATATTGTTCTAGAACCAGGGGCGCTATAAGATTAGATTTAAGGACATCTATAGAAAATACATCTAGTCATTTGGGCTAGATATCCTGCATTGGGAGCAGTAAGCTAAAAACCGGAACCTGTGTAGGAGTATTGTTCGCAAAGAATATCATGTTCATAACCAGGCCAGGCACAAACTAATATAATATACTGGAAAAAAAATTTTTTTTCTGAGAATTGTGCTAGCAAAGCACAAAAATAACAATATTGTTGATCAATTTGCAAAACACACTGCTTTCTTATTCATGTTGACCATAAAATCCCTGTATCGACTAGCTATTACGTCAGGCAAGTTAGGGATCAAAAAAATTCCCAAGTAAATAATCATCATGGAGAAAAAATGCTGTCTAACAATCCCAAGAACTATCAATTTCCCATAACTTTGTTGGGTTGCAAACTTATTCCAAATCAACACTTTTTCGAATAAGATCATTTTTCATTACAAACTTTTATATTTTTTATTGGTTATACTCGTATTGTCTAAATTATTAAAAATATTAGAAAACATTCTGATAATGGTTGGTGGGATCTCTGTATTTGTTGTATCCTTATACAATGAATAGTGATTTTTTCCTATTGGGGTATGCAGAAAGGACAGAGTGTCCGACTTTCCTATCTTGACACACATATTTCACCTCTTCCACATTCTTATACCTTCTCATAAAACTCCTACGATTTCTCTGAATTCTAACATTTTCTTCTCTCAAAATATCACAATATCAAAATTCCCTAGATCCAACCATACTTTTCTTGGTCAACCTCTACCACGCCTTGCATTGTATATTAGTTTTGTTAGTTGTTCAGGGATTTAAAGAACACATTTGAACGCGAGAGTTCAACTAGGGGAAAATGTACTGTATTACACTTTTATTGTATACCTGGCCCATAACTTTCCCATGTCACTATAGACTAAATTTTATGCAAAAGGCAAAGAGAAAATTGCAAACAACGCTGAATATAAATAGATAAAGGCACCGATGTATCCTTTTTTGAAATATAAAGTTGATTTACGATAGCAAAAGTGTTTAATGTATTATATTGCTAGCAAATTCACAATGTGAAAACTGGAATAAAAAAATGTTATGTTTTAGTAAATATGAAAAAAAAACTCACAATAAGCCATTTCTTTCCATCTCTGGTAAACACAGGTGGCTTGTCAATCTGCCCAGCTCCAGGAGTGGGCAATCCTTTGGAGAAAGGCTTGGGGCCGGGAGCGGGGGCCTTGAAGGGTGCAGGACCTTCACGAAGAGTCGTATTCTTGTGAGTCTGCATGTCCGATGTCACTTTCTTAAGGCCTAAAATAAGTCAAAAATAGTTCATAGTAATTTTTGGGTAATGATATTTAGCTACCAGTTAGTTTCTTAAATTAAATACATAACTATTAATTTTTAAAACTAGTTTGTATGTTTACATGTTTATGAAGGCATTAACTCTTATATTACTGATACTGTTGGTAATATATATTTTCACAGCAACTTAAGCTAGCCAAGGTTTTAAGGAAAGTTAAACACAGAAGCAAAATTATGATAAATTTCATGAAATGAATTGAAATATTAGAGAACGAAAATATGAGGAAAATTAATAGATTCAATAGTTCAAAATCCAAGAAGTTTATTTGTCAGATACACTACACTACTAAATATCCATTTAAAATTTAAACACTTGAAGTAAATAAAAAAATAAGCGATAAAGTTAAATAAAGATTTGTCTTAAAAAAAATATTTATACAACATTGTGGAATAAAAAAAGGTTCATTTGACTGTAATTAAAAGGCTCATTTGATGAACAAGAATTTAAAATTACAACTCACTCTTGGTGACATCTTCTCCTCGGTTTATTTCTGCAAAAAGTGCACTTCGGTCATCACCTCCCGGTGCATTTCCAAAGTCTCCCACAGGTGGGGGACACGGTGGGGGAGGGGGCAGTCCGCACGGGGGCGGGGGAGGACAGGAACCTTTACCTGGCAACACCACAATTGTTACAAGCGGAAGCAAGCATGTGCAAAGTGCTAAAGAGACTACTTCAAAGATGACAGTAGATGAGCATTTCTAGCTATTCTTAGCTAAGGATTGTGGTTCATAGGTTTAAAAGATTTTTATATTATACATGTTGAAAATCAACAAAATGACATGTGATGAATTAATATTATTTTAATACAATAAAACGATGAATATCAAAAGTCATAGCCAAGTTTGAGAATAAAATTTTGTTCTAATTCTAGGATAAAGCTTTTTTATATGTAACATACTTGATCTAAATTATATTCAAAAAATATAAAGCCTTACCATCATTTGAAATATTATTATAAATTAATTATCTACAAAACCTAACAATATTTTTTTCTTCAAATTGAAACATTTGCTTTTAGAATAGGCAAAACCAAATTCTATTTCATTAAAAATCCATAATCTACACATATCAAACAAAAATGCATTTCTTTTAATGGAAATTGATAACTCACTAGCCTAGACATATAAGCCTAGTATTAATTTGATTCAAAAAAGAAAATATAGTTGTAATATTTAGGACAACAAAACCTTTTGTCTTCATAATTGTTAAACTGAATATTTTACAAACATCAAAAATAAATATTTATAATAAAAAAAATCATATATTTTAAATTTTAAGAAGATATTGTAACTTTAATGCAAGATTGTCATGGGTCGAAATTGTTCATAAAATGATATACATAACTGAACATTAGTGACTCTTTGTTATGGAAAATTATCATATCTCTTTTCAACAATTAAAAGCATTAGTTCCATTTATTTTTAAAGTTTTAATGTATCACTATCATAATCTGAAATACAGTTTCTGGCAATAAAAATAAAAATGAGATTATATATTCAGAAATATTTCATTTTAAAATGTTGCAGCATCATTTAAAAATGTCAATTCAAGTATTCTCCATGAATGGTATAAATTTTACAATACCATAATTCGAGTTAAGATAAAAAGTATAACCTCTTAATTTTTTATTTAAACGCAAAATTGTAATGTAATATTTTTTTTCTAAAATGCTCTCTATAATATTTTTTTATTATACATAGTTGCATAATTAAACATTTGTAATCCATATATTTTAATACTTACTTTCCAGATTCCCTGTCATTTAGACTTGTGATAGTCTTCCATTCAATGTGTGCTTTATACCATTAATGAATAAGATAATATACATTAACACGTTCATTGCCCACCTAATACGAGTAGTAGTGAAGTAGTGCCATGGCCTAAATATTATTTAGGTATTAGTTATTTTATGTGTAGATAATAAAAATTAGAAATATCCACTATTTATTAAAAAAAAATATATATATATGTATTTATATAATATATAGTCAGTCTTCTGCAATCAGTTTTATTGGCGATGGCCAATTAATGCTCCCTTTTCAGTAAATAATTAAGAAAGGACAAAAATGTAAAATATATTACAGACAACGCGAGTTATGTTCAAAATCACATGTGAAATTTTGTCTGGAGTTGTTGCCACAAGCACTTACCACTATCACTAGGGTCACAACGGGGGTGTATACTGGTTCATATAAGTTACTGTAATCTGCTATACTGTATCACATGCATGGTCCCTAGATGTGTCCCCACACCTTACACCTCGCAATATCACATGGTAGGCAGTGAACATGTTAAATAATGTATAATTCTTAGCCCTCACCAAACAAATAAATACCTTATTGCAAAAATTCAACCTTTTGTACAATAATCAAAACCTACAAAGTTTATGATAAGAATTACAATTTTTGCTTGTTTATTTTTGGATTTATTATTTTGAAAAGAAATGTATAATTACGTTTTTTATCTTATGAATATAAAAAAAATCGATTCAGGTTTTAAAAAACAAAATATATCATCAAACAATAGGCTCATTGCCTACTGTGTGAAGATATATTTCTCTGATATCTTTCACAGTGTCTTTGGTCGGAAGTGTTAGCTGGAATTTCAGTGTGTACGTGAAAGAAAAAAATGAAATCTCTCTAACAATATTCTTTATTAATACATATTAGATGTGTATGTAGTTATGAAGCCATAGAATAATTGTTTTAACTTCTTTTTAAATTCTATTTAATTATTGTGGAATATATAAAGATCTTTGTGGTTTTTTAAATATGTACTAATGGCTCCGTTTAAAGGCAAATTTTATGCAGAGTTTGTATTAAATTTCTGTAAGTAGAAAGTTTTGAATGTCATACTATAATTAAATACATTTAAATCTTTTGATGAGAGGAACTCTGAACAGTCCAACCTATGTATACATTTATAAAGCTATGTCACATTAAGATTTTTGGGTAAATTGAGTGTGTATGAAGAATAGTATTAATTTTTATATTGTAACTATTATATTGTGGATTCCAAATAATAGAGACATTTACCAAATGAACTATAAATGTTTTTGTTTTTTAGAAGCATTTACTTTACATAATATGAAGCCTAATGTTGCAAAGAAAATATTGTAGTTTCAAAGAGATTAAAAAAATTCCCAACACTGTATAGAAGAGAGAGTATCTAGAACTCGTAATAAATAAACTGTACATCAGAAAGAAACTAATAGTGTCATGATTCTAACCAGCCCAAACTAATCCTGTGGTGTGGTGCTGCTTGACAAAGGCTTGCAGCTCTTGCAGGGTCTGCACCCAGGACTTGCACCAATCCACGTGCTTCTTGTCCTTCTCCTTCCAGTCCTTCAAAACTCTGTTTGTATAAAACTGCCCAGCATCATTCATCTCCTTCACATAAGGAGCAGGGGTAGGACTCTGCAATATTAAAAAAAAATTTTATACAGTATTTCATTACAATATATAAAAATACCTACTTACTGCAGTATTACGAGGCGTATCCAGAAAGTAAGTGTACTGAGGCTCTCACGACCGGATGGATTTTATTTTTGACATGTTGGCTACACTTCCGTGTAGCCTGACCCTTCCCCTCCGCAACGAGACCGGTTCGAGGTCAGTACGTTGAGAAGTGTCGACGCGACAACACGTTTCGTGAAAAATGTCAATCCAATCTCCCGCCAAGTGCGAAATACGCAGCGTCATCCGTTATCTCGTTTGGAAGGGAAAACCTCCGGTTGAGGTTTATAATGAGGTGAAAACTGCATATGGTGATAAAGCTATGAATCGTACGAGTGTGTACAAGTGGTGTCGCGAGTTTAAAAACGGTCGTACGTCTGTGCATGATGATCAGAGGAGCGGAAGACCTTCAATTGTGACTGACGAAATTGTGGAAAAAATCGAAAATGCGCTCCGTGACGATCGCAGATTGACTGTGGATGAACTTTCTGCGATGTTTCCGCAAATCTCCAGATCTCTACTACACGAAACCATCACAGAAACCCTCGGATATCGGAAACTGTCCGCGAGGTGGATCCCAAAACAGCTGACAGACCGACACAAGTTGAATCGAGTGGAGGCCGGGCAAGAGTTTTTGAGGCGCTGCAAACTCCATGGAGATGAATTTCTCCGCTCCATCATTACTGGAGATGAAACTTGGGTTGCACACTACACGCCTGAAACCAAAAGGCAGTCTCAACAGTGGCGTCACACCTCTTCACTCTCCGCCAAAAAGTTCAAAACCACAATTTCAGCCAAGAAAATCATGGCATCCGTGTTTTGGGACTGTCAAGGCCTAATTTAAATTGAATATATGCCTCAAGGGGAGACCATCAACTCTGCAAGATACTGTGAGACCCTAAAAAAATTGCGGAGGGCGATTCAGGACAAGAGGAGAGGCATGCTGACAAAGGGAGTCTGCCTGCTGCACGACAATGCCAGACCACAGACGGCCAACGCCACGAAGGAACTGCTCGCCTCGTTTAAATGGGATGTCCTGAACCATCCCGCGCATTCCCCTGACCTAGCACCTTCAGATTACTATCTCTTTACCTCCCTGAAGCTGCACATGGGTGGAAAAAGGTTTTCAACCGACGAGGAGGTAAAGGAGGAGGTGGAGAAGTGGACGGAGGGGTTGGCGGGAAACTACTTCGAGGAAGGCATCAAAAAGTTGATACACCACCTGCATTGAGAGGAATGGTGACTATGTCGAAAAATAGCTTATATATGTACTACGGTAACCACGTATTTTTTTTGTTTAAATAAAAACAATTGTAACCTACAAAAATTCAGTACACTTACATTCTGGATATGCCTCGTATTTATATTATACATAGTATTGTAATGTATTGGGTGTTAACATAAGTTGTGTCTGTTTTTTTCCAATTTAAAAATGAGCACCAAAAGTATTGAGAGTACAAATTAGTTCGGTCCGTTTCCAAAAGATGGCTCTGGCTGTTATGAATGGTTCATAGTGACAGTTGATTTTGGCGGTTTCAGAGAGGTTAGACATCTGCCAATAATATTCAGTTTATATCGCTTTGAGTTTCATGCAAAAACCTTGTTTTGTACAGTGTTGAAAATGTCGAATTTTGTGTTAACCAAGCAGCATTTGCGGGAGGTTTTAATTTTCTGCTTTAATTGGAAGAAAAGTGCAGCTGAAGCCCATCGAATGCTTGTCGAAGTTTATGGTGACGCTGCTCCAACTGATTAAACATGTAGGGAATGGTTTCGAAGTTTCAAGGATGGAGATTTCTGCGTCGAAGACAAGCCTCGCTCTGAACAGCCAAAAAAATTCGAGGACAGAGAATTAGAGGCATTACTCGAAGAACATCAGAGTCAAATGCAAGAGGAGCTTGCAGAATCATTGGGAGTGACTCAACAAGCCGTTTCCGTACGATTGAGAGCCATGGGAATGATTCAAAAACAAGGAAATTGGGTGCCTTATGAACTGAAACCGAGAGACGTTGAAAGGCGATTTTTCACTTGCGAGCAGCTGATTCAAAGGCAAAAAAGAAAAGGTTTTTTGCATCGGATTGTAACTGGAGATGAGAAGTGGATATTCTACGACAACCCCAAGAAGAAAAAATACTACGCTAAGCCCGGTCAATCGTTGCCTCAACATCAACACCAAAACCGAACATACATGGTTCGAAGATCATGCTCTGTATCTGGTGGGACCAAAGGGGTGTTGTTTACTATGAGGTGCTGAAACCTGGCGATTCCATTATGGGCGATCGGTATCGGCTACAATTAATTCGCTTATGCCGTGCATTGCGAGAAAAATGGCCAGAATACGAGCAAAGACATGATGAAGTTATTCTTCTTCATGACAACGCTCGGCCTCATGTCGCAAAAGTCGTAAAAAAATATTTGGAACCGCTCAAATGGGATGTTTTACCGCACCCGCCGTATTCCCCGGACATCGCTCCTTCTGATTACTGGTTGTTCCGAAGGATGCAGCACGATTTAGCAGGTCACCGGTTCACTTCTTTCGTAGAAACCGAAAATTGGCTCCAAACTTGGATCGCCTCAAAAGACGAGTCATTTTTTCAAGGTGGAATTCGAAAATTGCCTGAGAGATGGTAAAAAGTAGTAGCCAGCGATGGACAATACTTTAATTGATCTGTTCATTCATTTTGTTTAGAAATAAATGCATTGTTGAACACAAAAAAACGGACCAAACTAATTTGTACACCCAATAAAATAAAATGGTAAAGGTTATACGTCATTCGAAAGAAAATTTTCTGCTCTAAAAGACATTGTGTTTGCTTTTACGTTACATATATTATTTTATTTGATTACAAGCCTTCAAAATGGAATGTCAAGTAGACGAAAGTGAGCATTTTAGACACTTCCTTCTGTTCGCGTTTAATCGAGGGAATAAAGCTGCCAAAGCTGCTCGCGATATTTGCAAAGTGTACGGTGAAGATGCTATGAATGAAAGGACAGCTCTTCGATGGTTTTTGCATTTCAAAGACGGTAATTTCGACCTGAAAGATATGGAGCGTTCCGGACGACCAGTGGACTTCGATGAGGACCGCTCAAACCATATTATTCATGAAGATCCCCTTCAAACCACAGTAGAATTGGCTGAGCAGATAAATTATAGTCACATGACTGTATACCGCCATATTAAATCAACGGGAAAAATCCAGAAGTTCGGCGCTTGGGTTCCACATGTTTTTGAGTGAAAACAACAAAAATCAACGTTCGATAATTTCTGCTGGTTTGCTCGCGGGTCATCGAGCTACGCTTGGCCGAGAGCAAAGGTTCCTTTACCGCATCGCTACTGGTGATGAAAAATGGTTTGAAAATGGTGATGAAAAATGTTTGAAGGGGATCTTCATGAATAATATGCTTTGAGCGGTCCTCATCGAAGTCCACTGGTCGTCCGGAACGCTCCAATCTTTCAGGTCGAAATTACTGTCTTTGAAATGCAAAAACCATTGACGAGCTGTCCTTTCATTCATAGCATCTTCACCGTACACTTCGCAAATATCGCGAGCAGTTTTGGCAGCTTTATTCCTTCGATTAAACGCGAACAGAAGGAGGTGTCTAAAATGCTCACTTTCGTCTATTTGACATTCCATTTTGAAGGCTTGTAATCAAATAAAATAATATTATATATGTAACGTTAAAGCAAACAAAATATCTTGTAGAGCAGAATTTTTTTTTTCGAATGACATAACCTTTACCATTTTGTTTTACTTTTGGTGCTCATTTTTAAATTTGGAATTTGGAAAAAAACGGACACAACTTATGTCCACACCTAATATTATGTTTTCATTGTATACAGTACAAACCTGGCAGGTTTATTCCCACATGGTAATCTCTTACAATCAACTAGAAAGAAGTTAAAGAAGCCTGAAGTGAAAAGTAGATTGACACCCTTTTAGACAAAAATTGGGTATCAATGGGAATCGAACGTACAACCTTTGAGCTACAAATCAGGCGTCAATCACCAACTGGGCCATGGGGTTTGTATGCTAACCACAACATCCATTTCTCTATTAGCAAGTCTTTAATTTAATATGCAGGTCAATCCTGACATGTGAATGAGCACTGAATATTTACCGAATGGGTGCAGTTAATGTTTAATTGAAATAACAAGCTTTACTTCAAGTAAATCCTTGCGAGAAGCATCAATCTCTAACTGTCTTCAAAATGTCAATTTGCTTTTCTATGAATTTTTTCATGAAAAACTGTACTGGGGTGATTTGGAAAGAAAGTTTTCGTATTTCTCAGATAGATGTCTAACTTCATTCCAAACATGCTGAATGGATATTATTATGACAGATAAAAGTTTAGCGCATTTTTTACGCAAAGTGGCGTCATTTTTAATTTGGAACAAAATAAGTTGGTTTTCTGTCCTTGATGCTTTTTTATTACCGCAAAGTACAGTGAATGGTGATGATGCAATAAGAGATTGTGTGTGTCAAATGTCGTTTAAAAATTCTATAATGGCGATATATGTTAACACTCGAAGATAGTGTCCGATCTGGAAAGCTGATTACCACTGACGACAACCAAATCAAGGCTTTGATCTAGAATAACCAGTGTTCCATGACATGAAAGATTGCTGAACTACTAAATATATCGAAAACTACAGTCCACGAGCATTTGATGAAGCTTGGTTATGAGAATTGCTACGATGTTTGGGTTTCACATAGTTTAAGCAAAAAAATTAATGTATCAGGGTCTTAATAAGTGATTCATCGCAAAAATGTAACAAAAACAAACCAATTTTGAAACAAATGGTGGTGAGATACAAAAAGTGGATTGTCTACAATTATGTTGAGCGGAAGAGGCAGTGGCAAGTAAGGTCAACTACCTTTAACCACCCCAAAGGCTGGTCATGCTATACATCTGGCGGGATTGGGAGAGAATCATCTACTTTGAGCTGCTTCCACACAACCGGATGATCAATTCAGATAAGTTCGCCATTGGATCAATTGAAGGTAGCAATGGACTGGTAGTGTCCAGAATTAGTCAATAGGAAGGGTGTCATCTTTCACCAGGACACAGCCAGACCTCATGTTTCTTTGTAGACCTGGCTAAAATTGGTACAGCTGGTCAGGGATGTCCTACACTATTCACCGTATTCACAAGACATAACATCCTCCGATCACTACTTATTCTGGTTCCTAAAGAATTCCTTATGGGGAAGAACTTCACTTCCCTGGAGGCCTGTAAAAATTATATGAATTAGTTCTTCCTCCAGAAAGCTGCAAAGTTCTGGGAGGATGGAATTTCAAAGTTGCTCAAAAGATGTCGTAAGACAGAGTAAAATTATATCTAAATATAAAAATATTGCATTTGAATTTGATTTAAAAATACTCCATTAGTATCCGGATCACCCAATAGATAGCTCTGAATGCCTGTGAATTGAAATAGGAAAATTAAATCTTACCACTGCAACCCATCCAAGAGCAGGAATGCTCTCAGAGATGGCTGAGAGGTGGTTGAAGAAAGGCGAGACCCGATTCTTCTCCCGGAACTCTTGGATAGCCTGGATCTGCTGGCTGGTGGGGGCTAGCAGTCCCTGTAGTTGGGCAGAGGGGGGCTGAGCCGACTGGGTGGCAGTTGTCAGAAATTGCAGTTGGGCTCTGAAAATATTACATGACAACAATTAATTCCATTATAAAAATAATGTAAATTGACTATGATTACATACAATAATGAAATTTATCCAATATTATATAGACAATCTCCATAGCCACTAAACAGTTGTTTTTCAACTCAAGAGTTATAGGTTCCATTCCAGTTGGAGCCCCGCCCCGATTATTGTAAAAAAAGGCCAGATTTTCCGGACCCTCTTTTAAAAGTATTTCTTTCCTGTACCATCTGTAATGAAACCCGAAACTCCCGGATGAAAGTCAAGCATCTTACCAACTAGGAGATAGATCATCAATTTCTATCAATGTGATGCAGGATAGACATGTTCCAGAATTTTATATCTAAAGTTCAAATTTTATAACAGTTGTGGTTTAGATTCTGTCAGTTGACATATTTATTAAAAAGTGGAATACTTACTGGAAAGCTTTCAGTACCAAAGCAGAGTGTGTTGCCACATCACCTCCAATTTGAGATGACAATGAAACATATTGGGCTAGTGGTCCCTGAAAATAAAATCACATGAAATGAGGAAGTATATTTTTTAATAAAACAAATATACACTCCATAAAAAAATATGCACACAGGAGGAATCAACACAATAATTAATAAAAGTTCTAACGCACGTCTTGGAATTTCCCCCTTATTATTATCCCCATCACTCTTTGTGTTCCGGGAATACAAAAATAACTTAAAACACATATACACGTATAAATCTAGGTCGATCCATGGCCTGGCACTCACATTCTCTCTCATTAGACTGAGATTGCGAATCTCCCTATCATAACACTGGTGTATGGTGTAGGAGGCACATCCTTTGATCAGCTACCAAACAGCATTCTCATATATGACTCAACCATCTTCAACGCCTCACCATTATTGTGATTGTTATTTATTTTTATTTTCCACATAATACGGATTCCTGCAAAAGGTTGCATAATGTGGGTTATAGGTAGCTGCTACGTCCAGAAACAAACTATCTCATCATAATACTCATACATGGTACCACCCACCTAATGCATCTGTTCTTAAACAAATGACTTTTCTCTTTTGGACTTTGGTAACACTTCACATATCATTCTACGTGGGTCGTCCAGAAAGTAAAGAACGTTTTGGCATAACTATTGGCATAACAATAAATAAAAATGAAAGATATCAACACAAAACTTTTTTTACAAAGTCACAGTACCTTACTCTATTTTTCAATGTAATCGCCATAGCTGTCTTTTCAATTCCGATGTTGTCTACTGCCAAAGATTTGAGCCAGGATGTCACTTCTTGTTTGAGGTCTTCATCGTTTGCGAGCTGTTTTCCACCCAAAAATTCCTTTAATTTCAGGAATAAGTGAAAATCACTTTCGTGTCAGGGCTGTAAGGAGGATGTCCAAAAATTTCCCACTTAAGACGTTGAAGTTCTCGCTGTGTTCGTGCTGATGCATGCGGCCGTGCAGTGTCATGAATCAAAACCACCTTTCCCGACAACATTCCACGTCTCTTATTTTGGATGGCGCGTCTAAGTCGTTGAAGAGTTTCACAATAGGCCTCTGAGTTTATTGTGTGTCTTCTTGGCATAAACTCCACGTGGATCAAACCCTTTCGGTCACAAAAAACTGTTGCCATCACTTTTCTGGTGTTGAGATTCGGTTTTTCTTTTCCGAGCACACATTTTTTTGTAGCCAAGGTGCTCTGTCACTATTTTATGTAGGAGTGATCGTGAAATTTGTAGGAAAGATTCATGTACTGTGCTTAAAGTTGCCTATAAATTTCGATAGGCCGAACATTTTGTGCATTCAGAAAATGAATGACACTACGCACTTCACATTTGGCGGGATTTTAGATGGGCGCAGCCATTTTGAAAGGTTACAGAACAATGACGCACGACCCTTTAGCAACAAAACTCGGCTAACACTGAAGCGAGGGAAGGATCTAACTGGCGCGCATACGATCGCGGTGGTGGGGGATCGGCGCAGGGCGTGGTGCGCAATCGTTCTTTACTTTCTGGACGCGACTAGTACATACCACCTTTTGTAGTTCACTCAATTCAACTTTGATATTATCTACGTGTAGCTCCATCAGTTATGCTTCATTCTCATCAATATTTAAGAAAAAACTAAAGAAGCACGATTTATCTCAAAAACTCCTATATACGAGGGTGGTCCGATAAGTACTTAGCCTACAAAAGAATAACAAAAATTTTGGAAAAGTGGCGATTTATTTCTCAACACAATCTCCTTTGAATTCGATACACTTGACCCAGCGATGCTCCAACTTCTTTAACCCGTCTGAAAAATACGTTTTCTGGAGGTCTGCAAAGTAGGCCTCCGTGGCGGCGATAACCTCCTCATTCGACTCAAATTTCTGCCCGGCGAGTGACTTTCAAATTTGGAAACAAAAAGAAGTCGCACAGGGCCGAATCCGGAGAAAACGGTGGATGGGGCAGCAGTTCGTAGCCTAATTCTATAATTCTACCAATTTGGCCGTGGCGACGGCGGAGGTGTGAGCCGGTGCGTTGTCATGATGGAAGAGCACTTTCTTCTTCGCCAAATGGGGCCGTTTTTTCTGCAATTCGGCGTCGAATCGGCCCAATAATTCGGCATAGTAGAGCCCTGTAACCGTTTTGTCCTTCTCTAGGAAGTCGATGTAGATCACACTTTTTGAATCCCAGAAAACGGTGGCCATCACCTTTCCGGCCGATAGGACAGCCTTCGCCTTCTTCGGAGCACGTTCGCCGGGTGAAGTCCACTGTTTCGTCTGTTCCTTAGTCTCGGGTGTGTACCAGTGTATCCATGTTTCGTCGACGGTCACGAAACGACGCAGAAACTCCTTCGGATTGCGCTTAAACATCGTCAAACACTGCTCTGAAGTGGTCTCACGGTTGCGCTTGTTGTCCGGAGTGAGCAAACGCGGCACCCATCGCGCCGA
Organism: Odontocerum albicorne; assembly: GCA_949825065.1. Classification (NCBI taxonomy): domain Eukaryota; kingdom Metazoa; phylum Arthropoda; class Insecta; order Trichoptera; family Odontoceridae; genus Odontocerum; species Odontocerum albicorne. Next base: position 29,456,431 of record OX463839.1, read on the forward strand.
CAGCTTTCTCATGTCCAATACTTCATGCAGGATATGACCCACGCGGTCTTTTGAGATGCCTACTGTCTCAGCTATCTCGCGCACCTTCAATCGGCGGTCTGCCAATACGAGATCGTGGATTTTTGTCACGTTATCCTCCGTGGTAGCCGTTTTCGGGGCACCTGGGCGTGGCTCATCAAAAACCGACGTGCGACCACGTTGAAATTCGTTAAACCAATTTTTGACGGTCGCCATCGAAGGAGAAGAGTCACCGTACACAGCATCCAAGCGCTCTTTGATTTCGCTGCGCGATTTCCCTTTCAAAAACAAGAATCGAATCACCGACCGATATTGCTCTTTTTCCATTTATCTCAAATCCGCGGACACGCTCGCTTCCACACGCGGTCAAAACAAAACTACGCGTCCGATTCGGCTGAAATTTTGACAGTAGCTGTTAACGAGAATGTACGAGTACTACGCGATAAAAAATTGCTCTTGCGATAGTGGTGCCATCGGGCGGTGAGGCTAAGTACTTATCGGATTTTTTATCGCGTAGTACATTCTCATCGCCGCCACGGAGGCCTACTTTGCAGACCTCCAGAAAACGTATTTTTCAGACGGGTTAAAGAAGTTGGAGCATCGCTGGGCCAAGTGTATCGAATTCAAAGGAGATTGTGTTGAGAAATAAATCGCCACTTTTCCAAAATTGTTGTTATTCTTTTGTAGGCTAAGTACTTATCGGACCACCCTCGTATGTGCTAAGAGCCAAACTATGGAAAATAGTGAATGAATATGGTGTTGAATGTAAGTTAATACGTGGCATTGAATCATTATATGCCGAAAGTAGTGATGTATTAGAGTGAATGTTGTCTTGACTGAGTGGTGTAAAACTTCAATAGAGGTAATTCAAAGATATGTCATTTTGCCCTGGTTTTTAATATTTACATAGATGAATGTGTGAAGGAACTACAGAGGTGGCATACAAACGTTGAATGAGAACGTGTGCAGATTGATGTATGCTGATGATACGGTAGTGTTAGAAGAGAATGAGGAGGGATTACAGAGTTCAATAAGCGAATTGTACGAGAGATACGAAAAGAAAGATCTGAGAATGAATGTTGCAAAATTCAAAGTCAAGTTAAGGAATTCTGCTATTTAGATATTGTCTTCTCAGATGATGATAGAAGAGTTACGAGAGATATTGAATGGCATGTAGCGATAGAAAACAAAGCCAATAAGGTACTAAAACATATATACTCGAACCAGACAGTATCAAAATCTGCTAAGATTATAGTCTATAACAGTATTATAGTATCAACTTTGATGCATAGAAGTGAAGTGGAAAAAGACTGAAAGGAGTTAAATAAACTCTGTAGAAATGCGTGACTGAGAATACATGTGACAATGTATGACAGAATACAGAACAAAGTGATCAGAGATGAATGTGAACTTAAGGTTGATGTATGAAGTAAGATCAAGAAGAGCACTCTGAGATGGTTTAGGCATGCAGAACGAATGAATGAAGAAAGATAAAAAAAAACAAATATGTATGTACTCGTATGATATGAAACACTCACTTGCAAAATATCTTGATATCCCTGCACACTCATTTTCTCGACTAGTAGTTGCTGTGACTCAGAATCAAGCTGGCTGTTGTTTCCAGGGGAGCAGGGAGACGCGGTGCCGGACTCTTCGGTGGAGGACTCTTCCGGGGGTGGTGGCGGCGGCGGGGGCGGTGAGGGGCAGGACAGTACTCCGGCCACTCGCTCTAGTCGGCACACCACGCGCTCCAAGCGGTCTAGTAGTCTCTCGAGGTCTGCGGGGGCTATCTGGGGGGATATCTGACCTTCACCACCTGAAATAAAGGATAAAAAATAAGTACAACTTATAAATATTTTCAATAATGAACGTTTCCGGTGTATTTTTCAAATGTGATTTTTTTGACATTTCTTAATGAATATGAATATGAACCGCCTACTTAATCGACTCGAAAAATATCCTACATACATAACATGTATTTTGTGTGGTTGGACAAAGTTAATTCAATTTTGAAAGAAGAAAAGTTAAGGAGTAAAGAAATGAAGAAACTGTATGAAAATATCTTTAGATGTGGAGGGCGAAGGAAGTATGTCGTGATAGGAAAGTTTGACACTCTGTCTACCCCAAAAGATAAATAGCGTGATGGTAATAAATCGTACGTATGAAATCTATAACGTATAAAACTTTTTGTACCAATTTCCTTGCAGGATCTTAGGATAAGTCAAAGTCCCTCCTAGTTGAACTTTGAATATTTTTAGTTCTTCCAACGTGGAAATGAAAGAAACGCGATCAATAATACTAAAATGTCGGTTACGTAGCTGGAATACACATACAATTATTAGGGGGACCGAAAAGAAATCAAAATATTTTGACACCCTATTTTACAGTCAGTTGAGACACATTTTTTGTTGCTAGTGAATTAAGACTATTGTAAATGTATTGTTTTCATGTTATTTTTTTTACCGTTATTTAAATAAACAATGTCGAGACCAACAATTGATGAAGAACATTTCCGTCATTGTATGATATTTTTGTTTGATCAAAAAATGAAAGCGAAAGAAGTGACACAGAAAAATAACGAAACGTATGGAGATGTACTGATACTTGATAAGTGTCATAGGTGGATAAAAAATTTAAAAATGGTGAAAGGAACCTCAAAGATGCTCCTAAAACGGAAAGAAAGACCTTTAAAAAAGATGATGATGATCTGACGTCGTTAGTGGAGTCTGATCCTCGACAATCCATCTCAGAATTATTAAGCAAGCTTAGCTTGCCCATGGACAACTATACAGGATCACCTTCATCGCATAGGAAAAAGTTACAGACAAGGAATTTGGGTTTCTCATAAAATATCATTAAATGCACTAGAACAGCGACGTACTACTATATATGTGCGTCTTTCTTATCCAGGCATGAATCTGAACCCTTTTTGCAGCGAATTGTTACCTGTGACGAAAAATGGGTTCTTAACAATAATTATACACGAAAAAACAATGGCTTTCACCAGGTCAGGTAGCTATTCCTACTTAAAAACCGTTTCTAAAGGTAAAAAAGATACTTCTTTGTGTGTGGTGTGATAGCGCCGGAGTTATTAACCTTGCACTACTGAAACCAGGCGAAACAATTACTGCCGACATACTCGTATACTGTCAACAATTAGTCATTATTTTGTAGATACATTTTTAATTATTTTTTAAATAAACTTTTCATTTGTAAATGAACAATTTTTTTTATTTCTTTTCGGTCTACCAAATATTATCATAATGACCCTTTTGCTTGATAATGTTTTAAGAGTTCTTGTATTTTTGTAATAAATAGCTGATTCCTATTTTTTGTAAGTCAAACTTGCCGCGCTTAAGCCCGTTTCAACGAGATACGAAGACAAAAACGCTATGGTTTGTGCAGTTGTGAGACCAATGACGTTTATAAGTGAGCTGTACGGCAAAGCTGAGAGGTTTTTATAACTGGAATATTTCATATATACCATAATGACCCCCTTGAAAACCCTAACACTTCCATAATAATTTAACACACATATTTCGTCTCTGGTTGGTTGGAAGAGATTGCCGCCTGGCAATAAGTCCACCAGTTTGTTTTTACAATGAGGTATTAAATAAATAAACAAATAAAATTCTGTGCACTTCAACGCTCCCAAAAAAATTAAATCACCCTCAAGGGGGGCGGTATTTCCCACATAGGGAATCCCTGATTTATACTAAAAGGAAATGTTGGTATGTCTGTCTGCAAGTTTGTTAATCTCAAGAACCACCGAATGAATATTTCTTGAGGAAGGTTAAGTGAATAAAAAATTACGTTCTGTCTTTAGAAGGCTGAGCAGTAATGATAAACGTAACCAAAACTATGTGAGCTATATCAAAATAAAGTATGAATTAAATGTAATATTTATTAAATCAAGGAGAATCCAAATAATAGGTACATGAGAATACACATATATAATATGTTTAAGTCAGAGCACAATAACTGTTTTTAGAATAATACATTATTGACGATTTTAAACACTTACGCATGGATATTGAAAAAAAAACTTAAATATTGTCAAAATAATCAAACATAAATGTTAATGCCTTAACTACAATATATTTAATAATCATATTTAATAATAATCAAAAATTACTCACAATAAAAAAACCTTAGACTTCAAGTTAAAGAGAAGTGAACGGGAACTGGAAAGTACCTAACATATAATATATATGAGAACGTGTCACCGCAAGTTTTGGTAAATATAATATTTGGACGTATGAGTATATATTATATAATATGTGTACTCGTATATGCTAAAAGAAACTAACTTCCATGGCCTCCGATTCTAAAAGCGACCTCCGTGGCTGAATTGGTAAGACCTGTCTTTCAACGAAGGGATTACGGGTTCAATTCTCATTCCACCCAATTTATTTAAAAAAAATATCAAACCAAATAAATGAATGGGTCATAGATGATTTCCGTCATTCATTTTTTTCCATACGAGCCTATAAAAAGGGGCATGATGTTTCTTTAATTGTCTCAAAACAGGTTAATGTCAATTACATATTGTCCATTTACCAATATTTATGATACCCTAATGTTTTATTTTAATTTTTTTCATGACTAAGAAAGAAAGAGACACCAAACCCCTTATAATAATTTTCAATGAGGATAAAAAGCAGCTTGACTACTTTTTTATGTTCTCAATAATTTTAGTTATAAAAAAATCAGTATGATATATAACATATATACAGTCAAACAGTGTTTAAAAGGCCCTGCCATATTGTTTTTTTATATATCATTCATACCAAGCATCATAATCACCATCACGACATATCCTTATTTGTGTTGGCAGAAAGAACATACCTACACATCATTCTAGCCCACACAAACTTTCGCTTCTGCCACGTTATACTTCGTCGTGATAATCTTCTATTATAAAAGCTTTTCACTCTTCCCTTTTTCAGAATTTCATAAGTTTGGCCAAGCTATTCATATTTATTGGATTATTATCACAGATTCTATTAACCTTGGGTCTACCTTACCACGTTTACTCACGAGTTCGATCGCTGTTAGTACATAATAAAAACCAAAATTCATACAAATTTAATAGTTTTATTGATCCTCATCATTCCACTCATCCGTTAGTGGCTCTAATCAAAGATGGCCCATAAATTCCAGCAGTTATGCGCTGCGTTCTGTGCAAAGGATAAAAATCCTCAATTTTGCTTTCTTTGGTAAGTAATGACTTTGGTCTGTATCTTTGAGTGGATTGTGTGAAAATTTTACAGACACCATCACGCTGTGTCCCTATCGGGGTAGGCAGAAAGGAGAGAGCATCAAAATTTCCTATCGCGACACACATCTTTCGTCTCTTGCACATCCATACAACTTCTCATACAGTTCTTACGATTTTTCTGATTTTTTACATTTCCTTCTTTCAAAATATCATACACATGATCTAACCATATTTTCCTTGGTCTTCCTCTACCACGTATTCAACTCACATTTGCACTAGGTATATATTTTTTGTTAGTCTTTCTTCATTCATTCGTTTCACATGTTCAAACAATCTAAGAGTACTCTTCTGTGTGAAAAATGTGTTACTATTATATTATAACATATTTATAAAGTTGAATATTTAGATCATTTCTAGTTTCAAAACCGAGACGTTTAAAAATATTGTCTTGTCAGTCCCGAAAAGCCAACTTTTCCTGAATAATGCATGAAAAATACAGTGTATCTTAGCTGGATGTTCAAAATTTCTTGAATAAACCGGTACAAAAATAAGAAGCTAGGACATACAAGTAAGTAAAGGATAAATTTATGATTATTTCAGTGGAGATGTGGGCACTAAGAAAAAAAGGCGGAATGAAGACATCAGAAATGAATGTAAGGATAAAATGGATGTGTTAAGTAAAATGAAACAGGCATACGTGTATCTCTAAATTTACTGGGGCCAAGACAAGACAAGACAATGGTCAGAGAATAATGAACTGATCATTATAATCAAATGTAGTTTTTAGTATACTGAAGTATGGAAGTAAAGCTTGGAATTGGAGGAGAATAAGAAATATTAAAAATCTTATTTGTATTGTTGTTGAGATGCGTGTACACTAAGAAAAAAATATGGAGTGTCGGTGTATGAACAAATGTGGAATTAAGACATCAGAAATAAATTTGAAGAAAGGAGCGATAATATGGTTTGGACATGTGGAGAGAATGAATGATGGATACAAGTCAGAAGTGCAAGGTTTGCATGGAAGAGCTAGGCCGAGTAAAACGTTGCTGGATTAAGTGGACTAGATTTAAAAGAAGATCAAATGAGAAGTATGAATAATAGAAGATGTATGAATGTGGAGGAGGCGAAAGATATGCGCTTGATTAGAAAAGTATGAAGATCTGTTCTCTCTGCCTACCCCACATGGGACACGACGTGATATGTGTAAAAAATATACTATTAACATAATCCAGCGCAATTGAAAAAAAATGTATCACTAATGATATTATTGTTTCAAATTTAAGTACCTAAACTTTCTCGCACCATTTTACTTTTACGTTTTAGGTGTGTTCAAGAGTCTTATGTCATTTCCCATTATTTTATTTCATATTATGTGTTACGTGCCCAACCTATGAAATGAACATGACACGTGTGTGCGAGGGGATTTCTTATATTTTTACGCATTTTTACTATATTTCAGCCGGTGTGAATATTTGAAAGGTTTTTTTTATTTGAAAGGCGAAGAAATAATTCGGAGGGGTAAAATTTATATCGGGGAAATGTTCTGCATGAAAAAAGGGGAAAAAATTAGACTTGAAGCGATTTACTGCCAGGGACTACACATCGTAATATCGATATGCTTGAATCAATAATATCACCAGTGTTATTGATTATTTATTTTGAAATATCGTCAATTTGTATTGATAATTTCACAATGTACATAACGTTTTCATAAGACTAAAAACACATCACACAAAGAAAAATATACACACAAACACATAAACACACCGTGTCCATTGCGGGGTAGGCAAAGAGAAAAGATCTTAATACTTTTCTTTCTAAGCAAACAACTTTCGCCTCCTCCATACATTTCGTCTCGCAATGTATGGAAGAGGCGAAAGTTGATTCATACATTTCGTCTCGCATAATAATCTTCTATTATTCATATTTCTCACTTGATATTCTTTCAAAATCTGTTTCACTTAACCCAGTCACGTTTTCCTCTGTCTACCTCTTCCGATCACACTTAGCACTTTTGACTTGTATCTCCAAACCATATTGACATTTTTATTCATTTTTCTTAACACATCCATTTTATCCATCCATTCATTTCTGATGCCTTCATTCCCCCCTTCTTTCATATACTAGGTTAGTCAAAAAGTTTTGAAAGCGGAAATGAAAATACACTTTTTTTAGGGGGAAATCACTTTTATTGCTCACTATAGTCTCCCATAAGATCAATACACTTGGTCCAACGATCTTCCAATTTTGTTGTCCCATCACGGAAGTGACTTTCTGGAAGGCCTGCAAAAGACCCTTGATGCACTTTTTGGACGTCCTGAGCGTGGATCGTCTTCAACGCTTGTACGGCCACGCTTAAACTCCAAAACCCATCGGTGAACGGTTGGAAATGAAGGAGAAGACTCCTTTAATACTTTCACCATCTTTGCATGGATCTCAGTAGCCGATAAACCTGCCAAAACAAAGAATTTAATCACTGCACGATATTCGGATTTTTCCATTGTTAAAAAATACACTGACACGTCAACTTCAAATGGCTTGTAAACAAAGAATGAATTGACGGATCGAAATGAAATTTTGAGTACGTTCTTATGAAAGATGAACTATTAAAATGGCGTAGAAATTTTGGTTTTCTACTGCTCCATAGATGTCGCTTTCAAAACTTTTTGACTAACCTATTATCAACACTCACATGTTTTTATTAGAGCGCGTATCTCCACAGCAAGAAAAATGTCTTACTCGTCTTATTAAATTAAGTAAATGTGTGACAAAGAAATGGAATATGTCTACATAAGGAAAACATTTAATGCAGTTCGGATATTTAAAGGTAAACCAAATATTCATATTAGGACTAAGATAAAGAAGAATATATTTAAATATAATTCAGATCAAAATAAAGTATGCATTGTATTATGATCGACATGTAAGGATGAATGTCTTCTTTTCCAGCCTCAAAACAAGTGTGTACTGTATTATGATCGACATGTAAGGATTAATGTCGTCTTTTCCAATCACAATAAGTATGTATTGTATTATGATCGCACATAAGGATTAATGTCTTTTTTACCAGTCTCAAAACAAAGTATGTATTGTATTATGATCGACATGTAAGGATGAATGTCTTCTTTTCCAGCCTCAAAACAAGTGTGTACTGTATTATGATCGACATGTAAGGATGAATGTCTTCTTTTCCAGCCTCAAAACAAGTGTGTACTGTATTATGATCGACATGTAAGGATTAATGTCGTCTTTTCCAGCCACAATAAGTATGTATTGTATTATGATCGCACATAAGGATTAATGTCTTTTTTACCAGTCTCAAAACAAGGTATGTATTGTATTATGATCGACATGTAAGGATTAATGTCTTCTTTTCCAGCCTCAAAACAAGTGTGTACTGTATTATGATCGACATGTAAGGATTAATGTCGTCTTTTCCAGCCACAATAAGTATGTATTGTATTATGATCGCACATAAGGATTAATGTCTTTTTTACCAGTCTCAAAACAAGGTATGTATTATATTATGATCGACATGTAAGGATTAATGTCTTCTTTTCCAGTTTCAAAATAAAGTATGTATAATATTGTGATGGAATGTAAGGATCAATGTCTTCTTCACTAGCTCCAAAAAATACGATTTAAGGATATTTATGTGCCAATAAAAATAACGATTCTTATAAATATTCTTTCGATACAAAAGAATTATCACTATTATTACGAGCTATAACTCTTCAAAAGGTGCCTCATAAAATTTCTATAATTAAAAATAAACCTTAATTATTATAATATTGCTTCATCGTCTTTTATTGGTGTTATTTTCTTCTTACTTGAAACCAAAGTATATTAAGGGTATATAGCAAAGCTGCTTAAAATACTAAAAAAATGCCGTATAGATAGTCGACTCTCCTCATGAGTATTCTAACTTGGGACTCGAATCCACTATTATTGATAGATTAAACATATTACAAAAATGCCGTATAGATAGTCGACTCTCCTCATGAGTATTCTAACATGGGACTCGAATCCACTATTATTGATAGATTAAACATATTACAAAAATGCCGTATAGATAGTCGACTCTCCTCATGAGTATTCTAACATGGGACTCGAATCCACTATTATTGATAGATTAAACATATTACAAAAATGCCGTATAGATAGTCGACTCTCCTCATGAGTATTCTAACATGGGACTCGAATCCACTATTATTGATAGATTAAACATATTACAAAAAAAACAAGTGTACAAGGATTGTAAGGTGGTAAAGTGGTTTACTAAGAAAATTCCAGATCAGATAATCGGATTTGGCGGTTACTTTTTATCTCAAGACAACAAAACAATTTACCACGTCTTCTAATAATTTCACGGTTCTATCATTAACCAGAAGGCAGTATATAAGTCGCATTAGGGTAGAAAAGGGTTTAGCACAGTCGACCTGATGTGGATTGAGTCTTGGATGATCTGAATGGTTACCATCGACTATAATTTAGAATTTAACATGGATTAATGAATAAGGTAAACTAACATACGATAAATACCATTTAAAATCCCCGAGGATCAAAGGTATACGTGATGGCGAATCAACCCCGTCACCATGTGTAATAAATAAATAATTTGAAAACCTGGCCAGTTCTGGTGGAGATTATTTTTATAAACATTTTTCAAAACCGAATTTTATGAATTGAACTCCATACAAAAAATATTTGCAATTGATTATATTTTCAATGGTTTTCTTAAATTAATCGCGTGTTACTAAATGGAAGATATTTGATAAAAAAAACTATTTTTAGCTTTTTTATAAACTGAAATCGAATATACTATACCTATCTAAAAATTCGTTTAAATAAAAAAAATATAGGTCGTCGTATGCGTCATCGTATACAGCTTTTATAAAAATATAGGCCGTCGTATACAGCTTTTATAAAATTTAATTATAAAGGGAATCGAATTCTGGACCTTCGAGTTGGAAGACAGGCATCGTACCAACTAGGCAAAGGAGATCTTCAAAAATTGTGGTAACATGCAAGATAAATCTAATTGTACTCGTATATCAATAATTTCACAAACACGCAACAAAAATTCCACCCAGCATCATACTTTCAAGGGAAATATATTTTATTCCCTTGAAAGTAATACTAAAATAATATATTGTAGGTAGAATAATTGAAAGAAACGTATTATCTAAGTGATAATAAAATACGCGTGTTTGTATTAAATACCACCTCGAGTTTGTTTTGGCCCTTCATGAAACCAATTATTGAAAATATTGAACAGTAATATTAGCAGTAATCGCAGCAGTGGAGCGAATATTTTAAATAAATTCAAATCAAAATATTGAAATATTTCATGAAATCAAATAAAATCAGAACCTTTTTTAAGCTACTAAATGAATTTTTAAATACTTACCCCTGTTCTAATTAAATAAATTTAATATGCAAGTAAAAGCACAGTTTGCAATTATTTAGGATGTTGTACTAATACAGAAATGAAAATTAATCATAAAATGTGATATTAACCTTTTCTGGTTTTAACGACATCGTGTTACAACATACTTTCGACCCATTAAACCTTATTTTACATTTACATTAATCTTCGGTTACGCAAGTTATCTTCGGTTACGCAATGTTTTACACAAATAGGGTATATTTGCAAAAGTGACCCAACCAAAACACTTTTTTTGCTTTATTTAAAAAACATTGATTAGTTCTGTATATGGAAAAATAACAACCCAGAAAAATTAGGTTATTTCATGGTTTAATTTAATCATAGAAAAAAATGTTTTAAACAAGCTCATACAGTCGGCTGGATGTTTCTTCAATTATCTCCAACTAGGTAAAAATGTGGTTTGGGACATTTTTGCACGTCCAAATGTACTAAATCTGTATTAACCTAGATTTCAACATACAAGAACCTTATATTTATGAGGACTCCCTTGCCAATATCTGAAGGTTAAGGACGAATAATCTACGAGACAGTACAAGATGATAACATTTGGTGTTCAATTAAAGCCTGGAGCTTTACAGCCATCACAAAGAGGCCTCAGGTAGACCTTAGAAATAAAACAATAGTAACCCATCGGTTTCCATGCGGCACAAATAAAATATTACTAACTTATTTGACTAATTTATGGAAACAGATAAGAATGTTGAATTGCGATTTATAATCTCAGGTACAGAAGACAAATTTACGTCAAGAAATTTGTCTGAAATACAGGTTGGTCCATCAGTCGCGGTCAAGTTTATAATGTTCACAACTTTTAGTTTGTTTTTATTTTTTTTCAGATAATTTAAAATGCATCCTTAGTTTTTACAATGGACAATTGAACAACAGAGAAACGAACGAAAGTGGTCGAACTTTATTTCACAAGTCAAGAGTTCGAATATCGACGCCATTTTACTGATGGAAATTGTTCAGTAAAATCGATGATTAAGATATTAATTTCACGTTTTCCATAATATAACTCGGTAGTTGACTTATGTAAGTGTATTCATCAAGGCCATGAATTGCGTTTTCAAATTCAAACGTAAATTTGCACCAAATGCTCGTGGACGATTTAGGTATTTTCAATATCTCAGTAATCTCTCGTATAGTAGAATGCTGATCATTCTCGATCAAATCTTAATTTGGTCATCATCAGTGGTAATTAGTCTTCCAGAGTGGACACCATCTTCGAGTATCGCATCACTATTACGGATTCTTTTAAAATTATATTTGACACACGTGATCGTTTACTGCATCATCGCCATTCACAAAATTTTTTTTGTTAGTGTCACATTTTTACTTTGGGGTAGTAAAAAACCACCGAGCACCGAAAAAAAACACTTATTTTGTTCCACCTTCAAAATTACACAAAAACACGCGCAAGTAATATGGGTATGGTCGAATGGATGAGCGAAACTATTAATTTTCATAATAATATACATTTAGCATATATCGTAAGAAGTTGGCCACGAATGTTTTGTCCTAAAGACATAGGTATATCAAAGAAATGCGAAACTTCTTTCTAAAGACCATACTCGCATTATGTTGTGTTTCGCTGTTAAAACACATTGTTTATGGTGTGCACAAATTTGTGCGTTTCAGAAACCGTCTATTGCCACGGTGTGCACATACGAGTATTTGTGCATTTCAGTTACGTTCAACTTCATTCATAAAAATCACATGTTAAATTTCTTATTTCTACTGTCCTATTTGCTTTGCTTAATTTTTTTTTAATAAACACAGTTTTAATAAATATTTTTAATAAACACCCCCGTAAACAATGGGTTAAGAGAGATACTTTCAATAAAGCGAAAATACAACTCCAGATGAGATGAATAGGTTTCATTACTTGGGATTTGCGCCTTAATATTTTTTGTTGAATGTGATAGGGCTAAGCACTTCCTTCCTCTGCTTTTAAGAGATGGTGTTTTTTATTTTCATATTCACTTTTACCACAAAATGGTGTAGGGAACATTAATAAATATCACAAATAACTGGGGTGTTCGTAAACTTATGTTTTCATTCCGTTCCATCGCGCTCTAAAATCACTTCAGAGTTGATTGATTCGGAGAGTACGAGAACTGACATGAGAATGAGAGAAAGGGGAGGGAGATACTCGTACGAGTATGTGTACACTACAACCCGTGCACGCACGACATTAAATCAAGGAACCAAGGAAGAAATAAAAAATATATAATTTTATCAGTTTCGTTAATTCATTTTCATGGTATCCCTTCTATTATCAAAATTAGTAATTAAGACATAGTAAAGAGCGTGATCGGGAGACAACTTTGTCCTCGGGTACATTAATCGAGCTTTCGGCTTTAGAACCACTGGAGTAGGCACGGAACTCGTTCATAATTGAAGAATTCTTTTACCAGACTGGGATCCTCTTTTTATTATTGGTACTACCGGGAATCCGGCCCAAGGCCCCCGGGTGGAAGTAAAGGGGCTTACCAACTAGGCCACGGACGTCTATCGTTAGATAAGTTTGAAGATTTTTACGGCTACTCTTCACAAGTTTATTATTTTTTAGGAATTTTTACCGTGTTAAGTTAGTTCTCTGATTGATGGTCGATTTCCAAGGTGCTGCCGCTTTCATTCTCAGGGCGATGTCAAACTTAGTGCGAAATTCGAACCAGTGAGTGACGTTCATCAGATCAGATTGTTGGCGATTTGACCAACAATCTGAATTACTTTAGTAACCAGTGAGTGACCTTCATTAGATCAGATTGCTGGCGATTTGGCCAACAATCTGAATTACTTTAGTAATCAAATTTCCAGAAGGTTTAATATAACTTTTATTTACAATTTGTTTTTAATTTGATTTATGATATATGTTAAATGCAAAAATACATAGCTCACAAAATTCCTTTTTAATAAATTTTATATCGAAAAAGTATATTTTTTATACGAATAAGCTATACGGAAAAAATGAGGGTATAAAATATGTATTGCACTGTTGCATCAAGTTTCAAAAATCATTTCACATAACCCAGTAGTAACAATATAGCATATCAAAACAGGTGGAATATGATTCGATTATTTTTTAATTTATATGTACATAAAATTTAACACTTGAAATCATAAAAATATCTTCACTTAGCAAAATTAACAAGGCACTTAATTATCAAAGACTATCGAAAAAATCTTTCTTAAAAACCCTGAAGAATTTCAATTCGCTGGCCAACTATTTTTGTGCGGCTAATAAAAATACTACAGAAATAGTTTTCACTCCAACCACTTGCTACGAGTATTATAATCTAAAACATTTCACTCAAAAATCTGACACTCAAGGTCTGCCGCATAAATTCAATTTAGAACAAAAATTTGCACCAAGACGGAATTCAAATCAATACTATACATGCCAAATTCAGTGGTACAATGAAAAGGGTTCTACGTGAATAAAAACGAATACGTTACGTTCTGCGGATAAAGTCAAATGTGTTCGTATTATGTATGTATATCTATTTACTATAGAATTTCCAGAATAGGGAAGCACTAGAGCGTAAAAGTGGGATTCTACCTACAAGCGGCTCACAATAACCCTTCACAACCGTGTTACATTTTAAGTAAAGACGTAACAAGGTATTTTCGATAAATAAATACATTTATAGAAATGTAAAAAGTCAGAGATATATGAGAAGGTAGTCAGAGATATCGCAAGAGAAGTTGTATGGATTTTGCGTTTCAAAGACGTCGATTTTTGTTGTTTTCACTCTTACATGACTGTATACCGCCATCTTAAATCAATGGTAAAAGTCCATTGATTTAAGATGGCGGTATACAGTCATGACTACAATTCATCTGCTCGGACAATTCTACGGTGGTTTGAAGGGGATCTTCATGAATAATATCGTTTAAGCGGTCCTCATCGAAGTCCACTGGTCGTCCGGAACGCTCCATGTCTTTCAGGTCGAAATTACCGTCTTTGAAACTCAAAAACCATTGATGAGCCGTCCTTTCATTCATAGCATCTTCACCGTACACTTCGCCAATATCGCGAACAGCTTTGGCAGCTTTATTCCCTCGATTGAACACGAACAGAAGGAGGTGTCGAAAACGCTCACTTTCGTCTACTTCACATTCCATTTTGAAGGGTTGTAATCAAATAAAATAATATATGTAACGTAAAAGCAAACACAATATCCTGTAGAACAGAAAATTTTCTTTCGAATGACGTATAACATTTACCATTTTGTTTTATTTTTGGTGCTCATTTTTAAATTGAAAAATAAATGGACACAACTTATGTTAACACCCAATAATTTATGTATAATAAGCCCGTTGAGAGTGTATCTAAAGTATTTAAAAACCATTGCTTTGGACAAAGAACAAGAGTTTACATTTCGAAAATTTCCTATGGATCGTCCTTTTGTTGTGAGTAACAGATGCCCTGCCCAGTTTCATTTCATGTTGGCCAATCAAGTATAGTTTTTTAGATAACATAAAAAATAATGAAAATTAGCTCTTTCCTTTAATTAAAAGTTTTAGAAGACAACCTCCGTGGTCTACGAGGGTTGCTACTTAAGTTTTGAGATATGGCAACACCAGTGTAAGACATGTCAAACCTGACATCAGCATCGTAAAGTTTGACGTTTTTAATGGTATACGTGCTCAGAAAGTTTTATCATACGAGTGCTATTTGTGTTGTTTACAGTGACTTGAAAAATTCATCTCGGCCAAAAATGTAATTAAATCGTTTTCGTGCGATGATTTTTTTATGATTTTCGACGTGGACTAACTCAACAGTGTGCCGATCAACTCGCTTCGACTTTTGGTGATAAAGCACCATCCCGGGCAACTGTCTTTCGCTGATATTCCGAATTCAATCGTGGTCGTAGTTCGCTCCAGGACGACTTAAGTGAAGGTCGTCCAAAATCGGTTGTTATGCCAGAAAACATCGATGCTGTGCGTGAAATGATATTGCAAGATCGTCATGTGACTTATCGTGAGATTGAGGCATGTTTGGGCATAAGTTCCACTCGCATACATTCAATATTGCATGAACATTTGGCCGTCAAAAACATTTGTTCGCGTTGGATACCGCATAATTTGACAATCGCTCAAAAAAAAAGGCTCGTGTCGACTGGTCCAAAGATATGTTGAAAAAATACGTCTACGAACTTAAAAATATTATTCAGTTCTCTTTTTAATGTTTCGCAATTTTACATGTTTTTGTTATAACTTTCTTTCTTTTTTTTTCAGTGCAATCGATCTGCATTAGTTCATCAAAATGTCGAGAAAGCAGCAGAGCGACGTGTAGCCAGGCTTGAGGATGCACGGTTGGGAGCACGGCGATCGCGTTCTGCAGCTTCAGAATTGCTTCGTTCTCAACAGAATGAACACGACAGGCTGATAGTGGCTGAAAGAGGTTAGTAGGAATATCAAAATAACTTTTTTATATAGAATTTTATTTTATTTCTATGTTTATATTTCAAAATCTATCAAATCGTATGTAGAAATGGAGATTTTTTTTAATTAGTTCCAATTATCTATTTGTCTTCCGCTTGACATTTAATTAGTTACAATTATCTCTCTGTCTTCCCTTAACATTTAATTAGTTACAATTATCTCTCTGTCTTCCCTTAATATTTAATTAGTTACTTTTATGTTTCGCAATTTTGTATGTGGCCTGAAATACTCTACTTTGTGGCGACACGTAAAGTCGTTGATATTAACTACAAATATGCGTGTCCAGGTGCAAAACGATCGATCAGCTGAGATTTCTCACATCAATTGCTGGAAATCGGGAACGGAAAAGTGCCGGTTGATATGACCTCAGGACGAATTTCATTGCCTCATAACTTCTGCAATTTAGTGACGTCAAAAGAAGAATTGGTTGAAAAAGTATTTCCCAATATTCAAATCAATTATAAGAATCACGATTAGCTGAGTGAACGAGCTATTCTTGCCGCCAAGAACAATGACGTCTACGAACTTAACAATATTATTCAGTTCCTTTTTTAATGTTTCGCAATTTTATATGTTTTTGTTAAAGCTTTCTTTCTTCTTTTTCAGTGCAATCGATCTGCTTTAGTTCATAAAAATGTCGAGAAAGCAGCAGAGCGACGTGTAGCCAGGCTTGAGGATGCACGGTTGCGAGCACGGCAATCGCGTTCTGCAGCTTCAGATCTGCTTCTTTCTCAAGAGAATGAACGCGACAGACTGAGAATGCCTGAAAGACATTAAAAATATTGTAATCCCACAAGCATTGTGAAATTAAACATATTAGAAACGTGTGCTTTCTCTTTTCTTTTTTTTCCATTTAATTAGACTGAACCACAGAAACGCGTGGCCGGGTACAGCTAGTCAAAAATAAATTGCGAGGTCAACGTTTTTCGACGCCTGAAGAAGCGGTTGATGCATTCAAAATGCATGTTTTGAAGTTACCTCATTCGGAGTGGAAAAAATGCTTCGAAAATTGGTTCAAACGCATGCAAAAGTGTATTGATCTTCATGGAGAGTATTTTGAAAAACAATAAAGCCATTTTCGATGATAAATATTTGTTTTTACTTGTCTGTCTCAAAACTTAAGTAGCAACACTCGTATTCAGTATAAAACCTTTCAATCTGAAGGTTGCGTGCTCGATTCCCGTTGGTATCCGATTTAAAAAAGTGTTCCAGTCACAGGCGTCATCTTTAAAATCTTTCTGCTTGGTTGGAAGAAATTGATGCATATCAATAATCCCGTCAGGTGGTACTGTATACAACGAAAGCATAATACAATACATAGAAAAATCGACATGATATTATATATCAAAAGACGGTTAGTTACGTTACACAATGTTAAAACAGACTTTTTATGTCTTGTTGAGTTAACTCTTTGAGGAATCACTTTCGAGTAAACTTATAGCATTGTGATAGGTGGTGCGGTGCGGTACTTCTGTTTATGTATTTAATTGCCTAATGCTCAGTTCGGAGAATCAAGTAAACAAGACGTTACTTCCTTGAAATTTTCATTACCGTAATTCAACCGTATTATAAATTCATTTGCAAATACTAGCCAAATTGTTACGTAATTCGTTTTTAAGACAGATGTAATATCATGCGGGATATTATAAAGAAAATAATTATGAATAATAAGAACACATCTATTTTTTATTTAAATGAGATAAATTTTAATTTATATGGATCGGAGACTTCCGTGGCTTCATTAGTAAGACATATATCTTCCAACTCAAAAGATACAGGTTGGATTCCTGTTAGAAGCCAGTTTATTTTAAAACATTTCTGGTGTGTTGGACAAGTTTACCACATGGCAATAAATCCAGCAGGCAGTACTGTATACAATGGAAGTATAATACAATTAGTGGAATGCTGTAAATCGTTCGCTTTATAAGTTGCTTGACTGACAGCTTTCTTAGTGAGATATTTAACACATGTTTTAAACACGCGGAAGTTAAATATTGTACAATAGATAAATAATAGGCGCAATATATTCTTTACACATTTTCTAATATAATCAAACCGAGGAGTGTGTGTGGCACTTATTGCATTATACTTCCGTTGTACACTGCTGCGGGCTTGTTGCCATATGGCAATTTCTTCCATCTAGAAAGATGTTAAAGAGGCTTTAATTGAAAACCAAACTGAAATATATTTTTTTAAATCTCTGGGTTCTAATGGTAATTGAACACGCAACCCCGAATTGGTTGACATACGTTTTATCAACTTTTTTTTTTATTAAACAAAGTAAATTATTGTACAAACATTTGTCAAGGCTATACCTATATACAAATGTATTACTTAACTAATCTTAATTATACTATATGTTATAATTTATGAACTTAAATCTTATTTTCCTACATATCATTTTATTTTATTTATTCAATCTTAGAAATAATTAACACCTACATACTACTTATAACTAGATAACAATTATTACACTAATTATTTAGCAAAAACAAGTCCACTCGTTCAGGCCACTTGTATTCTATCACAATCAGTCAGACCTTGGTCGTCCCAGCTAATACTGTAGGTGGACTAGTCAAGCAACAGATAATGCTTCGGGAGCTTGTGCTTATAACGGAAGGGTAGGTCGGATTTACTCTCGTAAGCCCCCAGGGCAGCGACTAAGGGATTACTGTGATTTTGTTGGCTTTTATAGAACTTCACGGTCCAAGCGAGGATCTGGTGTTGTAGGGTTTCTTCTCGCTGTTCGGCGTGAAGTCGGGTAAGGTTTGTTCTGGGATGGGTGTTAAAAGATATCTTGAATGCCTTGTTCTGCACTCTCTGGAGTTTCAGGTGGCGTTTTATCAACTAGTTCACAGAGGTTGTATTGCAATTAGTGACATTGTGAAAAATATTTCGAAGAAAAATAAATCATCTGAACACTGAAATGAGTGATAGACATTTTTATAATAAGGACAAAATAAAGGTGCAAAGGATCCTTTGTTTTGTCACTCGAAAGTCTTAACTATCATTTACATGCGAGATATCACAAACCTACCTGACACATGTCAGACACTATAATGATGTGAGATCACTAAAACGAGGTTCTGACACCATCAGAAGAGGTTACGAATGAGGTCTGACGCGATCCCTCTTATCGACAGTGTCTCAATTATTATGTGAAATAATGATTTAAGTGGATGGATACATATTATGATATTTGAACTGGGCATTTTTATAGTACGAGCATATGCCACATTCTCAATATTGGAATCACATATTGAAAATGTTCTCCATTGAAACAAAAAAATGCGAACACTAAAACACATTAATTAAGAATTGTAGATGATAAAAAATATGTAACAAAAAAAGTTTAGTTAAAATCTGAAAAGAAGTAGTTTTAGTCAATTTCCAAAATCCTCAATTTTTTACCACCCATTTTCGCGCGATTTGGAGAACATGATTGATTTATTTGGTAATTTTTTTATCTAATTTAGAAAATTATTATAATTCTATCACAAGTTTGATAGTCTTCGTGGTGTAGTTGATAAGAAGCCTGACTTTCAACCAGGAGTTACGGGATTGATTCCCGTTGGAACCAAATGTATTTAAAAAAATCTTCCAGTCTGGTTTTCATTTAAGGCCTTTAAAAAACTTTCTGGTCCGTTGGAAGAGATTTTCACATGCCAGGTTATAACATATTGTGTACACCGAAAGCATAACATAAAACAATATAACATAATCACCCTTTCGATTTCCTTACATTCATTCTCAAAACATTTTCTAAACATTTTCCAAACATTTCCAAACGCAAAAATGTCAGAAAAAATCTAACTTTCCCAGCTCGGTTCATGTAAGATCCTAGTTTGGCTAATCCCGATTATATCATTTATTTTACTACAACTTTACTCGTAATTATGTACATAAAAAATAAAAATAAAGCACCCACTCTCAAAACTATGTGATTTCCAGGTTGATTCTTAAGAATTTTGTATGCTCCAAACCTTGATTAAATTTCTTTCGCAAACATCTCGTTAGTTTTAAGAAACTCCCTCGAGTTGTTTTCTCGTTTACACATGCATCAAAAATTAAACGTACAATCAAGGCAGAAACGTAACACGGCTGGCTTTACGAGTACAGGCAGGTCGCTAATACGAGTACAGTTATACTTGATAACACTTGACGCTTTTGTTACTTTGTGAGAGGGGGAAATTCTTTAGCCAAAAGGGAGTCGACAGTGAAATAATTGGACCTATGCATGTAAAAAATCCAACCAATTTAGTTTTTTAAATTCTTGAAAAATCGAGAACGAATGGGTTGTAGCGATAGAAAACAAAGTCAATGGAGCACCAAAATATATAAACTCGAACCAGATAGTATCAAAAGTTGATAGTTCACAACAGGAGTTTAGTATTAGTGTATGGGAGTGAAACGTAGACGTGGAAAAAGGCTGAAAAGAGCCAGACTGTAGAAATATGGGCACTTAGAAGAATATACGGGGTGACAATTTATAACAGTACGAGTATATAGAATGAAGTGAGTAGGGATGAATGTGAACTTAAGGTTGATGTATTGAGTAAGATGAAGATCACTGAAATGGTTTAGGTATATACAGACAATGAATAAAGAAAGACTAACAAAACAATATACAGTACTAATGTGCGTGGAAGGTGTGGTAGAGGGTGACCAAGGAAAGTATAATCGATCAAGTGGTGATATTTTCAAAGAAGGAAAAGTAGAAAGTAAGAGAAATTTTAGGAGTTGTATGAGGTGTATGGATGTGAAAAAAGCGAAGAATGTGTGTCGAGATAAGAGTCTGGCGTTGTCTTTTCGGCCTACCCCGATAGAAAAATTAAGTGATAGAATGTATGTAGAGGAATTTTGAAAACAAGTTAGTAGCGAAAGACTTACGAAACAAAGAAATATGAGTACATATTGACAAAATAAACGACACTTAACATAAATGTCTTATGTATGACAGTAGCAATTAAAAAAATATTTGGGTGTATAATTGAGTTAATTTCATAAAACTGGTGCAAAACTAAAACGCGGTATAAAAGTGAAAAATCTAATTAGTTAAGTGTCTGTTTCAAATCTTACTACTCACCTTGAAGATAATTTATTAAGATTATCATACTTAATGGAAGTTGTAATGTTTAGACATTTTCAAATATTATATATTTACGTTAGAAGAGAATAATATGAATGATAAGAAATGTTTGCTTTTCAATACACTAGGTAGCAAACGTCGTTTAAATTTCAAAAAGTACAAAAAATACGTATTTTTTTTGTACTATAATCTACAATAATAAAAGTATTCCAATTATGATTTTCTTCCATTGAGTATTATTAATTGAAAAAGCTTGTTCAAGAAAAGTTGTAATTTAAAGAGTTACAGAAATTTAGAACACTTATTCGCTGTGTCTAAGTTTAAACACAAGTAGGGGAAAATGTTGTCGAGTTTATAATCAAAGTTGCTAACGCTTTTTGAAATTGAGGGCGCACATACATTACTAAATTCATCACATAACTCACCATATCAACGCCATGTCTCGGCGAAAAATCAAAGGTCCATACGTAGAATTAAGACATCAATTTAATATATGTATTGTAGAATATAATTTCGATTATAAGCTTGAGATTGAGACGTGTCTTATGTTTTGTCTGTGTTTTGTGAATGGAAAAAGAAGCAGAGGTCAAAGACTCATTCGATGGAGTGGTCAAGTGAAAAACTCAGCGGAGGACTCATTTCAGGATGCGCTATAAGTATAATACATAGGGCATGAGATCACGTGTGCTGGAGAGATTGTTGATGACAATGGTGAATACAATTCTCGGAATTGAGGGAACTACCAAGAAGATAAAGAATATAAAACAGTCCAAAATAATATTTAAAAGGAAAATACAACAAATGTTTTTACTAGAAACAATTTTCTAATAAACCTTAACGTGAGAAAAGATACATGAGTAACTTGTGGTTTGTAGATGATATCGTACTTCTCGCTACTGACGATAATGACATTGCTGAAATGCTCATAAAAACAAGTAGAACACCGCTACGTACTCGTATAGTTCTTAAGCTAAACTACAGTAAAACCAAAGTTATGAGCAACACTGGCCAAACAACACCTAACATATAGTCGAAGGGAAGACGATTAGAAAATTCAGTCCTACGTATATCTCGAAGACACCGTAATGCTTGGGAAGGAGAACCAAGATTCATAAATTGAGAGAAGACACGATCAAACCTGGGCTGCATTTGGTAAGCTGACCATTCTTCAGTCTCAGAGGTACCAGACGTATCTAAAGAAAAGCCTATTCGATTAATGTGTCCTCCCAGTGCTGACATGTGGACTTGAAACGTTCACAAAGCAAATAATGCATAAGCTCAGCATGCCACGGAGTGCCATGGAGAGAATAATGCTAAATATCTCATTACGGGACTGGTATACGAATGAATTTACTAGGTACCAGACCATTCACAGATGTCGCTGAAAGGGTTGCCACCCAGATGTGAAACTCGACAGAGCATACTGTCAGATATACCATGATAGGTGGACCCAGAAAGCGCTGAAGTGGCGACCAAGGAAAGGGAAAATAAGAATGAGAAGTCCCTTAACAAGATGGTCGGATGACATCAGAAAAGTTGCTGGAAGCAACTGGAAGCAATGTACCCCTGCGAACGAATGGAGTAAGATAGGAGATACTTATATCCAACACTGGAGTCAGACGGGCTGGTGGTGTTGATGGCGATGAGAAGAGATACTCCCGTGATAACTTGTAATGAATTAATTGTACGCTTTTCATACTTAGGATTGTTTCCGAAACACGTGTTCATGTAATATTATAACCATAACAAAGTCTTCCGGATGAGATTCCGAAAATATTTTAATTTGTAATGTGAGCCTTGGTACACCTAAAGAGGTCAAGAAGGCATTCCCATCCCCCGCAGTGTTAGGGCTAATGAGGGCGAGCGGCAAACCATATCCGGCGCGCAATTAGAAGCTTTCAGCGCCGCGCCAACAGTTAAAGCTCCAGTCGCAGACTTGTCGGAGCACTCGGACAAAAGTACCTCTTTTTAACTTTGCATTGCTGTGTTGAATAATAACAATGAGGATCCTTTGTTTCGTCCATTTTCAAAACACATAACCTATTCAAAAGTTGGTTTCAAATACAAGTTGTTAGTAGCAACAACAAAAAACTTGGCATTTCTCTAAACCTATCTTAGTTGAGATATTTAAACCGGCATATAATAAAATACGACTATAAAATGCAAGTATATGAGATTAATTTTCTACGCAGATGTTTAATCAGCATTACTTGCATTTAAGTTGTTACTTTTATATGCATACTATTGAAACTGTTTGAATTTGACTACATATCATATAACATATGTATATAGGCAAAAAAGACATAACTCACAAAACCCTTTTTTACGTCTATTTGGAATGTAGAAAAAAACAAACGGTTTTCTGGTTATAATTTTTGTTCAATATAACTCTTGAAATATAATCAAATAAATGTACAGTTCGCATGAGAATGGTAGAAAATTTAAATCAGAATCGATACTATTCAAATAAATGCAGAAATTATGTCGCAAGAAAATAGTCTGATGAATCATTGAGAAAATTGGTTCGACTATCGCATCGATTTCCTTTAGCGTTTCGGAAGGCTTGAAAACTTAGAAGTTTTCGAGATGTTTCCTAAGTTGACACTTTTTAAGAGAAGCAACAATTTGACAGCAAGTCTTCAAAAAGTTATATAGAATAAAACTAACTTTATCGATATATTATAACAATATTTACATAGATTTATCTGTAAAGGAACTACAGAGGTCAACCGGTGACATACAAATGTCGAATGGGAATGTATGTGTATGTGTATCGCTGTATGCCGATGGCAGAGTAGTGTTAGAGGAGAACGAATGATGAGAAATCCCAATTTATAGTGAAGTATGAAAGGAACAGTAAATGTGATATATGAGTAAAATATGCAAGATTGAAACAAGTTGAGGAATTCTGCTATTTGGGTAGTACTATATTTTCTCAGATGATGGAAGAGTTAAGAGGGATATCGAACGGCGTGCAGCGTAGGAAACAAAGTAAATGGGCCACTAAAACATATATACTCGTACCGGACAGTATCAAAATCTGTCAAGATGATAGTCCACAACAGTATTTTAGTACCAACTTTGATGAATAGGAGTGAAACGTGGATGTGGAAAATTACTGAATAGAGCCCAATAAATGCTGTAGAAATGCGTGCACTAAGAAAAAAATATATGAAATGACAATCTATGACTAAATGCGGAATGAAATGAATGTGAACGAAAGCTGGTGTGATGCGTTAAGTAGTCGCTGGTATGTATATATATGGTATGTATATCTATATTACGTTTACAATGTGTAAAATGCCTTGAAGTAATTTTATAAAAAATTGGTTTAAAATAAATATTTACAAAAACATATGTGAAATATGCAGAGAACTTATCGATTATTATATTCCAAATAATTTGATACAAACTATTTAAAACTTATTTATGGCGAATATCTTAAATAAACACCCTCGTCAAATATTTTCTAGATTAGAGAAATTAATTTATGAAAATAATTGAAAATTAGGTTCTCATGAATGTAAAGCATGGTGTCCGCATTTTTCACAAGTGCAGTCTCTGTATTATCAGGAGCGTATCAGCAGCAGACAGTCACCAGCAGTGAGCTAGATGGGCCGTCCCAAGCCTCGAGGGTGTATGCTGTCATCTCCACTCAGGGTTAAGGGGTTGCGAGATAAACACTGGAGTTGCGCCTCCAAAACTCTGGATCGTGACAAATTCTGACAAGACAAATATTTATACCATTTCGTGATTTAACTTGGATAGACAGAAAGAGGGAAAACTAACTATTGGTCGAGTGAACAAATAAATGCGGTAAGAAATATTTAAATACAGATAAAAAATATTTTAAACGAGTCATGTGCCATATGAAAAAGTACAAACGTATTTCAATTTAGAGTTCAGAAGAAAATTGATGGGAATTGGGCCCCTGAGGGATGGTGAAAATCGTGATAGAAGATCCCGTTGGATTGGTTTGGATAGATACACCAGTTACGTGATAGAAGATCCCGTTGGATTGGTTTGGATAGATACACCAGTTACGTGATAGAAGATCCCGTTGGATTGGTTTGGATAGATACACCAGTTACGTGATAGAAGATCCCGTTGGATTGGTTTGGATAGATACACCAGTTACGTGATAGAAGATCCCGTTGGATTGGTTTGGATAGATACACCAGTTACGGACAGCTATAAATATGATCATTTTACAAGTCGAAAGCTAATGAGTGGAAATAATTCATAAAAGGAAATTTCAGAGTGCAAAGCTAATGATGACAAAGCACTCCGACAAAAAAGGGTCCCAGTCTGCTTAAACAGTTCATCTGGTAACAATACTCGCAGGTACTAGACGTATGGGAGTGTTGTTGCTTGTCCACGTATGGTAGTATTTCTAATACGTACGATGGCGAGCTGTGAGTTACATGCCTACTGCGGTAGTTCTTAATCCGAAGATTTGATTATTGGGACCGAAGACAATGTTGTATCGCGGTCACATTCTTCAACATGTCGCATCACCAAATTGGATAAGTTAGGGGGAATCCTACGAATGAATAAAAAAAACTCCGGGAATTTGACAGAAGGAAAAACAAAATTTATGATAAACTAAAATCATCAGAAAATGTTTGGCCTAAAATATCTAACTATTAGTTCAATTTAATATTAGAAATTGTATTTGATTATATTTTTAACATTATACATTTTAGCCAGTACAATTTAAAAGCCTTTTTCCTCTTGAAGAAAGGTTTCGCCATTTTTCATGAAATGCGTCAATATTTTTCAATCTTAGACAATACGCGTCAAGCCTTAAATAATAACAAATTTACAATAAAAAAACCAAACAATTATGATGGAGTTTCTTTATATCGTACCTGTGAAACAATGATTGCACTTAAATTGTTTCAAGATAGGTATGAAAATTTTTAAGTTCAATAAAAATACTTGTGGAAAGGAAATATTAATTATAGAAATAAAAAATATATATTTTGTGACATTTTTAACAGCTGAAAACTAAACTTAAAGGAAATTGAGAAGCACAATGAAAAAAGTCGGAACAGAAGAAAACAAGTAGCCGGGGGGGGCGAGAGCCCTAGGGTCTAGAAAATAAATACTAGAGCAAGGAGAGGTTTGCCTTCCAGAAAGCGTGTCCCAAAATAGTCAAGATACCTCTCAGCCATGATCATGCACTGTTACGCAATCAACTGGACCACATAGAGCTATGCATCAAGAATCTAATCCACAAAACACATTATTTTCGATGATGAGAAAAACATATATTTATCGACACAATGGTATTTTATTGTATTACACTTTAGTTGAATACGATATAACCTAGCCGATTAATCGCCATCTGCCAATATCTTCCAACCAACCAGAAATATGTAAAAAGAGGTCTTAAATAAAAAAAAACATTACATCAATTTAAAAAAAAATGGTGTTAAGGAGTTAGATAGCATGGAACTTGTAGTGAAATTAAGATTCCAATTTAGAAATGAAGTTGTATCGCAAGTTTTAAGACACATTTTGCACATAATATAAAATGCGAACAAGCGAATAAACGCAAACATTTTATTCAGACCTCGAGACTTGCGGGATAGTGGCCACGTTATTGTTACGGGTATTGGAAAAACATTACATTGATTTCCAGAGCCCAGACGGTATTTTCCATCAACCACGTAACAAAATAGAAGACAATATAAAATGTAATAAATTAATAATAGTAACGTAACTTTGAAATAAATAAAAAAAAGTAACAATAAATATACGAAAAAGATAATTAGTTTCCATTATTGCCATATACTCCTGCGTACTTTGAAAATAAGGAACAATACAAATGAATAAATGTCAATCATGAAAACAAATACACATAAACCACCAGTGAAATCTATATTCGCATTTAAAAACTATCCAATATAAAACATTAGAGGGAAAATCCCGACCTGTTTGATGATGAAGAGAAGATCAAACTATGTATATCAACGTTTTTTCTCAAACATTTGGAAACGATAAAATAAATAATGTTAACCTAGAAACTTGTTATTTATGCATATTTATTTCCTTTGTCGAATTGTGTTTATTTATTTTTAACAGGTAATATATGTATAACAACAGGCAAACCCAAATCATTATTTGCCTGTGTTATGTTATGTATGATAAGGAGACTCGCAATATTGAACTAAAGCGGGAGGAGTGGAGAGCGGACTGCGGATCTGTTATGCCTTGTTGACTGATTAGCAAAGATGGAATTCTGCGTCGGTCGTGAGCGTTACACGGAGATTCTTGTAGGAAATGTTGAAGAACAATTACGTCAGGTTTAATTATCTTCTTTGAATAGTTCAGGATGTCTCCAAGAAAACACTTGATAAAAGTATAATCTTTATTTAAAATGTATGTTAGTCGGGTAACTATCAAGTAATGAATGACAGTTGTTAGTAGTTCAGCGCGCTATTTAAAGGGCTTCTTATCATAAAGAGCTCCATCCTGTTTACGCATAATTTGCAATGTGCGACTAAAACATCTGCTTACACAGATCGGATTACTTTGATAGTACGTGATGGAATGCATTAAGATAAAGTAGCCACAGGAAACAAGGTGTGGATTACAGAATCCGGCATTGATAAGATAAAGCAGCCACGGGTTATAACACCCCCATGCTAAGATTGAATCTACAACCCTTAAGGTTTAGATGAAAACATTGTCATCAATCCTTCGATTCTATTTACCATCATTTCATTTACATTTATTTCTATAGTTTGGCTTTATATAATTCAAATTATCATCTGTTATACTAGTGTACATGGTTTTGTTTCAGCTTAATTTAGTACATTTCCCTTCTTATGTGATACATAATATTTTAATTTAACACTTTATTTATTCAATTTGTATAAAATAGTTACATAATGTAAAGGCTAGAATGCATTAAAATTATAATATTATTATATATTTCTTTTTTATATAAATCAATGGGTTGCTATTGCATTTGGAATTGTGATATAATTCATATAATAAAAATAATTTTATATTCTATTATTGGCACTTCATGGAATTTTGTAAATATTTATATATATATATATATATATATATATATATATCCCTCCAGACAGGGTGAAACGTGAGCTATCCCTCTAACATGGGGCATTCTCTAAAATATGAGCAATCCTTTTAATAGGCTTTCTCTAAAACGTGAGCTATCCTTTCAATTAGGCATTCTCTAAAAAACATGAGCTATCCTTTCAATTAGGCATTCTCTAAAAACATGAGCTATCCTTTCAATTAGGCATTCTCTAAAAACATGAGCTATCCCTTCAATTAGGCATTCTCTAAAAACATGAGCTATCCCTTCAATTAGGCATTCTCTAAAAACATGAGCTATCCCTTCAATTAGGCATTCTCTAAAAACATGAGCTATCCCTTCAATTAGGCATTCTCTAAAAACATGAGCTATCCCTTCAATTAGGCATTCTCTAAAAACACATTTGTTAATATATTTTTTTTTTTATAAAAACATGTTCATTATCAATTCAATACATTATCAATTCAATAGTTGTATAAAAACATTTGTTAAAAATTCAATTAAAATTGTATAAAAACATATTACAAAACATTTACGTGACACATTTTATTAATTTAATTTAAGTATAAGTATTTTCTCTTAGGTTAGTGTGTCTACGATTTGAAATTAATCTCTCCATTGGTTTCGGAGTATCTTCGCTTTCATTAGATTCGGTATGAATATTAGTTAAAGATATCGCGGGGTAATCTTCACGTTCTCTAGTATTTCTATTAGTATAACACTGGTTAAATATTTGGACACAACAATTCTCTTTTGGATTAATTATTCGATTGAATTTTCTATAAAATTTGCATATTAATATTATTATTGTTATTATAATTGTTATAATAATCGTTGTCGTATAATAGTTAGAATATTTTATGATATGAGGTTTATTTTTTAGAGTTTTTAATTCGTTGTCGAATTGGTTTAACTTATGCGTTGCCATTCTCAATTCGTCAAGGTTTGTATTTGTGATTGTTAATGGTGTTAAGTGAGGTAAACTCGAATTATATTTTAATTTAGTACAGCAGTCATCATCTGCAATATTCACTGTATATTGTGGTATTGTTATATTTACCACTGTGTCGTCTTTAGCAACAAATTGAAGTAGTTTCATATAAGCTTTACATCCTTTAGGTAAGGTAAGTATACCAGTCGAGATAATATCTATCTCGTTCAAGTCGTTTCCGTTATTACAATCTATAGTTAATCTGGTTTTATTTGTTTGCACATATATCCAATTGTTACCTTGTATTTTATGCCAAATATCAATTTTTCCAAGTAATGTTTTGCTATTGCAATTTGATGGAATTTTCGTTAAACTGTTGGTTAAAAATCTGGTTTCACATATTGGATTATCTGTTGTTGAAAGCATGATATCATTTCTACATATCATCTTAGTTTTACTTAAAAATTGACAGTCGTCGAGAGAATTTCTTCTAAAATATAAAAGTTTCGAATTCGTGATGCCAATATAATTGAAGTCATTTTGAATTAAAGAATATACATTAGGTTCTTTTGTATTGTGTGGTATAGGCAAAGGAATTGTTTTATACATATTGTATTCTACTGGTTCGGTTAAAGGAATTGATATTATATATATTATTTTATTATTGATATAATAAGAGGTTATTTTACTAATGTCTATTAGAATGTGAATATTTTCTAATGATATTGTTATGGGGAATTCTTTTTCATTGTCAATGTATCTTACTTTTGAAGATATTTCTTTATAGAATTGAACCGGTGAAATGAGGCTTGGATGAATTAAATTACTTTTACTAAACATGATTGAGTTGATTATATCGTCAATATTAATGTTTAAATTAAATACAACGTCTCGCAGTAAGTCTAGTTGAGATAATAGACTGATGTTTGTTTCTAGTTTTACAGATTCTTTGTCAAGATCGTGTAATGTATTTTGGATCTTTTCTAGATTTCTGTTCATAATCATTTCGTTTATATTGAATTTATGGATTGTATCGTTGAAATTCGTTATTGTTGATTTCACAACTTGTACTTGTTCGGATAATAAGGATAATGTGTGTTTGTCGTCTTCTGTTACTTGATCAATTGCATCATCGTAATATTTTGCGTCATCGGCGTCTAATGTTCCAAATATTGTTTTGAATACGCTCCCGATACCATCAAACCATCCTCGTTTGATTCTTCTATTTTCAATAAGGTGACTGAATGAGTCTAACTTCTGTCTTATCAACGTTAAATCGTTCCTGATTAAGACTAACGACGTTCTACATTGGTTTGTTTCTTGATGTTCTAAGATATTAATACATAAATTATTAGTTTTTTCATAAATTTCCAATAAGGTTCCGTATTGGTATAATAATTGTGATGTTCCTTGGAATGTGACAATTCTCCAGTAACTGTTATATATCTTGGCAACTCCTATCTTGTCGTAGTATAGTCCGATACCTTTATCTATAGGTTTTACATATTCGGGTTGAGTACATGAGGCCAGTTGCATGATGCAGAGTAGCCTGTAATTAAACATTTTATATAGATATTTTATTTTTAATATTATTATTATTATGCAATTGTTATTTATCATAATATGGTTTTAATTCATTTATGTGATATTTTACAAGTTTTTTATTTACTTTTAATGTTACATTAACTGGTGAATTTAGTTTAATTATTTCATATGGTCCTTTAAATGTAGGAGAAAGTGCTTTTCTTAATCGGTGGTGAATTTTTAATAATACCAAGTCTCCAATTTTATAATTATGAAGAGTTGTATTTTTGTCGTAATGTTCCTTTGATTTTTGTTTAGATTTTTCAATGTTTTCTTTAGCAATTTTATGCGTTTGGTTAAATTTATATCGTAATTGATTTACATAATCGTCATAAGTAATAGTTGTGGTATCTCCTTTGATTAGGTTTTGTGGTAACACGGGTTTTTTACCAAAAACTAATTCATATGGTGTGTATTTAGTTGTAGTGTGAATATTTGAATTATAACTTATAATTGCTATAGGTACAAACTTGTCCCAATCTGATTGACTTTCATTAACGTAATGCTTTAGATAATCTTTTAAGGTTGCATGACTTCTTTCCAGTGCTCCATTAGTCATTGGATGATAAGGAGTACATAGTCTATGATTTGCGTTTACCAATTTCGTGACTTTGGAAAATGTCAAAGACATAAAATTTTGTCCTTGGTCAGTTAGTATAGATTTAGGAATTCCAAAACATGATACAAAAATAACGAAGTTAATTGAAATTTCTTCAGCGCTTGCTGTTTTCATAGCGTATGCTTGACTAAATTTTGTTAAATCATCTTGTAAGGTTAAGATAAATCTGTTTTGATTACCAGTCTCGGGTAATGGTCCTACAATATCAAGTGCACATCTTTCAAATGGTTCGGTTGAAGTTGTACTAATTTCCATAGGTGCTATATTATTTTTCCTATACGTTTTATTCTTTTGACAGAGTTCGCAATTTTTTATATATTCCGCCACAGCTTGTTTCATTCCTTTCCAATAATATTGGTTTTTGATACGGTTATACATTTTATTGAAACCTAAATGTCCTGCAATCGGTAAATCGTGATTTTCGAAGAGTATTCTGGGAATTTCAGATTCTTTTGCATTTTCTGTGACATTTTTATAAATATTTATAATAATTTTAGTTTTATTAAATATATACATTAACATTTGTTTTAATTTATCGTATTTTAGATTTGCGAAAGGATCATTAAAATTTGATATAGAGAAAATTTTAATTTTATTTTTTATAAGTTTTTCCTTTAATTTATTTAAAGTAACGAATATATCCTGATGAGTCGGTTTGTCGTAATGATTGATTTTAATAAACATATGATAGAATGTTTTCGATTTATTTTTCGTAGTTTCAGTCTCGAATAATTCGTGTTCTCCGATTTTAAATATTTCCGCATTATTTGATATTCCTAAAATATCAATACAATATGGAATCGAATCGTCTAAATCAATGGCAGTCGGATAAACAATATGATTATCTAGTGACTTTAGTAAATTTCCATTATGTTCATTTAAAGTTATATTTTCATAAGTAATATTATTACAATCTTTAAGAAAATTGTTATACGTCCTTGATTCAGTGATTACATTTACAGGCATGCGAGATAAACAATCTGCATTTGAATTAATCCTACCAGGTTTATAGTGTATTTCATAATCGTATTCTTCAAGTTTTAATCTCCATCTAACAAGTTTTGAACCAGGGTCTTTAGCGTTAAAGAGCCAAGTTAAAGGTTTATGATCAGTAACTATGATGAATTTTCTTCCATAGATATAAGGTCTGAACTGGTTTACTGCCCATATTATGGCTAATAATTCTTTTTCAGTAGTGCTATAATTTCCTTCTGTTGCATTCAATGTTCTTGAAGCATAAAATATTGGTAAATCCTTGCCAATTTCTCCCTGTGAGAGTACAGCTCCAATCGCATAGTTTGAACTGTCAGTGGTGACAATAAAAGTTTTAGAAAAATCTGGGTATTGTAATATTGGTGCTTTTACAAGACATGTCCTAAGATCATCGAAAGCTATCTGTTGCGCATTCGTCCAGTTAAAATCAATGTCTTTCTTTAATAAGCAAGTTAAAGGTTTTGATATTTTTGAAAAGTTTTCAATATATCTACTCAAGTAACCTATTAATCCGAGGAATTGTTTAATTTCCTTTGGTGTTTTTGGTGGTGACATTTTTGTAATGGCTTTAATTTTTTCAGGGTTTGGACTAACTCCTTTATCACTAATTATATGTCCTAAGTATGCTACTTCTTTTCGTAGTATTTCACATTTATCTGGTTGAATTTTAAGATTATGTTCCCTTAATTTTTCGAAGATTTTAACTAATTTTTTATTATGGTCACATAGAGAACTTGCGTAAATTACGATATCGTCTAAATAAACAAAACAATCTATTCCTTGAAGTCCTGTTAATACATTATCCATTAATCTTTGAAATGTAGCTGGTGCGTTTTTTAATCCGAAAGGCATACGTACATATTCGTAATGACCACTAGGGACAGAAAATGCTGTTTTTTCACGATCATTTTCATTCATTTTAATTTGATGAAATCCGGATGTTAAATCTAAAGTAGTAAAATATTTACTATTACCGAGTTGATCAAGTATATCGGTTATGTTTGGAAGAGGATATGCATCTCCGATTGTAATATCATTCAATTTCCGATAGTCAATGACGATTCTCCATTTCCTTTTTCCACTAGCATCTAACTTTTTTGGGACTACCCAAATAGGTGAAGAATATGGACTTACAGATGGTCTAATTATTCCTTGTTTTAACATGTTATCGATCTGATTATTTACTTCATTTTTATGGATTTCTGGGTATCTATAAGTTTTAGCGTGAATTGGATTATTATCTGTGACATTTATTTTGTGTTCAATCGTATTTGTTATAGTTAATTTATCAAATTCTAAATGAAAAACATCACTGTATTCTTTGCAAATATTAATTATTGATTTTCTTTCTTCTTCATTCATGTGATCATAGCGAAGTAATTTCTTTATTTGATCAATACGCGTAGTACCGTTTTCATGATTGGTATTTGATTTAATAGTGAATATATCGAAAGGTATTAACTTAATTTGAAATGCATGAATTTTAATGATTTTATCAGTAGTGTTCATGATTGATATTAATGCTTTTCCTTCTTCATCAATGTTGGTTAGCGCGTTAGAGACCTTTACACCTTTAGTAATTTCAAAATCTAATATTATTCCTTCAGTTACTTCTGGATTACAACTTTTGATTTTAAGAAATGTTTCCGATCTTGGTTTAAGTTTATAAAGAATCGATTTAGTATTTAAAGGAATACTGATATCATCAGATAAAGTTAATTCATTTTTACTGTAATCAATTTTAGATTTATTATTTATGAGAAAATCATTACCAATTATACCGTCATACTCAAGATTTATATCCGTAGCGACGTAAAATTTAAAATTTATATTATTTAAATTAAACTTTATATTTATTGATCCTTCTGTTACGCAATCTACATCCGATTTTTTTATTCCTTGTATATTTATTTTATCGTTTTTATTAATTTTGTCTAATGAATTTTCATTAAGACTTTCTTTTTTAATAAGAGAAATGCTGGCTCCAGTGTCAATTAAAAAATCTAAATTAGTTAATTTGTTATCGTTATCATAGTAAGGTAGTGTTATATAGGGTAATGTTCCGAATCTGGTTGAATCTAATTTTATATTATAAATGTTGAAATGATTCAACAAAGGTAAAATATTCTTTTTTTCATTTTGCATCGTAATATTTTCCATTATTCCATCGTCGAGATGCACAACGTGGAATTGATTGAGTTTAAATGTTGGATTTTTTCATTTTGGTTCTTATTCTTCAAAAAGTTTTGTCTTTTATGAGGATATTTAAGAAAACAATTATCAATTATGTGTCCTTTCTTTTTGCAAAAACTACAAAGCGGTACAGACTTGTTGGTTGAAAAAGTATTATTTTTGTAGTTAGAGTTACTAGATTGTACATTGAAAACTTTTTTATTGTTTCTAAAACAATTACTAGTCATGTGTCCAGTTTTACCACATGTGTGACATTTCTTAGTAGGGTATATTACTTTATTGGAACTTTGTAGGTATTTAGTGATTTTTTCTTCGTTAATGGCAATTTGACAAGCTTCTTGAAAAGTAGGAGGTGCTCTGGTCCTTAACAAATCGGACAATCTAGAGTTAACTCCTATTATAAATGATTGTAAAGCCAAATCGTCGGCACCTGCATACCTTCCTTCTAATTCCGTTCTGATTATGGTTGATAAATTAATAGAGGTTTTTAAATTTTTTAAATGTGTATCCATTCTCAGGATATAACTATTAATGCTTTCTGAAGTTCCTTGTTTACAATTCAGTAAATCTAATGAGAGATGTTGTTGAGTTTTACTTTCGCCAAAATTTTGTTTTAAGAAAGATTTCAATTGTTCCCAATTGTCAAATAGTTTATTACTACAAGCCATTTGAGCTTTATCAACAAGTTTAGACTGTATGAATTCTAGAATCGGGTATTTTTGAATTTCACTAGCAAGTTTTAATGCTCTTTCGCAGTTTATCAGAAATGGTGTTAATTTGTCTCTATCTCCATCATAAGGAGTAATAAAATCTTTAAGGTCGGAGAATGAGAATTTCATTGTCTCCATATTGCTACTGCTTGCTTGATTCATTTTATGAAGAATAAGAATATCCAACAACAAAAAAAAAATATAAAAATACAAAAAAAATATAAAAAATATGAAAAATAAGAATTTAAATTGATGAATGTTGGTCAATATTACAAGACAGATTACGAGACTCACATAAATTTTGCGATGGTTGACATTCCTGGTTGAAATCGGCTGGAGTTGTACGACGAGTTGATCAGTCTCGACGCCTTGGGGTACAGCTGTTACAGTGACGGTGAATCCTTTGGTCCAGATAGGCAGCTCTCCTGGGAAGACGGTGAAGGCCAGATCCGCAACACAGCAAGAGGATCCGAAGAACAAATGCCCAAAAGGAGGTTCCACACGGCGATGAAGAAAGTGTTTGCAGAGAAGATATTATTCGTAATAATCTTCTTTGCTTCTCCTCTATCGTGTCCTGTGATTTCAGATGACGTTTTCTCTTGATGAATCCCTTTTCTTCTGACACCAATTTGTGTTATATCCCACTTCTGACACCAATTTGTGTTATGCCTTGTTGACTGATTAGCAAAGATGGAATTCTGCGTCGGTCGTGAGCGTTACACGGAGATTCTTGTAGGAAATGTTGAAGAACAATTACGTCAGGTTTAATTATCTTCTTTGAATAGTTCAGGATGTCTCCAAGAAAACACTTGATAAAAGTATAATCTTTATTTAAAATGTATGTTAGTCGGGTAACTATCAAGTAATGAATGACAGTTGTTAGTAGTTCAGCGCGCTATTTAAAGGGCTTCTTATCATAAAGAGCTCCATCCTGTTTACGCATAATTTGCAATGTGCGACTAAAACATCTGCTTACACAGATCGGATTACTTTGATAGTACGTGATGGAATGCATTAAGATAAAGTAGCCACAGGAAACAAGGTGTGGATTACAGAATCCGGCATTGATAAGATAAAGCAGCCACGGGTTATAACAGATCGATCAGGATAGAGGCTTTTAGTGGTATGCTTGTTTTTCTGACGGAACGAAGAGCTTGTTAAGTGAGTCTCTGAAATGTGTCGAACAATCATACCCAAATCATTATTTGCTACCATGCCCTATTTATACAGGTATCGACATCATTATTTACCTAAATTGCTCGAGTGTTTTTTCGGTGGCATTTTGAAGATGGAACAAAATAAGTTGTTTTTTCGGTGCTATGCGACACAAACCAATAAAATATAGGAAGCGTCTATGGATGTATATTATTATGAAAGGTAATCCTTTCGCGCATTTTTTCGGCTATGGTTTACCCATATAGCTTGAGCGGTTTTTTTGTATAATTTTGAAAGTGGAATAAAATAAGT
This sequence comes from Odontocerum albicorne, assembly GCA_949825065.1. NCBI lineage: Eukaryota > Metazoa > Arthropoda > Insecta > Trichoptera > Odontoceridae > Odontocerum > Odontocerum albicorne. The sequence goes on from OX463839.1 coordinate 29,493,231, forward strand.
TGTACTCGATGCTTTTTTACTACCCCAATGAAAAAAATCGACACAAACGAAAAAAATATATGTAAAATGTATGACAATGTTGCAGTAAGTGAACGCGCGTATCAAAGGTGGTTCAAAAAGTCGTAATGGGATACGTCACTCGAATATGTTGTCCGCTTTGGTAGGCTGATGATGACGACCAAATCAATAACCAGCGTTCTACAACACGAGATATTACTGAGATACTGAAAGTATCGAAAACGTCCACGTGCATTTGGTACAATTTTTGCGTTTGAATTGGACCTAAAAATAGGTAATTATTATCCAAACAGCCTAATCCTAATAGGTTATCATATGATAATACGTATACTCATTTTCAGTTAAACGCTAGACAACCCGTCGACGAATAAATATTAGGTATTAAATTATACAGAAAATCGAAACTGCCAAAAATAATCTCAAACTTCAGAATGAATTTACGGATTACACAATTTTCCTTAATAATATAATATTTTATACACACGAAACTATAATTCTAAACAGTTCAATACTTCCAAAAAAAGTATTAGGTGTTAACATAAGTTGTGTCCGTTTTAGAAGAAAGGACAGCTCGTCGATGGTTTTTGCGTTTCAAAGACGGTAATTTCGACCTGAAAGACATGGAGCGTTCCGGACGACCAGTGGACTTTGATGAGGACCGCTTAAACCATATTATTCATGAAAACCCCCTTCAAACCACCGTAGAATTTTTTAACACTGTGTCCTTGTTTATACCGATTTATGTTGTATATGGTATACGTAATGTATTTCGTATTATGAAAAATAGCTTTTAAAATAGTTTGTTTTAGGTTATCTGAAATAGTACCAAATACACAAGTACATATACTTTTGGCCTAGGCCAGTGAATCTTTGATCGCATCTCATGCGAATAACTAATAGACAAGTTATGGATTTATCTTTACCTCTAGTACATTTCTGTGAGCTTGTTGATAAAAAGAAAAGAACTTCAAACAAATACATTGAATAATGAAATATAATGTACCTACCTTACATCTAAATTGGAGAAAATTACGATGCATGAAGAAATGAACTAATCAAGATATGAAAGATTCATCTCATCAGTAATTGATGTATAGTTCTGTCGTCATTTGTACGAATATCAAGACTATTGTCGATTACAAATACATCGCATGAGATGAATTCAAGTATAAAAGTGAGTACAAAGGAACAAATAAATGTTCAATAGCGTTCAAGACGTTTTTGAAGTAGACAATGCTTCAAAATTTAAAATGTTAAGTGGCTGTAATCTCTCGAGTCTCAGGGCTTTAATACGTAAATTGAACTATTTTAATATTTATGAAGCGTGAAATGGAGCTACTATACAATCATAAAACAAACGAGCCTAACGTTCTACTTTAAACTATTAAGTACCTTATATAATGGCATACTCTAATGTTATTGAATATCGAGAGAACAGTTAATAATAAAATATCTGAGTAAGGATATAATGGTATACTAATTATGAAATATTAATGTGAATGTCATTGAACTTCCACTAATATGAATATTTATCCCGTTTTTAACTACAATTTTAGGGAGCCACTGTCATCAACTAAATCGTATGGTGTGAATTTTAATTAATTTTGTTAAAATACATTTTTAACCACCACAAAGTTCCTGTAATGAATTGAAGGTAAATATGTAAAAAGGTCTCAACCCACATTATATACTATATATATATTCTGAGATAATTGAGGAAACATCCAGTTCCTTTATAAGGGCTTGGGCTTGCATGTTACAATTTTTTTTTCAAACGGATTTACATGGCCTGATATTTTAACCACCTTCCTTTCCTTACATTCTTCTTATTTTTTGTAATATTTTTAATCTCGAGCGCTCTTAACGAGAGTTTGCTCCCTAAACGGCGCTATATAAATTGTCCTTATATTATTATTCAAATAAACTAAAAAATAAGTTTTGCGGGTTGGGTTTATTGTGGTAATAAATGTCCAATTTTTGGCATAGATATATATTTTATAAAAGAAGTCTTAACTGCTTTCACTGTGTTTCGATTACTTACACTAATAATATTACATTAAAATCAAAGATTGTTTACATTTATTAGAAAGAAAAAATAATGAAAATTTACGTTTTTTATAACTGCTGTATGGAGTGAATTGCAATATGTTAAATTAATGTAGAAAACGTTTGAGTTTAATTTTGTCAATATCATTTACATACTTCAGAAATTTTAAATTATTTACTCTGCGTAAACATTTTTAAATGTTTGCTTTTTTGTAATATGCAGACTTTTATTTGACAAAACTGAGTTGTAAAATTTGACATTATAATATTTTTCATTATATTTTTGGGAACTTTCTGAGGAAAACGGTTTGCGACACGAAGATATCAAATATGAATGTTGAAGTTTTGAATAAAATTCTTATTCCTTGAATCCTAATGTAATCTTGATTGATTCTCAATTTGAATGCCAATATTAATAATTAAAGTGACATTCACTCGTGTAAAAAAAATATATCGAAAAAAATAATCAACAATCTCCGACCAACGTTGCTTAATTGGTAAGACGCATGTGTTCCAATTGCGAATTTAATTCCCGTTGGTATCCATTTAAAAAAAAGTTACAGTCCGATTTCTACTTTAGGCCTCTTGAACATATAATACTCCAGATCGGTTGAAAGATATTGCAACATGGCAATAAACCCGTAAGGTTGTACTATATACGACGAAAGTAATGTACAATCAAATTAAGAGGCACAACAAATAAGCTTTACAATAGTCAATTATATTTCGCCACAATTGTTAAGCGACAATAAAAGGAAAAATATTCCAAGTCATGATTGTTGCCGTGTGAGTATTATTCGCTGAATCGATCCACAGACAGCTGGCCGGCGGCCAACTATATCACTGATCAGTGAAGGCCCGCTATGACCAAAATGGGCCTGGCTTTCCTAACGAAGAGGCACCTTCCATACAAGTAACACAATAGAGATAATATAAACGTTATCATGCAAAAAAGACCCAGCCCATATTTAATTCATTTTGAGGCAATTGGGGAAATATCACGCCATTCAAAATTATTCTGAAATTTGAAAGCAATGCTACTTAAAAGTCAACTTAAAGATTTTATAACAATATAAAACGGTTGAACGTGAGAAATAGACGCAGAATTCACATAGTCACTTGTATTGGGTGTACAAATAAGTCACCGCCGTTTGACAAAAGTTGGCGCCACCAGTAAGTTATGGTTAAAATTGTCAGATGTAAAATGTCATTATCGTAAGGTTGGACATCTGTCAACAACATGACTTTGAAATATTAGTGAATTTTTATCAGTATAACATATTTTTTTGTGTTCGAAAATGTCAAGTTTTGAGCCGAATAAGCGTCATTTGCGGGAACTTTTGATTTACTTCTTCAATTTGAAGAAATCTGCAGCTGAGGCGCATCGATTGCTTGTAGAAGCATATGGTGAGGCTGCCTTAAGTGAGAGAAGTTGTCGTGATTGGTTTCAAAAGTTTAAGAACGGTGAATTTGACATCGAAGACAAAGAACGTAGCGGAAGGCCGAAAGTGTACGAAGACGCGGAATTGGAAGTATTATTGGATCAAGATTCGTGCCAAACGCAAGAAGAACTTGCACTTACATTAGGAGTGACTCAACAAGCAATTTCACATGGGTTGAAATCATTGGGAATGATTCAAAAACAAAGAAATTGGGATTCATATGAACTGACACGGAGAAACTTTGAATGCCAATTTTCCACATGTGAAATGCTGCTTGCCAGGCATAAACGAAAGGGTTTTCTGCACCATATAGTCACTGGTGATGAAAAATGCATCCATTATGATAATCCAAAAAGGAAGAAATCATGGGGATCCCCTGGTCATGCTTCAACATCTACGGCTAAGCCAAATATTCATGGAAAAAAACTCTTGTTGTGTATTTGGTGGGATCAGCTTGGTGTCGTGTATTATGAGTTGCTCAAACCGAATGAAACCATTGCTGGGGCTGTCTACCGAACATAATTGATGAGATTGAGTCGAGCACTCGAGGAAAAGCGCGCCCACTACTACGCCAGACACGACAAAATTATTCTCCTGTATGATAATGCTAGTCCACATGTTGCGGCACCGGTCAAAACCTATTTGGAAACACTCAATTGAGAAGTTTTACCCCACCCGCTGTATTCACCAGACATTGCTCCTTCTGATTACCACTTGTTTTGATCGATGACGCATGGCCTGTCTGAGCAGCACTTCACATCATATGAAGATACCAAAAATTGAGTCGATTCGTGGATAGCCTCAAAAGATGATGATGATGACTGACGCGGTATTCGTATGCTGACAGAAAGATGGGGAAAAGTAGTGGCAAGCGATGGGTACTACTTCGAATAAAACATGAGGTTCCGTTCTTTCACAATAAATGCCCATTTTTTTATAAAAAACGGCGGAAACTTATTTGTACACCTAATATAATATCCATAACTGTCCCGCCAACCTTCTTATTCATATCAAAATTATCAGCGTCTTTCCGATCATGGATTTGCGCTACGCTCAAACAGCGATTTTTTTATTGGCGTTCCCAGTTCACCGCTTTTCCTTTTTTTACACCGTCCTTTACTATCCATGCAGTGAGACTCTAGAACCAGTCACAAACCAATGTTGGACTCGCTCCGTCATTGGCATGTTTTAAAAATCTTAATTTCAAGTCAAGTACGAGTAGTATAACATGTTTTATTTCAGATTTTTCTTTCATCTCCACCATCCGTTCCTTTTCCTGTGATTGATGATTTCTTACTTTTATTTTGATTACATATATATATGGTACATATATTATTAATACATTTGTTAAGGGGAATAATCATAGGAATATTCTTTACGACCATGTAATTTTATTATTATTATTTATTTATTATTTATTTATTATTTATTATTACACATGACAAGAAATATACACAATTTGAGAAAAAACAACAGGTAATTTGATTTGGACATACAATTTTAATGGATCTGGGTTTGTTGCCTTTCATTTGTCGTATCCCCAGTAAACTAGGCTTTTGCCTGTATCTCACTGAGGATATTTAGCATGAAAAAATAAATCGATGCTTCTTTCCGATTTTTGATTATTTATTTGATATACTTTTGTCTGGTTGGTTAGAAGACATGGCCACGTGGCCCCGCCAGATTGTTTTACAATGAAAAATAAATACAATGGAAAAGAAGAATCGACAAATTGATTCATTTATTTAATTTAGATAATAATGATGAGTATCGTGAAAAAAAAATTGTGACAAAAAATACTAAATAATTAATTTGAACTATTTAATTTAGGACACGGTATCGTGAAAAAATCTTTGTACCAAAAATATGTACAATTATACTATTAAAAATTAAATTTATGTAAACTATACTGCCAAATGAATAATCATTAAACGTAATCACGTATTATTGCTCTGTGTTACATATTCGTTGTATACAGTACAACATGGCGGTTTATTTCCATAAGGCATTCTCTTTTTACAAACCAGAAATAAGTTAAAGAGACCTTAAGTCAAATTCAGAATGGAATTTTTTTCAAAAAAAAAAGGTTCCAACGGGAAAAACAGCAGCCCCGGGTTAGAAGACAGGTGTCGTACCAACTAGAAAGGTGTCGTCGTTAAGTGAAGTATATAAATTGATATTTTATATAACTATGTTGATCAGATTAATTTCTTTTTAAAAGAAGTTAGATTTGAAAACGTGACATTTTCATCGTAAAAACTATTATTTTAAAACATATTATGTGGATGTAATTATACATAACGAATTCAACTAATATTTTCCCTGTTCTGAGATAATTGACAAAATATCTAATTGCTTTAGATTACCTAGCATGGAACAAAAAAAAACACAAGACGCAATTTGACCGTAAAATGCATATTTTACTGTCTTGATATTGTACACGTAAGATTGAGATTTGCGCCTTTTCGATTTTTGGAATATCTCAAAACAATTTTTTGGATATACAGAGTATATATTATTTATATAAGCCGTATCAATACTCGTATACATAATGAAAATAGAAGTTGAAATAATATCGTTATTACTGTCATTTTATGTCTGGTTGTTCAAGCAGAACTCAACTTAAGCAGAAAATTGTAAATTTTAGACACGTAAATAAGACACGTCGGTTAAACACGAACCCATTTGTTTCAACTCGAGAGAGCAATCTAAATCTACCACTTGAAGAAAAACACGTCTTTTGAAATCTAATGATCAACAGTATTAAGCATGAACGATACATTAAGCATTGCCTGACAATTCTTATTGAATATATGTAAAGACAGATGTCGAATAATGTCGAGAGCGTTATGAATGTTTTTGCAATAAGCAGGTACAGTGATACCTCCCTAAACAATGTAGATATGTTCCGAGAAACTACTATGCTATAAGAAACTTCGTTTTTAGAGGTAGAATAAAAATGTATTGTTCACATTTTTGTTTTCTTTCATGTAATAACTGTGTATCAATTGCAATTAACAGAGATCGCGTCTCTATAAATCTGGATCAGTTTCACTTTAAACGTTTAGGTCGTTTGTTAGTTGATTTAAATCGATAGGGTATTGTGTTGTTAACACTTTTTCTACAACTTCCTCTTTATCTCCTTCATGTTGCCTCGCTGCAAAGTTTCGATTAGTCTGAATAAGCTTCATTGTACCGACATTTCGTACCGAGAGGATTCGTTAAGCGAGGTATTACTGTATTAGTATTATCTTGTCGAGGTTTTAGTGATGCGCAAAGAAATTTCCATATGAATCGATGAAAAGTGACGAGTGCTCTTACTCGTGTCACGTCACGTTAGCATAATCACGTCGTACCTTGGAGTTATACAGAAAGACATTTTCCTCATAAAAATACATTTTTTGGAGTTAGGAATATTTAGAAGTAATTATGCAATAGAACCCAACCTACATTTTACTTGTTCGTGTGGAAAACAATGTTTTAAATTTTATTTTTAAGTACACAGTGTGGATTTATTGCTCTAAAACGATTTCTTTATTATCGGCATCTATGATTGTGTATTAAACTTAGTAAATTATTATCGGCATCCATGATTGTGCAATAAACTTAGTTAATTAATTTAATATTTGATTAAAAATAACAAAATTAAAATTAAAAGTTTTATCTTTTAAATTGACCTAGGAAGATCGTTCCTAAGTCGACCCGAGTAAACGGCAAAGGATGATGTGTTGAATGATGACATTAGGAAAAAATGTGGATCGAAAGAAAATGCAGAGCTTAAGATGAAGAAAGAAGCATTGATATGGTTCGGCCATGTATAAAGAATGAACGAGGAAAGATTTATAAAAAATAATTTATATAAGTAGTATTGAAGGTATGAGAAGTTTGGAAAGATCTAGAAAAATGTGGCCCTACGAAATTAATATTTTTAAAGAGGGAAGAGACAAAAGCCTTCATGATATGAGCGAAAGATTTGTGCCAGGATATAAGAGTGAAGATATGTTCTCTCTACCTACATCAATAGGGATATGGCGTGTCGATGAGAAAATTGGTGAATAATCGCGTCACTTTATGTATGTATGGAAAAAAGTTTGATTTAATTGAACCCTTAAGTACACATTTAACGGGAATTTGTATTTTTTTATTACACAGGATTGATCTACGCTTATTTGAAATATCAAATAAATCAAAAAATATTTTTTTTTTGCGTCGAGTATTTTTTGCATACTTGTTAAGCCCATTTATGTACTGTACATGAGCACTCACCGAGAAATGAAAATGTCAGTTATGCTTTGTATTATTGAAATAAGTAAACAAGATTTATTTTATTACTACTGAAAGTGTTTTCCATCACTTTATATCCAAGAGAAAAGTGAAAAACCATTGGATTTATTACAACGTTTTGTTTTCTGACAGTATTTTTTTATAATTTTACAAAATTTTAAGAGGGTATCGTCAATATGACCGAAGAAATAAAAATGTGTCAGCAAGCCGAACACGAACCCACGACGTTCTATTGTACTTACCGAGAAACTACTTGCAAAAATAAAGTCTTATTTTCAGTCTTTTTGAGACTAGACATTTGGCGGAAGGTTGTATGTTATTCTTTCATTTTATAAGATGCCACTTAGCGAACACATTGCCATGTAGCAATCTCTTCCAACCAACCAGAAAGTTGTTAAAGATGTCTTATGTGAAAACCTGACTTGAAATATATTTGGAAAAAATTGGGCACCAACGGTAATCGAACCCGTTAACTCCCGGGTCGGAAGACAAGCGTCTTACCAAGTAGGTCACGAAGAACATCTAAGTTTTCACGGTTATTAAAAAAAAGGTTTTAAACACGGCTTTATTGTCTATATTAATGTAGAGTAGATATACTCGTATATCAAAATAGATGTATGGAAATTAGTGCCTTGAAATATATTTTTTGAGTATTCGATACAAATTGTATTCTAATTCGACATTATATTTGTACAACTTGAATACAGTATTTCCTTAACGTTTTGTAATTAACATATGTAGTTATTCACAGGCTGCAGAATTAATTGATTTTACATTTTCTCAACTCATCACTGTCCATCGTACGATAATCATACACAAGTTGAACATTTTTGTAACTATGCAATATATTTTTATTTAATTTTTAAGTAGAAATGCTAGTTATTTTTAAAGAGAGGATTATTTTTTCAATTCATTATTAATCAATTAGGCAATACCGTGACTTTTTTAAATAGTTATTTGAAGTATTATGTACTAAATTTTATGTTAAAAACAAACAAACGTTTTAATAAAAAAACATGCTTAATCAAGTTATTATTAACGCGTGATTTAAAGAAATACGATATTTGGAAATCCCGAGTTTTCGTATAGTTATAATGTTTTTGGGTTACCTAAAAAAATATGACTACTTTATTACTCATCACAGATTTACATTATTGAAAGATATATCTACAAAAATTCATTTCAATCGTTCATTCAGTCGATTTATTGTATGATAATAATTGGTGAAAATGTTTCTTTAAAAAAAATCATGGGAGTGAATGGTTAAATTGAATGCACAATAAAATCTATCCACATCGATGATTTGGTTTCCCTCATATTGTTGTCGTCATAGTGCATAAAACATGGAAATAATACGTGACGTGTAAAAACATAATAAATAATTAATAACACATGACGTAATTATGCAAAAAGGATATAACGCGCATATTTTATCTATTTCGAATAATTCGAGGAAACAAACCGTCTTGTATGGAACCATAGGATTGTACGGAATGAATTTTTAAGTTGAAAATTAACAATGCAATATACATTTGATAGCTTCATATTTATGTACAAACAAGATTAAGATAAACTGATACGATATTTGGAATAAACCATTTTTGTGGATTGTGTCTTTTTGCGTATGCCGTCCATCCCTCAATCTATAAGTTCCAATAAAATTCACGTGTTGATATTGAGGTAAATAACTTATGTAAAAACGGAAGAAAAGTTCCAGAATATCGAAATTCACTTACAGAACTCATATAGTAAATATCTAATAAATAAATGAACAAAAAAAGGCGTTAAACAAATCGACCAACCCAAAAAAAGTCAATGAAAGGCATGATAAAACATTTGTGTTTGTAGGTCTAACTTATTACTTTTCGATACAATGGTACTTACTATTTAATGTGACAATTATTACACCTGTAGCTATTGCTATTATTGTGTTGCGTGTGCTGTTAGTTTGCCTTTGCCTTTGCGACGACTTGACTTTCAGTGCCGAGCACGCTGTATGGGGCGAGTGCAATCGTCTAGAATCTAGATGATATATTATATAATTTTCTATACAAAATTCAAATAACGCGGAAATAAATTGTGTTTCAATAAACATTTTCCTTAATTAACGTTCTTAATAGTGAAAATCGAGAGACGGGTGTACTACAATATTTAGACGGGTAACTTGAGAATAAAATTTGGTGATTTGGAGAAACCATAAGTCGAAACACATCTATTTCGATGGGACACTACATTATAAGCCTAGTTTTCTTACAAAACAAAGCAATTCGAAGTTTCCTTGAAAAGGTTGAAAGCAATTTACGAAGAACATATTTTTTATAAGCCCAACTAAATAAATTCAAGCAGAATTATGTGATAATAAATTTATATTGGTATATCAGTAGTGCCTAACAAGTCTGCTATTACCCGATTATTGGCAACGGTAATGCTTCCTTTGTTTGGGCAGTAAATGACATAGGAGCTAATGGGACTGGGTATGAAAAACCCCAGTCCCATTAGCTCCTATGTCAAGTAATTTTCTAAAGCTGCTGTATTTAATCAACGACTAACAATGCCAGGTATATTTATTTTCCAAAGAAAAAAAGACAATCGAAAACTAACATAAATGATTTCCATTTAAATATAAATTTTGCCTGGCTTTAAAGAAAAGGTAGCAGTTATCAGTCAATACCTAAAAGTAATAAGTTATTGTAATACGTTATTCTTTTTGGTCATAAAAATACATTTCACGTAGAAACATAAAATGAGGACCGAGACTCTAGGAATGTCTTTGTGATATAAAAGATAAAAGCAAACAAGACATCTCTATTATATTGGTTATTTAGAATTTTAATGAGGCAAAGAAATGTGTAGAAAGTGATCACAATACAAAAAATATTGTTTTAATACAAAAATTATATTTTTTCGGGAAAAGTATTTTGTATCCAAACTAATGCCTTTCTACCAAATATAGTATTTGAATTTTATATTATTTTGTACCACCATCACAATCGTGCTATGTCTTTATTAGAGTAGGCAGAGATAACAGATCACATTGTATAACCCACCATTCACTCTATTATCTGTTGCTACTCTTCCGCAAGAAATAATGACGATAAAATTATTTAATGCCATATATGATAATATCTGACTGATGCACTCGTATAAGAACTGGGCTGGAGAAATATTGTTTCTAAGAATACACACTTTTTTCATGCATATTTTAATAGAGATTCAAGTCGTGAAAATGGAATAAAAGCTAATGTGATCTTATGCATTAGGGGTTATCGATATAACGAATGAACGACATGAAGACATTGCCATACGGCAATAAATCCTCCAGGTTGTACTGTATGCATCGCAAGTGTGATAATGCATGAGTCGAAAAATGAATGCACTCGAAGTGAGGGAAAACACTGATAGACAAGATTAAAACATATGAAACATGATTTATACGATTTGAAATAATGCTCTGTGCGTATTCAAAACGCAATTAATATAAACATAATTAACTTCGTCATGAACTTCATCATAAATCGTGAAAATATTCGACCAAAATGTTGATTCGTAAAGTGACACTTTGACACAGTCGTGTACGGCAATGCACACCAACATCGCAGTTTCGGAAGAACTTAGAATCGAGGAAAGACTGTTTATTTTGTTTTCGGATATACTACCCACCGCCGGAAATATGGGATTAGATTAATCAGTGAAGAATGCCGCTGGATTCTCTGTAAACAAAGCCTGAACTTTGGAGTGCAGAGGCAGAAGGAAAAAAGTCGCCAAGGAGGCTTGCAAAAAACAAATTCCAAGGGGGTAACGATTTTCGGTCATGAAGTGTATACGATAGGGGAAGAAGAAACGGACATAACAATCGAATGTTATGAGCCTTTAAGTAATCAATAATAAAATAGAATTTATTGAGGGAAAAAATAAAACATTCGTACGGTCATCAAGATAATTTTTATCAATTTTATTGGCTCACTGTTGGGCATAGGTATCTATCTCCATATGGCACATTTTAGTATATTCGAAATGGTGATGCAGTTCGTCGTTGTTGGGCCTCGTGGTCGAAGATCCCCTCGCCATTCCAACGTCAATTCAGTTGGAAAACGAAGGTGTGCCGTGGAGATTTCGTTTATTTCTTCTCCTCTTTAAGTGAGTGAGCTGTTGCATACCAGCAAACTCACCGGCCATACCGGTGCACTGGATCCAATGGCACACCTGAAGTGAGACGATCGGAGCACACCGGCATGTTTTTCCTCTTTTTTTGAAAGAATAGATATGCTCGAAGTCATAAGTATCCCTATACCCCCGAACACTAGGCGGAAAAAAATGCCTGTGTTATTTGCACAGAGCGGAGTTCGAACCTGCGACCTTCCACACGCAAGTCCAGTGCGTTACCGCGGGGCCATGGTGATGCAGTTATATTGAAGAGCGTGGTCGTGAGATAAAATCCGGAAACAACATTTTTCACTTTACCATAAATCGAGCTTTCGGCTTTCGAACCACTGGAGCGGGCACGTAACTCACAGTCCAACGTCATCCGTATTGTCAATACTACCGCACACTAAAGATAAAAATTATTTTGCCGACAAACAAATCAGACTGAAAACATTTATTTTTGGGTTCTATCGAAAATCGAACGCGAAACACCCGGAGCTGAAGACAAGCGTCCCACCAACTAGGACTCAGAGGTCGTCATTATACCAATTAAATATATAAAAAAATTAAGGAAATAATCTCAATTCACGTTGTAACGGAAAATGTATGAAACAATGAATTTTATCTATCAGTATTAAAGCAACAAATTATATAAATATGTTAGTTGTAAGGAAAGCTTTGAAAGACAAATATATGAAAATAAATTTAAACAATTGTTAAAAGTTATTTCTGAATTTCCAATGAAAACGTCTTACACGTGAAATAACCAGTTCGCTGTTGAGCCATTAAATAAAATAATAATTTTGTTCTGAATTTCGAATGAAAGCGCCTTACACGTGAAATCACCAGTTAACTGCTGAATTATTAAGTGAAATAAATGTTTCATGTTCATTCTAGTATGGGTGTATTATTGCCTATATATAATATATTGAAATATACACATTTTCAGATCAAAGCCTATTTTGAAACAAAATAAATATGCTTGAATCATAATTAATTACATATTGTAAATACCATTATATCAACATAAATAATACTGTAGACGAAATAAATTGTGTCCTGACTTTTAGCACACAGAAAGTTTAAGACTTTATAAAATTAAAACGTTACAGTTAGTAGTACCTTTGGTATAAAATTATGCTAATTACGAGTATGTCTCCCAGAGCTACAGGGGCGCGTCACAATGTGTGCTTAACCATACTTCACAAAATGAATTCTCTGTGAAATTTTATTATGAAATATTAGTCCATCGAGTACGTTTAGCAGTAATAAATTTTTATTAATATCATTAATCATTACTTATCGCTGTTATTCATAAATTATTTTGTTTATGTACCTATAAAAATATACAACTTTTCATAATCCCATCATATTATTTTCTCACTTCATAGAATGCTTCTACTACTTGAACGAATGATTATATCAAATTATAGTAACAAATTATGTTTATTTTTGTTGGAAAGCTCCCAAAACCTAAACACCGACAATGTTTAGGCGGAATTGCGAGGGATGTGTATGTTGACGGGTTTGAGTAATAAAATAAATAACTAATTTAATCAAGAACATTGAGAAGGAATGATTTCGCTCATTTGCAAAAATTTTATCAATAATACGTATTGCATTTTATTATATTCATTTAAACTTTCCACTTTCCCTTATACAGGTTTTGAGCATTGAATTGAACCATTTGCACTTCAAATTCACCTTTTTGCAAATCAAATTCACCATTTTGTTAAAAAATTCAAAATGTTATAATACAAAGATGTACATACATAACAACGACAATTGTATATCAACTTGAATTTTTCGCATATATGTATGAGTTAATTCGTTATAAATGAATATATGAAATTACCATCAGTTTCTGCAGGAGAACCATCACAGATTAAGTATCTACATATGTCAGTTTTTGTACACATAATTATGATGAAGTGTTAATTACTATTAAATAAGTAGGTACTTGTAAAATATGTATATCTTTGTTTTATAAATTTTTGAATTTAACAAAATTGTGAATTTGATTTGTAAATGGTTGAATTTGATTTGCAAAAGGTTGAATTTGATTTGCAAAATCGTGAATTGATTTGCAAAAGGGTGAATTTTAAATGCAAAATGTTGAATTTGAAGTGCACAACTGTATATCTTCTACGAAATGTGTAAATTTTATTTAGAACAAGCTCTTGTTGCGCTTTGCTTAATGGATTTAAATGTTAGTGACGAAAGTTAATTTGGTCAGCATACATACACACGCCATTACCCTATCGGGGTAGGCAGAGAGGACACAAGTGCCAAACTTCGGCTTAATATCCATAAACCGTTCTCATACAGCTCCAACCATGTCTCTGCAAGTGTGTATATAAATTCCTGAATTCGTTCTAAATTTATATTTCAAAGCACATCTTGATGAGTATTGATGGATCAATTAAAAAATAAAAGGTATAATAAAAGAAACCGGAAATAATATAATCGTATTATAGTCATTTATAGTTAAATGTAGAAAATAATGATTAATTTTAAACATTCTAAAATAATATGAAATGGTAAATCCGGAAAATATAGAAAACCGAGTGTTAAGATTATTACCGAACCTTCACACTGCTGCAATGCAGATATGATTATCTAATATACGAGTATGTAATGCATAATACGAACCTTCACACTGCTGCAATGCAGATATGATTATCTAATATACGAGTATGTAATGCATAATACGAACCTTCACACTGCTGCAATGCAGATATGATTATCTAATATACGAGTATGTAATGCATAATACGAACCTTCACACTGCTGCAATGCAGATATGATTATCTAATATACGAGTATGTAATGCATAATACGAATCATGTGTTCATGAGGCAGCAATCCGTTGCCAAGAATATGAAGGTACATTTCTTCAAAAATCTATGCAGACTGATCCTCGATCTTCACAGTCGAACACTGACATCTCACCTCCAAGATGGTAAAGGGACCTCGTCTCAAATTGACTGCTCGCACTGCCTCCCATCTCTAGTTACCTTAATCAGTTGGTATCATGAACCATCTTTCCCACATCACTCGACATTTTCGAAGGTCTTGAGCAAGATGAGTCAGCACCAATTACAAAATCTTTATTAGGTCTTTAAGACACGTCATTGAAACAGATACGCTTATCTTCGTAAGCCTCTTTGCATAGTCGAGTTCTCAGTGGAGAAAGTCCTTTGGCACTCGACTATTTTCCATATGCGTGTCTAAGTCAAGTCTTCCTTTAGGAATGCTATTCTTTATGCAGATACCATAATGCCACGTTTTCAAACTTTTACCCTTTAATTAATTAATTCCGTTGGATTACTAAAAGCCTGGATGTTACAATGTATGACTCTTACTCCGGTAGCTCAGTATAGGCAAAACAAGGCTCAATAAGATCTCAAGATGTCGTGGGAAGAGGTAGGCATTCGTCAGTGCTTGGGTAGGTATAAATACATAATGAAACACATATTTGCTGTTAATTGGTTATATATTTAATCCTGACGAGCTGATACTCCGTCAGGAAAATCAAATGGGCAGATTACTCTCTGCTACTCCGCTAGCCTTTCAGATGGACAGGCAGTCGAAGCAATTTATTATCAGGGGTAATCTCACAACAGTCCGTTGCGGAATTATGCCAATTCTCAAAGATTAGATATCGCCAATCTCTAGAATACTCAAATATCACCATAAAATGACAAGCAAAAGAGGATAAATAAGGTTCATCTTACTCCAATACAAGACACAATGTATTATCCCAGATCCGCTTCAAGTGTATGACCAGGTCGACTCGTATATGGCCCTCTGACCTTATACTGTTACTACAGGGCCGTGGATGTGAAGAAATTCCCTCGGTATGGTTGGTGACCGTCAATTCGTGCCGTAATACAGTCACACGACTCGCTCCGGTCTTGAAGACTCCAGAATCTTGCGCGCACTCGATATTGCTGATAGAATCAGTTAACTTTGACCCGAGAATCAGTTGTACGTCTAACTCGAGGTCGTCGTTTGGACAACAGTCCAGAATCTGCTCAATCAAAAGACTGAGGTGAAACAAGATCCCCGTTTGTAGATTATCCGGAATTTACCGGACAAATTGTATCAAAATAAGAATGAACAATCAAATGTGAGAAAAGCTTGTTCAAGTTCGCGAACGGCGTTAAGACGAAATGATGATGGCTTGACAACTTCGTGGCGAGAATGGGGCTGGGAAGATCGCGCCCCTGAATTTAAGGGATCTCGCTAACCCCCGCCATATTGGAGCTCTATAGAAAGTTCCTCGCGACCGTTGAAAATAGCAATAAATCTTTATCACCCGCCCGTCGTTGTTACTTCGGCAATGAATAGTTTATTTAAACTATAACAGCGACATAAAGTTGGGAATCTTTTTGTATTGCATCCGGTAACCTTAAAGGATACTTATTGCTTAAGAGACAATAGTGCATCCTTCTTTTGAAATATATCTCGAGTGAAGTCTTTTTATTTCTTCTCAGGCGTTGTTTTAATTTATCTATGACTGCAATAAATTAAGCGCGACGTATTCCTTTAGGAAAAGGGGAAGAGAAATTTTTGACCCTTTTGCTCTCTCTCGATTCAATAGATTTATGACTGCAGTAAATCAGATCGTAAGACGGAACACCAATTACCGATCCTCATAAAGTGTCGTGTATTTCTATAGAAATGGGAAGACAAAGCCAGCCACTCAAGGCAGTTAAGTTTGATACAATAGGAAGCAATCCTTCTCGAAAATGACGCAAGATCTCCTTTTGACTGCCCCGGTTCGATATTTTTAATGGTTATTTATAACTGTAATAAACTAATTGGTCGACCGTACCCAAGCAAGGCCCCAGGTCCTGACACTGTGTCAAAATAATCTCATTGGTGACCTTATCGCACTATATTAAACCAAGAACTCGTCTCAAGCATCTCAAATAGCAGGCATTTATCCTTTATGCATGAGTGGAAGGCGTGGTAGAGGAAGACTAAGGAAAATATGGTTTGTCCAGTGCAGGATATTTTGAAAGAAGGAAATGTAAAAAGTCGTAAGAGCTGTTTGAGAAGGTGTATGGACGTAGATGTGTGTCACGACACGAAAGTTTAGCGAATCTCCTATCTACCTACCCCGACAGGGATACGGCATGATGGTATGTATGTATAAAGATAGAAAAAAATATAATTCATACACGACTTCCGTGGCCAAATTGGTAAGACGCCTGTCTTTCAGGCCGGAGGTTGCGTGTTCTAATCCCGCTGGAACCCAGATTTTTTTACAAAGGATTCCAGTCTGGTTTTTACTTAAGGCCTCTTTAACAGATTTATGGTTGGTTGGAAGAGATTTCCACATGGCAACATGCCCGGCAGGTTGTAATGTATACAACGAAAGTGTAATACAATACAACACAAAGAAAAAATACGTATAATGCATATACAAAGAAATATATATATATATATATATATATATATATATATATATATAATGCATATACAAATATGTATAATGCCATTACAAAGAAATATGTATGATGCATATGTTATAAAAAGAAATATGTATTTTGTATATACAAATAAATATGTATAATGTAAATACAAAGAACAAAAAGGTCTAGCAACACTAAGTTTGCATAACATTATGAATTATGAGCAAGATAATGAAAGTGTTCGAACGATTTAATGTCAAATATGGAAATCAAATAGCAATAATTCTCCCGAGTTCACGAGATTGCCTAATAAGGAGGTAAACAAGCAGCCCAGCGAGCCGGTGCTGTGCTGTGCGGTGCTGGAGCCACCCTGCTCTGGTTATTCTCGAGAGAACACCGCAACTCGGACGATCTTCGGAAAACACATTAACCTCTAAGCGAGTGAGATTTTGTTAGCAAAATAAAAAATTGATTTTGTAAGTAATATAAAAAATGTAATTGCGGCCGCCATATACAAAATAATTGAATAGATAAGAACATTTGAGCCTTGCCCGTTTTATGGATGAATTCATGTATTCGGGAAAAAAACATCGGACGTACCATGTACGTCCATACTCTCTTGAGGTAAAAATTCGCTCGCCGTACACCGTACGGCCATACTCTTTTAGAGGTTAAATTCATCATACCTGTTTACCAATTCGATCAAAAACCTGAACTCATTTCGTTTGAGCTAATACATGATTGTGTTGAAAATTCAACTGAACATACAAATTTGTTTTAGAATAACGAATCAAAAATAATTTGATATCACAGAATAAAGGATATCCATAGGTATGTAATAATAAAGGTTTAACTTTTTTCGTATGGTACGTATTGAAGAGCATGGCCGGGAGACAATGTTTTCTTCGACCCCAGTAAGTGAGCCTTCGGGTTTAGAGCTTTTGGAGTAGGCACGGCATTCGTGGTTCGTCATTTAATGTGTTGGCAATATTATCACTCAGCACGTGCGAGTATTGTTGCTAGAACTCTTTGACCAGACTGACATCCTTTTTTTAGGGTACCGTTAGGAATCGAGCCTGAAACCCCCGGATCGATGTCAAGAACCGTACCACTAGGCTACGGTTAAAATATATTGTATTTTATTTCATTTTCGCTGTATACAATATAATCTGGCGGGTTCAGCCATGTCTTCCAACCAACCTTTTGGTTGGAAGAGATTGTGACATGATTTACTGTATACCAGGGGTGACCAACTTTGCTCTCGCGATCGACTTTTTCTCGTAAAAAAATAGTCGCGATCTACCTATCAAATTCGCGAGATTTAACACGTAACACACATTAAAAAAAGGATAAAAGTTTATTAATTAGTATGAGCAGAATTTACTTCGCTAACCATTATTAAGGAAAAGAAAACTTATAAATACATATTAAATAACATATATACATTTGAATGGTTGAAGTAAAATAGGCATTAAGTACCAAAAAAAAAAAACCTAAGTATGCAGTTTCGTTCTATATGTCATATAGAATGAAACTGCATACTTAGTTTTTTTTTGGTACTTAGTGCCTATTTTACTTCAATCATTCATTTATTTGGAGTAGACATATCTACATACGAGTATTAAAAAATAATAACTAATTGTGCGTGCGCGTAATGAGATTTGGCAACATCGCACGACATTTTAAGTTAAGAAGATGGCCGCTATCGACCAAAAATTGCTTCGCGATCGACCCGTTGGCCATTCCTGCTGCATAAAATACAATCTGGCGGATTTGTGACATGAGGAAATGTCTTCCGACCAACCAAAAATGTGTTCAAGTGGTTTTTTGTGAAAACCAGTTCGAATTTTTTTTTTTTAGAAAAACGGGGATCTAATTCACAAATCTTCGGTGGGAAGACAGCCTTACCAACTAGGACACGGTGGTTGCCGGCGTTTTTATTGTAGACAACGACGGAGCACAGAAAATGATCCAAGCATTTTATAAGTATAATTATCGACTTTCCTGGTCTCGTGGTAGAATGTTTTGACTTTCAGACGAAGGTTTCGGTTTCGATTCCCGATAGCAACCAAATAAAAATGCCGATCTGCTTTTCCACGTTTGGGTCTTTCAACTTATCTAGGGTCACCAAATTTCAACAAAAAAATGCTTATATTTTCCCACATTCGGGTCTTTCAACATATTTCTGGTAAGTTCGAAAAACGTAGCGCTATGTTTTAACTCTATTCCATGTGATAATGCCAGCTAATTTGAATGACCGATTGAAAAACATAACGACCTCCGGCCTGGTGGTAAGACACTTATCTGCCGATCCGGAAGTTGCGGGTTAGATCCCCGTTGAACTCTGATTTAAAAAAATGGATTCCAGTCTGGTTTTCACTTAGGGCCCATTAAAGCGTCTTTCTGGTTAGTTGGAAGAGATTGCCACATGGCAATAAACTCGCCAGGTAAAAAAAAATTGGTCCATTGCTCGGTTGAATGGACATAAAGTACTCGTAGCAAAAAGGGTATGCTAAAGAACTGTTATGCTATCGAGAAGAAACCATATTTGGTCGAGAATCATTTCAATATTAAGTTTAATTTAATTTGCATATAACATATGTTACTTACCTATACGCTTTACAAATTCCATTAAATCCATAATGCAATTTTGTAAAATGTGTATCAATTCTTCCTTCTTGCAATAGATTCTTGATCATATTTTTTTCTGCATTATTCCTGAGATATAGACTACCAACTATTCCTCCATGTTTTTGGGAGTCTTGTGGTCGGGTCGGGTCGGGACGGCTTCCTATGAGTTAGCCATGAAAAATTATACGGGAATACAGATATCATCCATTCTATGAACGTATCCTAATACTTCGTGTTCTGCCTTCCCTATCTGACGATGTTTTCGGTTTTACATATTTTGTATTTTTTGTCTATTGGCATTTCACTAGTTATAATTTTCATAACTTTTATATATGATATTTTAAGGAGTGGCTTCGTTCGTGTGGTATGAGTTGTAATTTCAATAGCATATGCCCTTATATTACAATACAATATCGTTATAAACATAAGAATTTCGTAGTATATACTGGAGGATGTGTTGCTATGTGACAATCTCATCTAACTAATCATAAATATGTTCAAGAAGTCTTACGTAAAAATCAGACTGAACCCCTTTAAAAAAACTAGGTAACAATGGGAATTGGACCCGCAACTCCCAGTATGGGACAGATTAGACCTTGCCAATTAGGTCAGGGAGATCGTCATTACAAGTCTAGCACGCGTTTTATAGATACTTTACTTTCTGTTGCCAAGTACTTTTTTTTAACCATATTCTATTTTGAGGCATACAGATTTTGCAAAGGTTTTGTTCATCTATCCTGCAATTTCTTTACGTAAGTCATTGTGGCTATTAATATTAATTTCGTTATTTACTACAGTATACTACCTAGTATTAGAATAATTTCACAACAAATATTTAAATTATGGCGTAAGGTATAGCAAATGCAAGGAGATATAGCTTTTAAAATGTGGAAGATTTTGGAACGGATCCAAAAAATGAATAGATAACACGTACATGCACGAGTGTTTCTTACACAGCACTTGCGGATGGATTTAAAGTGGCCAAGAAAGCTCAAATGATGTATGAAAATTATGGTAGATTAACATTTACGAAATTATATCGTTTATGTAGTTGTTTTGGCCATAAATTGCGATAAAATTCGGAAATATGAGTATGTGCATGAATAACTATTCTTTTGAAACAGTTTATACAATTAACTGGAGATCGTACCTACACGAACCATAATGTACTAGTCTTCATAATAATGGGTGAGATTTATATACTTAATTTGCACTAAGGCAATCGATGGTAATAACGGACTCAAAATTGAATAATATATATAAGTGGTAATAGACTTTAGACTTGCGCAAGCAAACATAGCTTCTTAGCGTTTCCTCTTCATTAGTTCTTCCATATTTACATTGTCATATACTGACCATGCCGTTAGACTGAAACCATCTACCAGCTGCTGAAGGGCAAGCAACCTCTCCTCCTCCAAGTTGATGGTTTGCTCGGAGTGTCGGTCCGATTGTCGGACACCTTACTCCTTCATCGGTTGTGTAAAAACGGACTTTGGGAAATTAATTTTGGATTGTTTGGTGGGGGTGTTAGAAAAATTTTGTATAGAGAGGAGGGATAGAGTTTGGTACATACATTAAGGTTATAGATACATTTAGGTTACATAATAATATACTTATATTTTTATATGTCACGAGCGTTGATAAATATGAATACAGAGAAAGAAAGGATAGTGATGTATA
This sequence comes from Odontocerum albicorne, assembly GCA_949825065.1. Classification (NCBI taxonomy): domain Eukaryota; kingdom Metazoa; phylum Arthropoda; class Insecta; order Trichoptera; family Odontoceridae; genus Odontocerum; species Odontocerum albicorne. The sequence goes on from OX463839.1 coordinate 29,514,898, forward strand.
CATAGACATAGATATTTGAATAATTATAAATATATTACGAAGACGGGGGCGGGGGAGAACGCTGTGACTTTAGAATAAATAGTTGTACATATATAAATAAGGAGGTAAGATAGATGCCTTATGAAGTGCGGGTATGTGCACTGGACACTATTCGGCGCCTACCGTTCCGAATAGGGGGTCGGGGGTCGTTCGAAGCATTTGTTTGGGCTTGGGGTGAATAAGATTAGCGTTCACGTCGTAGTCCGTGAGTGAGCTGATTAGGGGGTTCGGGTGACTCGAGAGAGAGCTGTAGAACCTCTCGGCCAGAGAAATCGCGTATTCTCGGATGGTGGGGAGATCTAGGTTTTCGTGAAGCCGTTTGTTGCTGAAAAAGTAGGGCGCATCCATAATGGTGCGCATTGCCTTGTTTTGCAACACCTGGAGTTTGCGCATGTGGGTTTCGGCCGCATGGCCCCAGACCGGGATGGCGTACGTCATCTGAGGACGTATGATGGCCTTGTACAAATTTAACTTGATACGAGGGGACATCTTACTGTGTCTGCCCAAGAGTGGTGTGAGTGCTTTCAGAGTGCCGTACGCCCTCCCGGTGATGTTGGTGGTGTGCTTTTTCCAGGACAGCTTCGCGTCGAGAGTGATGCCGAGGTATTTCACCTCGTCGCACCACGGAACGCTCTGGCCGAAAAATTTGAGTGGTCGGATGAAGTCCAGACGTCTTCTAGAAAAACGGACTGCTGCACTCTTGGAAGGGTTTATCTTAACCTTCCAATTTCTACACCCGCGTTCCAGTCTTGGAATGAAATTTTGAATGCGGGCAAGCAGCCTCACAGGCTTGCTTTAAAAAGCGACTCAAAAATAATTTTATTGTATCCCTTTTCATTGACATTCCGTGTTTATCATATTCCTCGTTCAATTATTTTTCTCCAAGACATTGGTGATATTAAAAAGGGAAGGTTTGTATATTTTCTTTTCATTCTTTAAATATCTACTTTTAACATAATTTGTATTCCATTTTGTTCAGACTTTTATTCATGTTTGAAGGCAACCTAAAAACTTTATAACATCTACACCAGTAATTGACACAACCTGTGTAACTTCTGTCTGGTTGGTTGGAAGATATTACCATACAGCATTGTACATTTGTGCAATGAAGTGCCAAATAAAATAAAATATTCCACCTCTATAAAAATAAGTAATTTAGATCTACTCTAAAATCTTATGTATGTAGCATTGCTCATATCTGGTGGAAAGTGAACTTACTATCGATTTTGAAGACCCAGTTTTGATTGCATTTTTAGTGTTGAAAATTTTAATTTCTAAATGGAGTTGAATAATAAGTGTTGTATATTTGATATTGTATTGTGGAACAGCGTTTTGAGCCAATACTTTATTTCTTGCGTGAAACCGAAAATAGTTAAAATAAATAAGATATTTGTAATCATTTTTAAAATAAATTAAACATGACCTTAAAACATGTTTTAACCGACAAACGCTGAGAGTTATTAAAATTTTTATTAATATTTTTCTAAAAGTTTCAGTGGATACCAGATCACCAGGTCAAGAAAAGTTACGTGAAAGAAAAAGTTTTTCGTTTCATTTCTACCATATCGAATTCAATGTAATATTTCTTTATCGGTTTACCGTCAAAACGAACTCTGGGTATATGTTTGCTTTTTAAGTTCGCTATTGGCATGAAATTTATAGTAAGGGCATGTTGAATATTTTCACAGCAATAGTGACATAGCCAGATCGTGGCCACTAGAGTATATATTAAAAAAATATCGCTTTCAAAGGAAAACACGTGAATACAAAAGCAAATATTTAATCTCACTATATTCAAAGTGGTACGTTTCGAACTAAAATACCGTAAAAACTTCCGAGGGAAGATTAAAATAAACATCATTAATATAGTACTGTTAACACAAAACGCGTCTAGGACATGTTTGATAAAATGATGCGGTTAATTGGGTACGTTACATAACGATGACTATTAATAAATCCAATAACATATTAAATCGGCGTCCATTTCCAAGCGTTGGTGCATGCTGTGTATTATTGACACAAGACACATTACTGGAAATTGACAGGTCGACACATAATACTCGTATGTTCGATTTCAATGTAATTTGCGACAGCACCTAATTCACTAAGAAAAATAAATTTCAATCAAGGAAAAATCATTTAGATGCATTGCTTAACAAGAGTAATGAGAAATTAATTATGTATTGCATAGTTATTCTCAATACACTTTTTAAGAGTAAATTTTACATAGCGCCGTTTAGATAGTCGACTCTTCTCGAGGGTGCTCAAAGTCTTTGTTTTCTTAATAAATTATAAAAAACGGGAAACATCTTTCTAATCTGTGGTTTTATGCTACATTCGCAGGGGCGGCTCTTGACTTTAAAAACAGGTGGGGTATGATGAGGCTGAAGTCCCCCCCCCCCCCCAATTTTTTTGTTTTAAAACAAAAATTAACTGTATATATTTTTAGTACAGTAAGGTCGAACCAAGAAAATACTAAGAATTATCAATTTTTTTATTACGAAATCAAACAAAAATAATTTTTATTTAAATATAAACATTAACAAAACTATCATTATTAAAAAACATGTATTTTTCACAAAATAAAATGAAAATATTTTTTATTAACGTATAAAAATTAAATAAACAAAACTCGAATTATAAAAATATGAATTTTTCATAACATCAAATGGAAATCGTTTTATTAATATAATACATGAACATGAAAAAGAAAAAAATAAACGTCGCTCATTACAGCGTGGGGCAGGCGTGCTCCTGCCCCAAACAGACATTTACGCGGTAAAGGAAAAACGACTTTCTTTATACGGTAATACGGAACTTTTCTCTTTACCTCCATTAACTAACCAAACACCATCAGATCTCGCGTCATAGCGACAGCTAAACTGAAGCTAGCGACCGCGTGACCACGGCAGATACAAAACTACCCCGCCGCAACTCGTTTAGTTGTATGCGTGCATCGTATTTCGTACTTCGTGCGCGAATATATTTCACACCTACTTACCAGTAATAAGTTAACATCGTTTTTATTCAAATATTTATAAATAATTACGTGCAAATAATATTCCGAAAAACTAATAATACTCGTAATTACAATTATACCCATAATAAAAAACATTTCAACTCATTATTATTTTTTTATTAGCAGAAATGTGTGTGGGGCAGTGCCCCGGTTGCCCTTAAAGACGAGCCGCCCCTTCTACATTGTATGAATATGAAAAACTGCGGCGATGATTTTGTGTGATTAAGATAAAATATGTAGAATGAATGATTATTCAATAGGAAATTACTTTGTTATTTCATGAATCCCCAAAGACGAGCCGCCCCTTCTACATTGTATGAATATGAAAAACTGCGGCGATGATTTTGTGTGATTAAGATAAAATATGTAGAATGAATGATTATTCAATAGGAAATTACTTTGTTATTTCATGAATCCCCGCCACATATGGTATGTTTCTCCTATATCCAGGCTCTCTTCAGGCCCGTCTCGATCTAGGAGGTAGAAATATGTGCCGCGGAAATAAACGTAATAAAATTAAACAGTAATTAAATATTTCAATATGGAGTTTCATACGGATCAAGCCAAAACATTTGATAAATTAAAGATGTAGAATTATTTCGCGTCTTGAAATGAGAATTTTTAATAAAATATTTTTTATGGTTTCATAAATACTACTTACTCAAAAAACCTCCATGTAAATGTGATCGTTTTCTGTGTATTGTTTGTAATATTTATGTATGATATATGGAGATTATAACTACGATACTCAAAAATATTTATTTTATTGTGATGTCTACGTAAAAAATGTGATTATCGTGTAGTATGTTATAATAAAAATTCGAAAACACTTCTTTTCATACTTTAAAAGAAAATCGATAGATATCACTGATTTCATAGGTCATTTTAAATTAGAAAACTACATAAAACCTTCAATATCGATGCAGTTTTGTTTGTCAAGCATACTTACTATTCAATATGATGTATTAGGATCAATTATCAGCGGGTCACTGAGTTTTTTTTCTTCAGTTTCATAAGAATTTATTATACTGGAGATAAGAAGCTACCTAATATGAAATCAAAAAGTGTACTCGTAGTAGAATTCTTTAACTTAATACCTATATACGAGTATGTATATACGTTAAACCCTAACTTATGACAAACGTTTTTCAATAAAAAAGACTCAAATATTAGTATATAAACAAACCGTATAACAAATTCCGTCACAAAAAGTAGATGAGAAAATCTACACACCAATGAAAATCTAAGGATAGAAAATGTCTACCCTAATATTATTCGATAATCTTAATACGTTTTATTTACTAGGGATAGGTCACATTAAATGGGACGACACTCCGAGGTATCCCGAACCTTCTAACTCGATATGAACTAATAACGAGTAAAACTATTCATTTGGAAATCTTAGAACTTTGAAACGAAAAGTGAATGCCCTCAATAAGATAAAGAAGGTAAGTATCTGATTTTTTTTTATGGAACTCTGCAAAGCAAAAATGTTTCATTTCCGCTAAAAATAGCTTTTAGATACTGGTGTCAGTACAACATTTGACAGATTTAATTGAGCTAAAAAATCTTAAATGAAACCTTCCCGCTAAGGTATGATAAACTATTTGAAGAATACGTATATTTTGGAATCAAGTTCAATTATCGTTGATATATAAAAAATATCAAGTGTTGATTTATTTTAACGATTTAATTGTTAAAATATAAAAGAGTCTAACGTTAAAAAAACATTTATTAATCGCTAGTTTTACCGGAATATATTTATTAGACAAATTTGCATATTTGAGAACTGTCAAGTGCTTTTTATCACTGTTTGAACAAAAATATATATTAAGAAGTTTTCACTACATTCTATAACAATGCTAAGAATCTTAACTGGATATTTATACACAAAACGGAACCAACCCACATTTGACATGTTCTGAGATGATCGAGGAAACATCTCGCCGCTTTGCAGGGGCTTGGGCTTGTATGGAACACAATTAATAAGAAGACGGAATTTAATCGTGAATTACACATTTACCTTACTTGACATTTTTGCACTAACAATATAGATCTATGCTTTTTCGATATTTCAAATAAGTCCGCATTGTGGTTTGTGGTCTTGTTTGAGTCTTTTTGGCATATAGACGTCAAATTATTAAAATGCCGCGAACTTTGTCTGTGCTGTCTTCAAACGTTTGTTTACTTCTTTTAATTTTGTGGACTTCTTTGGTCTTTTCTTTCGAAACTGTCAACTAAAGCAAGCATTGAGAGCCTACTATTAATATTCTGATAAATGTCACAACAAATTATTTTGAATTATTATAGCACGAAACATTTGATTCACAATTTTTATTAACACTGCTTATTTTAGTTAACGAGATTGCAGCCCTTCGAGATAAGAATAATAAAAAAATTGGATAATGTCATTGATTCACAACGAATCCAATCACAAAGTATTGGATTCGTACTTTTTAATTACGAAAATTAACAAGACAAAAAATAATATCACAGAAAAAAAATTTATTGCCCACTTTTAAGATTATTAATTTTTCTGGCGCCATTTAGCGATCAAACATACACTCGAAGGACGTTACATTCCTATGGAATATCTATCAAATAATATGAACTTAAGAATCTTATTGAATGCCTCCGTTTGCCTTCATATGTTATAACACAAATAATAAATTGAATGGGGAAAATTTTGGTTTGAGAAATAAAAGTATATTTATATATCAAATATTTATTTCACATATTTTGTAGATAATGTTATTCTACATAATAATAAAAATGCTTCATCACTAACATATTATGCACAAACTATTACAATGCAGCAAGCACACAAACTTAACATGCCAAACCCGATTTTTAGATTGTAAGTTCAAAATTATATAACGAGTCATAGGTTCATTCTACTGCAGCATAATCGTTTTGGCAGATTGATGTATGTGTACATTCTTAAAATGAAGGTCATGGATTTTATTAACTGTTAACCACAGAAACATAAATTCAAACGTCATAGGATTAATAACAGTTCTGAATAAAATCTGCCGGGAATCAAACCCCGGCCTTTTTTGGTAGAAATCCTGCATACAGAACACGTGCGATAGATAATAAGCAAAACAAAAGTTAATGTGATATCACTCATTGAGTTTTAAATGATATTAAAGAGAGTCCAACAAAAATATTGATATATCACAATGTGAAAATATTATACATCCGATAATTTTATAAGAAATTTAGTATTACACTTCAAGAAGAGGCATTTATTTAACAAAAATACCCAGTTCACTTACTAAAAATCATTAATAAGAAAAATATCAAATGGAATTTTCACTGAATCACATAAAAACACGTTTAAAATATATCATTTTTACACTAAAAAAATATACGTAATCAATGTCATCCGAGCACTTTATTTTTCACTTATCTTCATAACACTTGAATGGCGTTCATCAAACCAAAATGTTAAAACCACAGTGACTAAATACTTCACTGTCAAAAATATTGAGCATTGACATTGTTGAAATTTGTAAGAAATGTGTACACGCACTGATCACGAAAATCTTGAAAATAGACTATAAGTTGTCAGTATCATTATTTTCACTACAGAAAACTATCAGAGGAGTGTTACAAATAGGGCAGCTGTTTCCCTCCATCAACCATATGTAGGCGCAGTCGATATGGAAAACGTGGAGACACTGGAGTATTCGTACCCTCTCCTGGTTTTGAAACCGTTCACTACACACGTAGCAAGACCGATCTGCTTCTACCCTGCCCCACATTTCTTCGTCATAAGGGTACACTTTTGAATTCGCCTCGATGGTTCGTTTACATAAACTTTCCTGATTGGCCATATTGAGTTACTTTCTTTACTTGACAGGAACAGTTCGCTGGTCAGAACTAGAATGATAACTTTCCGTCCTTGCCGTCATAAGGTAAACTAGGAGAAAGGGCCTAAACAAAAGGGACAAATGCTAACGGTTCCATTCAAAAGTTCTCAGAAATTCGTCTCGGCGTCACTTAGTGAATTGTTGAATATTACATGTCTGAATTTCTCAAACTTTTTTTTTCAATTTTAACTATTTGACAATCTCTGAGTAGTTGATAATAAATTACCTGTCTTGTACGCGGGGGTAGCGCGCTCGATTCCCGTCTGTCCCCGATTTCTTTCGAATAAATAAGTTGTTTTTAAACGAGCGTCTAAATAATATATATTATATGCTGAGTGAATAGGCCTATTAATGTTTGATTGCACGCCGTACACATTTTAATTGAGTAAATTGAGAATACCGCTCATTTTGATAACGAATTATGCTTTTAATTAGATAATACGAAACATTTCTGCGAAGGTGGGTTAAAATGGCTTCGTTGAAAAGTAGTATTTGCGATTTTATAAATAAAAGATTCATTCTCTGCTCGTTCTAAAAATAAATCAATCAATATTTTTTAATCCCTCGTTTAGAAAAAATATATTTAAGTGGTTATTGGTATTATTATAGAAGGTATTTAGTTTTCAGTTCACCTCACGACCAAACCAAAATATTCGAACATAGGCAGAAACCTTCTTTCAACATTTTAAATTTATTTGTCATTTCAGCGTTCCCAAGTATTCAAAATTATAAATAAATTACACGTTTGCAAGTTGTAAATAATCACCAAGCTAATACATTACCTTCAAACCGATTTGATTTCTAAAAAAAATTGAAAAATGTCTTATTGTTCTAGTGATGTGCCGCTTCTTCAAAATACAGAAACAAATATTTTCGAATGTAACGAAGAATTAAGTTATTTTTCTCCGTATAGTTTTTCTCTCACAGTCGGATTTTCAAGTTTTTCATCCATGATACAACCTCAAGAATAGCCCGATATATCTCCTCTAGTTTTCATCCATGATACAACCTCAAGAATAGCCCGATATATCTCCTCTAGTTTTCATCCATGATACAACCTCAAGAATAGCCCGATATATCTCCTCTAGTTTTCATCCATGATACAACCTCAAGAATAGCCCGATATATCTCCTCTAGTTTTCATCCATGATACAACCTCAAGAATAGCCCGATATATCTCCTCTAGTTTTCATCCATGATACAACCTCAAGAATAGCCCGATATATCTCCTCTAGTTTTCCCCGGAATAAATATATTGGGACACTTTACAACGATGTGATATTTCGGATCATCATCCCACACGAGCACAACGGTGAATCAATGAAACAGGTTAGCCAAAAAGTTTTGAAAGCGGAAATGAAAATACATTTTTTTTGGGGGGAAATCACTTTTATTGCTCAGTATAGTCTCCCATAAGATCAATTCACTTGGTCCAACGATCTTCCAACTTTGTTGTCGCATCACGGAAGTGACTTTCTGGAAGGCCTGCAAAATACTCCTCTACGACGGCTATAACCTCTTCGTTTGATGAAAAATGCTTTCCACGAAGGAATTTTTTGAGGTGTGAGAACAGCCAGAAGTCAGAGGGAGCTAAATCTGGCGAATAAGGTGGATGCTGCAACAATTTGTATCCCAATTCACTGATTTTCGCGATGGTTTTTTGAGCTGTGTGAGTAGGTGCATTGTCTTGATGAAAAATGATTTTTTTCTTCTGCAAACCGGGTCTTTTTTCACAAATTTTTTCATCCAACTGATCCAAAAGGTCACAATAATAATCAGAGTTGATTGTCTTACCAGTTTGGAGATAATCTATCAATAAAATTCCTTTTGCATCCAAAAAAACTGACGCTAACACCTTCTTGGCCGATTTCTGGACACGAACTCGCTTCGGAGCCAAAGTGCCTGGTTCAAACCACTCCTTAGCCTCTTGTTTTGATTCAGGATCATGGTGGTAGACCCAAGTCTCATCCATAGTGATGAATCGACGCAGAAAATCCTTTTTATCCTTTCGAAATTGCTCCAAATGTTGCTCAGAAAGTCGCATTCGAACGTGTTTTTGTTGCATTGTTAGCAAATGCGGCACCCATTGTGCACACAGTTTTTGAAACCCAAAACATCAGCCAAAATATGCCATGTTGTTCCATGTGAGATGCCTATGGTGTCAGCTATCACATCCACAGTCGATCGATGATCTTCCAAAACCATATCCTGTATTTTCGCTATGATTTCTGGTGTTGATGCACTTTTTGGACGTCCTGAGCGTGGATCGTCTTCAAAGCTTGTACGGCCACGCTTAAACTCCAAAACCCATCGGTGAACGGTTGGAAATGAAGGAGAAGACTCCTTTAATACTTTCACCATCTTTGCATGGATCTCAGTAGCCGATAAACCTTACAAAACAAAGAATTTAATCACTGCACGATATTCGGATTTTTCCATTGTTAAAAAATACACTGACACGTCAACTTCAAATGGCTTGTAAACAAAGAATGAATTGACAGATCGAAATGAAATTTTGAGTACGTTCTTATGAAAGATGAAATATTAAAATGGCGTAGAAATTTTGGTTTTCTACTGCTCCATAGGTGTCGCTTTCAAAACTTTTTGACTAACCTAGTATGTTATGCAAGGCGTGTGCACTGCAAACGTGGCCACACCTATGACGATTCAGGGTACACCAAAATTCCATTGCTGCCACTAGCTATGGGTGTGATCTCATATTCCTCGCAACTAATCGTTGTCCTTCGATCGATCCAGAAAGGCCCTCCGGATCCAAGGCGAGTCGAATGAGGGCAGATTAACGAATTAAGTAAAAAAAAATTGATTGAATGATTTAAAAGAATTTACGAAAATTTTGAAAAACGCTCGCATAATAATTCCAACAAATAAATTACACATATCTTGATAAAAGTTTTGCGACAGGGCCATTAACTCATACCCATTAGGCGACAAATTCCTAAGCCATCGACTAGTGTTAATTGTATTATTAATTTACTCGTATTTATTTATTTAACTCTATCATGCCAATGTTGAGTTCACCAAAGAGTATTTCACGGTTTTAGGTTAAATTCAAATGTAAAATTTCGCCAAATGTTGTAATTTTCAATACCTCAGCAATTTCTCGTATCGTAGAAAGTTATTCTCGATCAAAACCTTGATTTGGTTATAATAAATGGTAATCGGCCTACGAGGGCGGACACCATCTTAGAATATTCATCGTATCACCATATTTGACACACACACACGATCGCTTACTGCATCGCAGTCATACAGTGTACATATATTTTTTTTGTGTCGATTTTTTTTCTGAACTGATTTTTACGGTCGAAAAAAAACCACCAAGCATCGAGAAAGCAACTTATTATATCCATATTTAAAATTACGCCAAAAAATTGATCAAGCAATTCGGGTAAAATACATTGAAATATACATTGAGCATATTTAGAATGAATTTATGCTATGAAAAATTTGTCCATACGACAAATATCCGAGAAATACGAAACTACTTTACGGATAACATATTGTACCTGGCGAATTTATTCCTTTAAAGCAATTTTATCCAAGCTTTTGTTTCATAATTATTATTGGTATCCATGACCGTTCCTAGAACAATATTTGAAAGAAAAAAAAAGAACAGAAAATTAATCAAATATAAATCTCAAGGAAATTAGGGGTTGGGGTGGTAATAAGGTGTGTAAGACAAGGACGAAGATTATTTTGAGTCTAAATAATGATTCTTTAGTTTTTTTTTTAAATATCGATAAGGATGAAGCGGTCGAGCCAAGAAGTTAGTTCCAAGTCGAGCAGAGTGAACCGCAAAAGATGATGTATGTTGCGTTGGTACGAGTATACAATATTTGGTTTCTGTATTCAGCAGATCAAAACGGCAGTATATGCTCAGAAAGAAAATTGAATTTCTCTCGTGTATATTGAGGACACCTTGGGTTGATAAATTAAAGGAAATTTTTTGGAACATAATAAAATAAATACAAAATGCAATCCAAATTAACCGTAAAACAATAATCCATTTTGCCCAAATTATTTAACACAGGTAACAGAATACTCCCTAGTAACAGTAGACTTGACTCATTATCTACCAGACAATGTACACCTAAACTTTCTACCTGATGAGAAAGCCCTCCGCAATTAACCAGCGATAGCCAATCGATCGCCACACAGGATGAAATATATTCAGTCAAGGCGCCGTTCGCTCTAATATGTGAATGGTTGAATTAAAATAGGCACTAAGTACCAAAAAAAATTAGTTCTATATGTCATATATAATGAAACTGCATACTTTGTTTTTTTTTTTTTTTTTTTACTTAGTGCCTATTTTAATTCAACCATTCATATGTTCAGCTTTCGTATACCACGTATTCGTTGACATTTCATACCTTATACATTCAATATATATGTTTGATTTTTATCGCGGGGTCATATGCTTTTTCACGTCGAAGATCCTATAGATGAATGAGGTCTGGACATGTATTAAATATTTTTCTTTCTAAAGATACACTTCACCATTTCTGAACCCATGATTTGGATATGTTAAAGAGCGTGGTTGGGAGACAATATTGTCTTTGGCCCCAGTAATCGAAGTTTCGTATATAGATCTACTAGAGAAGACACGTCAGTCATTTTTTTTCAAGTCGTTCGCAACTTATTTTTCCAATGTGGCCTAAACCATCTAAAGATTACTTTTTGAATTCAACTTATAACATCCATCTTGAAAGAACCGTTATTTTTAACCGATTATTTTTTGCTCTACCAAACATTGTAATAACAGATATTTTATTCAATGCATGCTATATTCTTTCACTGCCCAGGCTTCACTTTTATAGATCAAGTTTGGCATAAGCACACCACTGTGCACAATTATTTTTGAAGATTTTACGATTGATTTCTTGGCCAAAACAGTACTAAGTGCACCACTGACTTTGTAATTTGCAACAGCATGCCCTCGTATATATATATATATATATATATATATATATATATATATATATATATATATATATATATATATATATATATATATATGTACATAAATCTTAATAAATAGGATGGCATATCACATTGTATTGAAAATTATTTGCCAAATTATACTGCTGCCATTTACATGCGTTCCATTGTAAGGGAAATATTATGTAATTCTCTTTCAGCTTAGATTGCTGAGGTGAACAAAGAGAAGCCTGTTGCTGAAACGGTTCCATCATATCAGAATATACCCGGCTCGATGGATCTGAATGATTGATCAATATGTATGGGCCACCGCTGGGAATACGATATTTCCCTTTTGAATCACATTCTCAAAAACGAGCGCCTACTCCCCAAAATACGAGACATAAGTTCTGAACCAAATTTATGTTTCATATTTGTTCGAATATTTAGGAAGAGATCAAATATGCCTGAAGTTGGCCGGAACAGGCCGAAATACGTTTGAATTTAATTCCATATTAATTGGAACTTTTGAATCCTTGAGGGACGAATTGAACATTTTTTGCAGTAAAATCAACGATCTCGAAACAGTCTCTTAGTTGCGATATATAATATATTGCGAGAGGGTTGGGGGGAGGGGGAGATAATTAGGATAGAAGAGAGGATGATAAGATTTATAAATAATATAAGATAAAGTATTCCCAATGGTAACTGAAAAAAAGGATTCCTGGCTAAGAGTTCGTCTGATAACAATACTAACATGCACTAGACGCGTAATTGTTGTAGCTTCTTCACGTGCGGGATAGTATTGCTACAACAGTGCGATAACGAACCGCGAGGTCCGTACTCCAGATGTTCTAAGTACGAAGTCTCAAATGATGGGTCCGAAGACAATGTTGTCAGCTGTCCATATTAGGTGCGAATAAATAGTTGAAAGATAAAATAAGAATGAAAAAAAGTTATTTGCATTAATGGAATGAATATATTAAAATTTGCTCTATAATTTTACCAATAAAAATATTCAAATTAGAAATATAACAAATAAAAAATGTAATTTATCATTTAATTTTCTTATCCTTGACGCTTCTATCCACGTTGAAGGTTGGCAATCATCATGGCTATTTTAATTATGTCTGCAGCTGCCCTAAACAATGTATCTGCGTTACAGCGGAATCGCTCTCTTGCTCGTAGGTTCTTCAGCCAGGAGTTCCTTCGTATCCCTACACTTTACTTGTATCTACCTTCCCTTGCAAAAGCAATTGGATGATTTCATATTTTTTCCTCTTATGAAATGCTCAAGTATCCCAATCTTCTCTTCTTCTGAATCATTTATTTTATTTTCTTGGATAGATAATTTTCTTACTTTTGAAAACAATAGATAAATATATAAAAATCAATCAGATTCGAACCCGACAATTTCAGACAAGAAAGTTGTTAATGCATGTAAAAAGTAATTATTAAGACGATTATTAGTATACACCCATTCCTCGCTTTACTACCTAGATACGTTCCGGAAAAGTTGGCCGTAAAGCAAAAAGCCGTATAACGAATCAATTATTTTGATACAAACCCATACAAATTCCCAAAAGTATCCCAATTTTCTCTTCTTCTGAGTCATTCATTTTATTTTCTTGGATAGAGAGAATTTATTTTATTTTGAAAAAAAATATTCATATAGATAAACATACGAAAATCAATCAGATTCAAACCCGACAATTTCAGATAAGAAAGCGAAAGTTGTAAATGCATGTAAAAAGGAATCAATAAGACGATAATAAGTATATTCTAAAATTGAAATATTATCTTGTACTCATTTTTGAGATCATATTAACAGATACTTCTCAATTAATAATACATTTGACGATATGCTTAATCGTTGTATAATCACATATATGCTACGAGTATTCTATCGAAAATCATTTCTCAGTGCTCAGAACTGCAAATACCCATGGATTCAAAAGTTCCTTCATGTCTCCTGGCTTTATTGGTTGATTTTCACATTTTTGATATATTTATTCTGCATTTTTGTTAACTTTCAAAAACTAAACATTTTATGCGCGAAAAATAATTCTCACTCAGTACTAAACACCCCAGTACAAAAGTAAAAATCTTGAATAACAAAATTTGTATACGGCGGTTCTGACACGTTATGAAATTAAGTGACAAACGTGACGTGACGAATCATAACTGAAATGACAAAATAAACAAGAAAACTTCTTGATATATTTGAGAGACATGATCCATAGTACACGATGCTCTCGACTTTCATATTACTGATGATGTTTATACCCCTTATTATTGGATACCTTAGCTGTACGTTCAAAAAGTGTCATAAGGGGATCTGAATGATTGATCGAGTACAAGAAGCACGACGAATGTGACTGTTTTTACGGAATATGGAAGTAAACGATTTTTTTGTTTGCACTGCAAAAGTAGCAATCCGTTTTCAATAAAAGTTCCGTTTTCAAAAAATCCGTTCTCAATAAAACTGTTAAGTGCAAAAATAAAAATTTCTTAAAATAATAAAATGATGAAAAAATTATCCAATCACCAAGTGACTTTCGTTGATTAGAAAATTAAGATTTAAAAAGACAAAAAATGTTATCACTGAGAAAAAATTAATGCCCACCCTAAAATTTTGTAATTTTCTGGCGGCATTTAGTGATCAAAGACACTTGAAGAACGTTAATGTTCCTATGGAATATCTCAAATCACATGAACTTAAGAATCTTATTTAATACCTCAGATTGCCTTCATATAATACAAATAATAAATTGAATGGGGAATAATTTTGGTTTGAGAGATAAAAAATATATTTAGATATAAAATATTTATTTCACATATTTTGTAGATAATCTTATTCTACTTAAAACTAAAAAAATGCTTCATCTCTAACAGTATCACTACACATATTATGAACAAACTATTACAATGCAGCAAGCACACAAACTTAACATGCTGAACCCGAATTTTAGATTGTAAGTTCAAAATTACATAACGATTCATAGGTTCATTCTACTGCAGCAGAATCGTTATGACATATTTATGTAAGTGTACATTCTTAAAATTAAGGTCATGGATTTTATTAACATTTAACCACAAGAACGTAAAGGTTAATCCCCATAGAATTAATAACAGTTCTGAAGAAAATGTGCCGGGAATCGAACCCCAGCCTTTTTTGGTAGAAATCCTGCATACAGAACACGTGCGATAGATAATAAGCAAAACAAAAGTTAATGTGAGATTACTCATTGGGTTTCAAATTTTAGAGACCAATACAAGTATAAATATTACACAATGTTTGAAAACATTATACGTCCGATAACTTTAATAATCAATTTTATATTACACTTCATTCAAGCAGAAGCATTTATTGAACAAAAATGCCGAGTTCATTTAAAACAAATCATTAATAAGAAAGTATCAAATGGAATTTTCACTGAATCACATAAAAATACGTTTAAAAGATATCATTTCTACACTAAAAAAATATACGTTTTTAGTCATCCGAGCACTTTATTTTTCACTTATCTTCATAACACTTGAATGGCGTTCATCAGACCAAAATGTTGTAACCAGAGTGACATAATAGTTCACCGTCACAAATATTGAGCATTGACACTGTTGCAATTTCTTAGGAACGTGTACACGCACTGCACTGATCATGAAAATCTTGAAGATAGACTATAAGTTGTCAGTATCATTATTTTCACTACAGAAAACTATCAGAGGAGTGTTACAAATAGGGCAGCTGTTTCCCTCCATCAACCATATGTAGGCGCAGTCGATATGGAAAACGTGGAGACACTGGAGTATTCGTACCCTCTCTTGGTTTTGAAACCGTTCACTACACACGTAGCAAGACCGATCTGCTTCTACCCTGCCCCACATTTCTTCGTCATAAGGGTACACTTTTGAATTCGCCTCGATGGTTCGTTTACATATACTTTCCTGATTGGCCATATTGAGTTACTTTCTTTACTTGACAGGAACAGTTCGCTGGTCAGAACTAGAATGATAACTTTCCGTCCTTGCCGTCATAAGGTAAACTAGGAGAAAGGGTCTAAACAAAAAGGATAAATGCTAAGGGTTTCATCCAAAGGTTCTCAGAAATTCATCTCGGCGTTAATTATTATGCTTTTAATTAGATAATACGAAGCATTTCTATGAAGGTGGGTTAAAATCGTTGAAAAGTAATATTTGTAATTTTACAAAAATAAAATCATTTTCTGTTTATTCCAAAAATAAATCAATTAAGAGTTTTTAATCCTTTGTCTTCGAACAATATAATTAAGTGGTTATTAGTATTATAGATTATAGAAGGTATCTAGTTTTCTGTTCACCTCAAGACCAAACCCAAATATTCAATGAAAGAAAATTGTATTTCGCATGTGTAGATTGAGGAGAGTTTGGATTAATTCATTATAGGAATTCAAATTAACGGTAATTTAATAATCCCCTTTCCCCAAATTATTCAATACAACTAATAGAATAATCCCTAGCAACAAAATACTTTACTTAATGTCTACCACAGACAATGCCGACCTAAACTTTCTACCTGAAGAGAAAGCCCCCCGGAATTAACCAGTGATAGCCAATCGCTCGCTACACAGGATAACCATTCGGTCAAGGCACCGTTAACTCTAATATGTGTTCTGCTTTCGGCGTATATCACGTATTCATTTACATTCCATACCATATTCATTCAATGTTTATGGCGTTCTGCTTATCGCGCGGTCATATGCTTTTCCATGTCATAGATCCTATAGAGAATAAGGTCTAGACGTGCATTGGTTATTTTTCTTATAACACACTAACATTTCTGAACCCATCATTCGGATATGTTAAAGAGCTTGGCCGGGAGAAAATACTGTATTCGGCCCCAATAATCGAGGCTTCGTACTTAGAACTACTGGAGAAGATGCGGAACACTCGTTGAACGTCATTGTATGTGTATAAAACACAACCGAATATGAAGAGGCAACAACACTCTCACGCGAGTACTCGGCACGCGCGAATAATGTTACCGGATAACTCTTTTACCGGATTGGGAGGCTTTTCATTATTTAGTTTTTTGTATTGTTTCATTGTGTACATACTATTACACTCCAGCAAGAACAAGGTGTTGACAGACCAAATCTGAAGATACGATTGCAAATTCAAAGTCACATAACGATTAGCAGGTTCAATCCGCTAGATGAGATTCGTTTTGGCAGATTCTATTCTAGAATTTACGTCATGCAGCAAGCATATAAACCACAGGATAACTAACATAAATTCAAACGATATAATATTAAAAATAGTTCGGAAGTAAATTCACCGGGAATCGGACCCTGGACCCCTCCCCGTTTTACAGTTTTTAACAAGTATAAATTTTTAACTAATTTAAATATTTACATACGACATATATTTGCGAAAATAGGTATGTATTTCATTATATAGTGAAAAATACTGCACCAAACGCCCCGTCCCGAAAAGCATAAAAACGATATTTAAGTAAGTCAATTTCTTCTTTTTAAATTTTTTGTAACTTATTTTCTGTGTGGCCAATCTATCTAAAGGCCCGTTCTCAAGGATCAAGTTTAATTGACCGATTACAGTTGATCAACAAAAGTTGAATGAAATCTGTAGTGAGAATCTTTGTTTAAACAGAGTTGATCAACTCTATTAAAACAAAGGTTCTCACTATAGATTTCATTCAACTTTTGTTGATCAACTATAATCGGTAAATTAAACTTGATCCGTGAGAACGGGCCTTAAATATTACTTTTTTAATTCCACTTATAACATCCATCTTGAAAGAACTGTTATTCTTAACCGATATTTCTTGCCCTATCAAACACTGTATTTAACAGATATTTTATTCAATGCATGCTTTGTTCTGCTATTGACTTCCTTTCAATGCCCAGGCTTCACTTTTATAGATAAAGTTTGGCACTAGCACACCACTGTGCACAATCATTTTTGAAGATTTTGCGATTGATTTCTTGGATATAACCACACTAAGTGAGCCATTGGCCTTGTAGTCTGCAGCAGCATGCCTTCCTATATATTTATATTAATCTAAATGAATAGGATGGCATATATGATTCTACTGAAAATTAATTTTACTGCTGCCATTTATATGCGTTCTTCTTTCAGCTTAGATTGCTGAGGTAAACAAAGAGAAGCCTGTTGCTGAAACGGTTCCATCATATCAGAATATACCCGGCTCGATGGATCTGAATGATTGATCAATATGTATGGGCCACCGCTGGGAATACGATATTTCCCTTTTGAATCACACTCTCAAAAACGAGCGCTTACTCCCGAAAATACGAGACATAAGTTCTGAACCAAATTTATGTTTCATATTTGTTCGAATATTTAGGAAAAGATCAAATATGCCTGAAGTTGGCCGGAACAGGCCGAAATACGTTTGAATTTAATTCCATATTAATTGGAACTTTTGAATCCTTGAGGGACGAATTGAAAATTTTTTGCAGTAAAATCAACGATCTCGAAACAGTCTCTTAGTTGCGATATATAATATATTGCGAGAGGGTTGGGGGGAGGGGGAGATAATTAGGATAGAAGAGAGGATGATAAGATTTATAAATAATATAAGATAAAGTATTCCCAATGGTAACTGAAAAAAAGGATTCCTGGCCAAGAGTTCGTCTGATAACAATACTAACATGCACTAGACCGAACGTGTTGTAGCTTTTTCACGTGCGGGATAGTATTGCTAGAACAGTGCGATAACGAACCGCGAGGTCCGTACTACAGATATTCAAAGTATGAAGTCTCAAATAATGGGTCCGAAGACAATGTTGTCAGCTGTCTATATTAGGTGTGAATCAATAGTTGAAGGATAAAATACGAATGAAAAAAAAGTTATTTACATTAATGGAATGAATATATTAAAATTTGCTCTATAATTTTACCAATAAAAACATTCAAAATATAAATATAACCAATATTTTAATTATGTCTACAGCTGCTCTAAACAATGTCTCTGCGTTACAGCGGAATCGCTCTCTTACTCGTAGGTCCTTCGGCCAGGAGTTCCTTCGTATCCCTACACTTTACTTGTATCTACCTTCCCTTGCAAAATCAATTGGATGATTTCATATTTTTTCCTCTTATGAAATGCTCAAGTATCCCAATCTTCTCTTCTTCTGAGTCATTCATTTTATTTTCTTGGATAGATAATTTTCTTACTTTTGAAAACAATAGATAAATATATAAAAATCAATCAGATTCGAACCCGACAATTTCAGACAAGAAAGTTGTTAATTCATGTAAAAAGGAATTATTAAGACGATTATTAGTATACACCCATTCCTCGCTTTACTACCTAGATACGTTCCGGAAAAATTGGCCGTAAAGCGAAAAGCCGTATAACGAATCAATTATTTTGATACAAACCCATACAAATTCAATTGGATCTGTTCCAATTTTATATAAAATAATATAGTTTTTAGTTCATAAAGCATTTTATTCTTTTTATTTCCTATAAAAATGCTCACATAAAAATAAAAGTACAAATAATGTAATAATAAATAGAAATTCAAAAAATAAACATATAAATTTAAAAACAAAAGAAATCATACGCACATATGTATACATATAATAAAACACATAAAATAAAATGTGTAAAAACTGTGTTTTAAAAATGACGAACATTAACATGAAGAATCAGTAAGCTATAATATGCTGCCATCATCACTTTCCGCTGTTGTGGATTGCTGGACCCAGTTTAAAATATTGGTCCAACGTTGCCTGCTTCGCCTTGCAGTGTTTTGTAACAGGTAATGGCTGAGTTTACCCCTCGAGACACATAATTCCGATAAATTAACCGGGTGCCCTGGAGCATCATCCAAAATGAGCAATGCCCTGTTGCTCAAGTTACTGTCCTTCAAATATTTTGTTTACTTCTGGGCAAAAGTAATTTTTAAACCAGTCTTCAAAGAGAATCTTAGTCATCCAACCTTTCTTGTTGGATCTCCAAATGACGGGCAATTGTTTCTTGTTCAGCCCTTTAAAACACTTTGGATTTTCGGAAAGATATACTAAAAGTGGTTTTAGCTTAAAATCCCCTGCAGCATTAGCACAAAGGAGAAAAGTTAATCGTTCTGACACCTTATATCCAGATGCAGACTTTTCATATTTTGAAATGTAAGTTCTTTCAGGCATTCGCTTCCAATTGAGTCCTGTCTTGTCTACCATACATTGAAAACTTGTTCAGGTCGGTATCCACCTCTTTCAATAATTATTTTCAAAATGTTGGGATATTCTTTAGCTGCGTCATCATCGACACTAGCTGTTTCACCTTTCATTTTTAAGTTGTGCAAATTGTGGCGATTTTTTAATTTAAAGCATTTTTTGGCCGAATAACGAAACATTGTGGGCCGTAAATCGAAAATGTGGCATAATTAAAAAAGGCCGTTATAGCGAAATGCCGTATCAAGAGCGGCCGTATAGCGAGGTATGGGTGTATTCTTGAGATCATTTTGACAGACATTTTTCAATTAATTATACATTTGACGATATGCTTAATCGTTTTATAATCACATACTATATATGGTACGAGTATTGTATCGAAAATCATTTCTCAATGCTCAGAATTCCAAATACCCATGGATCCAAAAGTTTCTTTATGTCTCCTGATTTTCATTGGTTGATTATCACATTTTGATATATTTATTCTGCATTTTTGTTAACTTTTCAAACCTAAATATTTTTTTCGCAAATAAAATAATTTTCACTCAGTACGAAATACCCGAGTGCAAATCATCAAAAAATCTTGTATTGCAATGATTCTGAATAATAAAATTTGTATTTGGCAGTTCTGACATGTTATGAAATTAAGTGACAAACGTGACGTGACGAATCATAACTGAAATGACAAAATAAAAGAGAAAACTTCTTGATATATTTGAGAGACATGATCTATAGTACACGATGCTCTCGACTTTCATATTACTGATGATGTTTATACCCCTTATTATTGGATACCTTAGCTGTACGTTCAAAAAGTGTCATAAGGGGATCTGAATGATTGGTCGATTACAAGAAACACGATGAATATGACTGTTTTTACGGAATATGGAAGTAAACGATTTTTTTATTAGCACCGCAAAAGTAGCAATCATTTAAACATAGTAAGTGCAGTAATACTTTTCTTAATGCAGAAGATGCGTTCCGAGAAACATATTTGTTTCGATAAACTTCGTTTTCAGAAGTAGAATAAAAATAATACACACACATGTGCACATACAATAAATAAAAACTAACTAACTTTCGTTGATTGGAAAATTAAGAGTTAAAAAGACAAAAAAAATGTTATCACTGAAAAAAAATTATTGCCAACCTTAAAATTCATGAATTTTTTGGCGCCATTTAGTGATCAAAGACACTTGAAGAACGTTAATGTTCCTATAGAATATCTGAAATAACGTGAACTTAAGAATTTTTTTGTATGCCTCAGATTGCCTTCACTTAATACAAATAATAAATGGAATAGGGAAAAATTTTGGTTTGAGAAATAAAAGCATATTTATATATCAAACATTTATTTCGTATATTCTGTAGATAATCTTATTCTATTTAAAAATAAAAATGCTTCACCTCTAACAGTATCACTACACATATTATGAACAAACTATTACAATATATGATATGAGGTGATCTGATTTATTGAACACTTTGCGGATGAGAAAAAATACGAGTACAATGCAGTCGGCCAAAGACACATCGTTTCGCTTTAAGAATTTTATTATTCAGAGCGAAATCTTTAGACATACTCGCGACACCTTTGCTATTCACTTAAATAATAACATATAAGTAGTATTTATTTTTTTACTGCAAAAAAGCAAGTTGAACAATACACATCCAAGAACTCGTTAGGATATGAAGGTAGACTTGAAAATGTTCTAAAACATGCCTGGTGAGTCTGTATGGTTGGTCTAAATCTATCGGCTAAGTGTAAGAGCAAATGAAATGAGTTATGTGTATGGGTTGAGAAAAATAACTTAATCCAGGGATTCGTTCGTTGGTCTCCTTATATGAAACGATGAAGCCGCGCCACTTTCTGACGCGGGAATGGTTCTCAAACTAAACCACATCGTGGATTTCTTCGAAGGGGGTTTATAATCGGTAAATTCCTTCTAAAAGTTAATATACCTGTGGAAAGACTTCATGTTTGTCTTGAATAACATCCTTATAATGTTGACGGTAACAGCCGTGAGATATCTTGGCCTTGCAAAGTTCACCATACCTTAGATACATAGAT
Organism: Odontocerum albicorne; assembly: GCA_949825065.1. NCBI lineage: Eukaryota > Metazoa > Arthropoda > Insecta > Trichoptera > Odontoceridae > Odontocerum > Odontocerum albicorne. The sequence continues at coordinate 29,537,045 of OX463839.1, forward strand.
GTGATCTACCCATTGCAGCCGAATAATGTTAAAAAATCCAAGTAATATTTGATCAAAAACTTACACATAAATATCACCTGTAAGGGAATGAGATATTAATAATTAAGCTTAATCTATCTAGTAAATTAGGAACAATAAATTAAGCAGTAAAACACATACATCAATACCGAATCACTTGAGAAAATTTGCACATTTCAGAAATTTCAACTTAACAATAAGATAAATAAAATTAAATATATTGTACTTGGACTTACTATAGAATTTGGTATTAATATAGAATTAGCGTGATTAAAAACTTTGTTTTCTGATATCATCAAATGGAAAACATTCATTAGTGAGTCACACACGAGGGAGGAAAAAAAGATTTAGCGATTGCGATGCAGCCGTTGGAAAAGATAAAATGATCAAAGAAAGTGTTTAGAGTTAGTTGATGACAGATGTAACTGCCCTGTGAGTTATATAATTTGTACAAATAAAACTACGTTTTCTTTTATGATTTGTAAACATACAAGAATTGTTATGACAAAGATACGCACTAGACGGTCATGTAGATAATTATGCAATATAGTGTGCATTCAGTTTATTTTTCAATTTATAGTATGGAGACGGATTTTTTCAATACACATATTTTTTAGAAAATATTTCGAATTTTTACGAAGAAAACGTTACAAATATCTATAAAGTAGTAACTAAGTTTCATAGATCGAATGGTTGCTGGAATTACGCACCTAAGGTGACAGAGGTACGTTTCGAGCAAGAAATTCTTGTTTGAGAGTTCTCGAGTGTGTGTCGGGGAAGAAACTCGAACCTTCCATAACAAAAGGCGTCACCGAGTCGGCTATTCGTATATTGTGATTAGAAAGACCGACAGCCTGTGGGTTGCTGAAACATAACTAATGGAGCCCTATGGCTGAATTAAGGACGGATAGGCTTGTCAGGCGCCGTTAAAGGATAACAAATCAAATACTTTATTTCATACAATCAAACTACCAAAATGAACCATTTCATTATAAACACACAAATATTACCTCATCGAAATTATTGTAGTTTGAATAATGTAATAGTAATAAAACTAGAAAAGCAGTAACTTGAATTAAGTTTCGATTAGTTACGCTATACTTGAGATCCTTTATTGTGATTTGTTGTTTATTCTTGATCAAATAAACCGTTAAATTGGTTTTCATTATTACTGTCCCAGTTGAATAAAATAAATTGGCCATTAAACGAAAATCAATACTCAGCTAAGAATCTTTGATTTTTTTTGTAAATTCCACATGGCGATTATTTGCAATATAAAAAAATATCAGAATTCCTGAAAAGGAAAGTGTCATTTTTCATTAAATAATTTACATCCTTTACAGTTATTTACATTATCTTATTGAAACAAAAAAAAGGGTAAAATAGAGCGATATTTGTAAAGGATTCATGCCCATGCCCATGTAATTCTTAACCAATACAATTGGGTAAAGATGAGCAATGAATAAAATATATTTTGTTTTTATTTATATATTAATGTCGAATTGAACCGACCAAAAAATTTTTTTTTTAACGGCAATTTACCCAAATTCGGGTGCTCCCAATAAGTTGAATCCTTTCATTGAGAAAACAGACACTAGAAATCATTTACTCGAAGAGTATTTGCCATTATTTTTCTCAAACAAAAATATTATTTTTCAATATTCAAATGTGAAAAAGAGATTAATTACGCTTAATTCAATTCAAGAATCTCTAAGTGTGTAATAAATAATCTAGAAATTATTATGAATTTATAAACGTTATTTTTAGCGGAGTACAAAAAGTTAAGAAAGTTATTTGAATACATTCCTTTAACGAGAACGGAAGGTTTTCCCTGTGGCTCAAGTTATTTGACGTCGGCTTTGTAATTCATTGACATAGGATAATGAATAGCATTTTGTTAAAGATACTGAAATGGAAGGGTGGTAAAAACAATGCGCCAAGAGGAAACAATTATGAATTTGGTTGCTTAAGATTAAATATTGAATCCAGAAATTCACGATGTTTATCGAATGTACAATATTTTAACGTGAAAGTTATAAGAATTATACGAGATAATAAAACTGCTGAACGAATATTTCATCGAGATAATTAGCATTAGAATAAGATGAAATTAAAAACCAAATCCTGGAAGAACTCAGTTGAACTGCTCCCGAACCGACGAAATATCCCGAGCAAAGAGATGTGGCGTCTTCCTCTACCTACTTGCATATTTATTTTTGTTTCGATAATAATTAGTTATGTCGTAATATACGAGTACGTGATCTTGGTTCGCTGTTTATTACCAAAATGTGGTGTTGCAAAATGTGAATTATATCTTTTTCCAATGACGAAACGTGTTTTTCCCCATTCTCCGTTCTATTTTTCTTTCCCTATCTTTCCGTTTCAAAAAGCATTGGTCACATTAAAAACGAATGTTGTGTATTTTTTCTTTATTTTCGAATTTCAATTTAGAATTCTGTTTTGTTATGACTTTTTTACTCTTTTTTTCTTTGTTTGTGTATAACCTAAAACCTATGTATTTTCTTTGTTTGTGTATAACCTAAACACCTCAGCTAGAAATTGGCACAACCTGTGTTACTCCTATCTGGTTGGTTAAAAAAAGATTTCCGTAGGGTAAAAAACTCCTTGAATGTGCATTAATGTAATGAAGTGCCAACTAAAAAAAACACCGAGTTTTCATCACTTCTCGGTTTCGGTGTAGTTTGTGGATTTAGAATCGGAGTATAAATAACGACCTTCGTGGCCTAGTTGATAAGACACTTGTTTCCCAGTCCGGAGGTTGCGGGTTCAAATCCCGTTGGAACCCAGATTATTTTTAAAAAGGATTCCAGTCTGGTTTTTACTCAAGGCCACTTAAACATCTTTCTGGTTGGTTGAAAGAGATTGCCACATGGCAATAAGCCCGCCAGGTTGTACTGTATACAGCGAAAGTGTTACACAATACAATATATTATTAGATTAGTCATAGATTTTCTATGATATTTGAACTTAAATAATTCTGCGTAATAACGGCGTAAATGTAGAAGGTGTATTACTCAACAAATTTTATTGAGGTTAATCTCTAAAAATCTAAAATCGTTCTTATGAAGTGGGTTTTTGCTACCGATTACGAACGTGAAATCGGTAGCAAAAGCCCACTTCATAGGCTTAAGTGGTTTTAGCAACCATCGTCTTTTGAAAACCTTATAATTGACTGAGCCCAAATTATTTTCATAGCTAAACAGGTTTTCCTAAAGATTGAAGTGGTTTTGAATACGGGTTATCAATTGACGTTGGCTTTGTATCGTATTGATACGGGTTAATTTTGCCAAACACTTTTGAAATGGGAGGGCGGAAAAATCAATCGTCAGAGAGCAATTACTGTCTAGCTGTAGTCGTAGGTACGAGTATATACCGTGTGTTAAAAGGAATGGGTCTCTTAGAAAATTCATCCCGATAATTAATTCCCATTCTTACGCAAAGAATGGGCCGAATGCGGTGAGAAAACTTCACAAAAGGTAGGTTTCTTTTGAAATGGAGATAAATATATAAGGTTAAATTAAAAAAAAAAGCAAGATTTCCGTAAACGGTGAACGAAATTTATAATAAAAAAGAAGATTAAAAAAGAAAGATAAGTCATCTGCTAAAAAAAGCTAAATTATGTTGGTGTTTTTGAGGTACTCAACTTTAATCACCTAGTTCTAAGCCGATAGCTCAGCTTAATTTCAGTAAATACTCAATGCTTGGCCCTAACTTCCATGGTGGTGTTTTTGAAGTACTCAAATTTAATCACCTAGTTCTAAGCCGATAGCTTAGCTTAATTTCAGTAAATACTCAATGCTTGGCCCTAACTTACATGGTCAAACAAGTAAAATATAGACACATGTAAATAGGTATATCTTTTTCTTCTTCAGCCGTCTCTCCACTGCTGGATGTAGGTCTCTTCTAAAACCTTCCACGCTTCCCTGTCTTGGGCTTTTCTCGTCCATTTTCTACCGGCGACAGGGATAATGTCGTCAGCCCACCTCTTCTGGGGCCGTCCCATCGGTCTTCTCGTATCCCACGGCATCCATTTCAGGACTCTGGGTGCCCATATTTCATTTCGTTGTCTTGCAACGTGACCCGCCCATTGTCACTTCATGCCAGCAACACGGTTCATTATGTCGACAACCCTAGTCCGTCGCCTGATTTCTTCATTTCTGACTTTGTCTATCAGACTTATGTCCAACATTCGTCGTTCCATGGACCGTTGTGCGCATTTTAGTCTGTGAATGGTATTGGCAGTTAGTGTCATCGTTTCCAAACCATACGTTAGCACAGGGAGGACGCATGCATCGAAGACTTTTCTTTTTAGATTGGTGGGAGCTACCTTGTTCTTGAGAAAATGGTCGAGCTTTCCGAATGCTGGCCAGCCAGCCCAGTCCAATTCTTCTGGGTATTTCCGCTATTTGGTTCTCTTTTCTCAATTTGATTTTATGTCCGAAGTATATGTATTCGTCAACAGCTTCGATTGTCTTATTATCTACTTTGAGATTTCTGTTGGATGGACTCCAAATTTTTGTTTTATTTATGTTCATTTCTAAACCAAATTTTAGGGAAGCGTCATGGAGTTCCTTAATCATGTCACTTGGTTCTGTCAGATCATTACTTATAAGCACAATGTCATCCGCAAAACGGAGGTGGTTCAAAAAAATTCCATCAATCCTTATTCCCTTATGTTCCCAGTTGAGTATTTTAAAGATATTTTCCAGAACTAGTGTAAATAGTTTGGGTGAGATGGGATCCCCTTGTCTAACACCCCTCTTGATTTAAATTTTTTTTCTGTTTTTGTATTTTCATCAATTCTTACATCCATTGTGGCATGTTCGTAAATAAATTTGATCAGTCTTGTGTACCTTGAGTCGATTCTTGCGTCATTTAACGTTTCTATTATTCCCAACATATTCTACAGAATCAAAACCCTTTTTATAGTCGATAAATGCCAGATGGATTTTTATATTGTATTCTGTGGTTTTTTCAATAAGTAGGCGTAGAGTTTGTACATGATCAGTAGTCCCAAAACCTTTTCTGAAGCCAGCTTGTTCTATTGGTTGGTAGAAATCCAGTTTGGGTGTCAAGCGGTTTGTAAGGATTTTCGTGAGCAGTTTGTATAGATGAGATAGCAGACTAATTGGTCGATAGTTTTCCAGATTTTCAGGATCTTCTTTCTTGTATAGTAACACCACCTCAGCGTTTTGCCATTTTTCTGGTATACTTTCTTGTTCCAAACATTTATTTAGGAGTATTTTTACTGTTTCAATTATTTCTTCGCCTCACAATTTCAACACTTCACTTGTCACTTGATGTTCTCCTGGACTTTTATTATTTTTCACGTGTTTGAGGGCATTTTTTACTTCGCTGTATTCTATTTCAGGTAACTCTTCCGATCCAACGTTCATTATGGTATCACTGCTTTATCCTCGTATTAGGTATATATATATATATCCTCGTATTACGGCAAAAATCAATATTTTTAAGGTGTCAAACCCATATTATATGGATATATTAATATGTGAAATCTCAAATACATACAACTTGCAAGATATTTATTTTATAGAGTATCTAGTCCTGAAAGTGAATTGAAACTATTGTGATTGATTGAAACTATCTTACATAAATACTTCAATGAATATAACTCTAACTAATCCATCCGGTTCAAAATTATTAAATAGAGACAAACACTAAATTCAAACCTTTCAAAGGAATCAAACAAAAGCTTAAAAAAAACTTTGTTTTTCTCGGTGTACCTACAATTACATAATTTATGTTTTAGTCAAAGTAAAGATTTTCTCGGTGTACAATTACATAATTTATGTTGCTTTTCTTCTTTCTCGCTATCCTTTAGTCAAAGTAAAGATTTTCTCGGTGTACAATTACATAATTTATGTTGCTTTTCTTCTTTCCCGCTATCCTTTAGTCAAAGTAAAGATTTTATTGGTGTACAATTACATAATTTATGTTGCTTTCCTTCTTTCCCGCTATCCTTTAGTCAAAGTAAAGATTTTATTGGTGTACAATTACATAATTTATGTTGCTTTTCTTCTTTCCCGCTATCCTTTAGTCAAAGTTAAGATTTTCTCGGTGTACAATTACATAATTTATGTTGATTTTCTTCTTTCCCGCTATCCTTTAGTCAAAGTAAAGATTTTCTCGGTGTACAATTACATAATTTATGTTGCTATTTTTCTTTCCCGCTATCCTTTAGTCAAAGTAAAGATTTGGTCTGCCCGAGTCGTAATTTTCTTGACTCCAGTCTGTTTTCAATGCAGCTGCTAGACTGATATATGGTTGAAATGAATATTGTCATATTGTATTGTATTAGACTTTCGTTGTATACAGTCCGACCTGGAGGGTTTATTGCCATGTGGCAATCTCTTCCAACCAAATATACTTCATATAAGTTTGCTTCTAAGTTTATATTGGCTCAAGTGTCGCGAACGGATTGATTTTAAAATGTATCTCCTTGTATTCAGGTCCCTTGATGGGATGTCTCCATTGTATCTTTCGAGTCTGTATCTGAGAGTTGTGACCTCGGAGGCAGAGATAAGTAGAACTTTGAGGTCATTTTCGTCATCATCGAATACATTAATTATTCCGATCCAATAGGGCGAGGTATCGTGATAGGGCTTTTGCCGTTGCTAGTCCTGTGTTGTGGAATGGCTCGTTTCTTACTATTAGAAATATAGGTGCAGTGTGCAGCATTAGGAAGCACTAGACGATAGCCCTTTTTGGGAGGACTTATCAATATTTATTATAATTGTATATGAACACTACGCATGTACATTACACTACATCTAACGCCGAATGTATTACTATCACATATCGGAAGATCCACAAAGGTTTCATTGTAGTTCGTTTTTCATTGTTAAGTTTTCTGCGATTTTTATATCAAATATTATATGTTTTGTTCAACATATACATATGCGGAAAGTACTTAATCTAATGGCCGCAACCACTATCTTCGTATCCTTACATTTAACTCATATATAAATTAACTTTGTAATATTTTAAATCTATCAATAATAGTAGGTTCTAATCCCGAGTTAGAGTGGTCTTTGAGAGTCTAAACGACGCTGTATAAATTGTCATTTTAATATTATTATTATTAAACATCCTTTCATAGTTCATGTGATATGATGAAACACTCATATTTACTTTTGAAAATCGTTAAATTCTAGTGTAAATTAAATCAAACCAATATATAAAATATCCGGTATCGTAAACCAATATCCCCGTCTTAACAATAATAATTTAATATCCAAATACATTTCCAACGTACACATAGTACTTAGTCACACGCCTGAATTTAATTTCCACGCTCCTGTTCTTGTATCACGATACGCATTTACCATAGAACAAAACAAAATATTCCCTCGAACGCTTCTCCGTTTCAGACATTTTCATGGTTTCTTTTTATTCCTCTCACGATAGCACTAGTGTAATGATAGCGTTCCGATACAAACGGTTCGAGATTCAGTAATAATCCTGAATTTTTCTGGTTCTCATTGAAAAAAGAAAATACCTGTTGAGATAAATTTGAATTCATGTTATATTTATCGACTTGGAGTATTAGTTACACTACGAATTTTATGTTATTCACGCCGAATTAACCCAAAGGAAATATGAAATAAAGCGCGTCTTTGTACCATCGGGTCATCAGGATTACGCATATACGACAGACGTTCCGTACATTTCAATTCAAATACTGATATGTTTTTATACTTTTGTGTTGCTAGTATCATGTTTGAAGTACGCAACAAATAATTTATAATATTTTTTCTCTCTAACAAATATACTCGTACATAACGAAAAGTAGACTACTTTAACAAGTTGAAGAAGAAAATATTGGAGTATAATAACAATACTTGTCAAGTTTTGAGTCATTTTAATAAAGCCGTTTTTGAATACATGGATAGTATTAATTATTAGAAAGGGACAATGTATACAGCGCCGTTTCGAGAACAGCACTATCTTCAAATGCGCTCTGATACAATGTGAAAAAGAAAGGAATCGAGATATGTGAAAAATCAAAGATAATTGTTGAAGCCTATAGGTAGAACGTTAGTCTTAGATAAGGAGTTTCGGGTTCGATTCCCAGCAGTAAATAGAAAGGTTCAATCAATATGTGTTTAAAATCATTTTGATTACAGTAAACTGGAAATAAGGAAAATGGTCCTAAACTATGGATAAGGTTGGTCAAAAATTCTCCGTCAAGCCGAGAAAATATTTTGAAAGTTCAACTGATGTTTTTTTTATTGGAATCGAAAATTGAAAAATTGACATCAAGGTTAAATATTTGACAAAAGTAGAGTGCAAAGCACGTTTTGAATCGAGGGTCTTCTGCACAGAAATCTAATGCGTTCCCGATCGACTGCATTTCCTGATACTGTTATATCCACATACCACTGTGAATGCCGGCCGAGTTGTCTAATGGCATACATACATACATACCATTAAGCCGTTTTCCTGGTAGGGTAGGCGCAGGATAGAGCGCTAGACTTCCCTATCTCGACACACAAATTTCGCCTCTTCCAAATTCATACATCTCATAAAACACCTACGAATTTTCTTATTTCTTACGTTTCCGTCTTTCAAAATATCATTAATTTGATCGAACACTATTTACTTTGGTCTTTCCCTGCCACGCCATCCACCCACATTTGTACTGTTATTTGTTTTGTTAGTCTTTCTTCAATCATTTGTTCCGCGTACCCAAACTATCTCAGAATGATGTTCATCTCACTTAATACATCAGCGTTCATATTCATCCCTTATATTTTAATTCGGTATTCTGTCATAATTTTCACCCCATGTATTATTCTCAGAGTATGCATTTCTACATTTATTCGGCTATATTCAGTCGTATTTCCACGTTTCACTTAAGTTCACGTTCATCCCTAATCTCTTAATTTCGTATTATGTCATACATTGTCACCTCATTTATTATTCTCAGTACATGCATTTCTAGAGCATTTGTTTGTCTCCTTTCAGTATTTTCCATGGTCACATTTATCTTCCATAAATCATTGCACTAAAAACTGTGGTGGTTCCATGGTCATCTCAGCAGATATTGAGAATGTCTAGTTGTATATTTGTCATAGTGCCCCGCTTACTTGGTTTCCTATCACTACACGCCGTTCGATATCTTCGTAACTCTTTCTTCATCTGAGAAAATACTATTCAAATGGCAGAATAGTCTAATTGGACATATATGGTATATGCAAAAAAAAGAGACCCATCCCATTGGTTCGTTTTTTGGTTTATTTGAAATATTGAAAAAACCAAGATCAATCCTATACATAAAGTATATGTGCAAAAATATCTAGCAAGTTCAATGGGGTTTATGGGTTAAATTCCGCCGGTTTGATGTTTCCTCAATTATTTCGTAATGTGTACACTCCATGTGAGTTATTTTTAAGAAATACGTCTAATTTTACAGATTATTATTGTTATTGTATCTACTTCAAAAAGTTTGTTGAAATTATTAGAAAAAGGTTTTTCAGACTTATGAACGGAATGGAAGATCAACCGCAATTATTCTGAAATGCCGTGGAGGGGAAGAAATACTTGTAATCTTATTAGAAATAAAATTACGAAGGAAATCGAAATCGATACTCGTAGAAGAGATTAGAGTGTAAAGGATAGTCAAGAAGAAGATAGTTTAAAATAATATAATAAAAGGACAATTTATAAAGCGCCGTTTAGAGAGCAGATTCCCCCTCAAGGACGTTCCAACTCAGGACTCGATATATAAGTTACGTGTAAAGATAGGATAATAGTGGCTGCGGCCATTAGATTAGGTACATTCCGCATCTTCAAATGTTTAGAAAAAACATATTTGGTAAGAAAACCGCAGAAAACTTACCAAAGGAAGACGAACTACAAATAAACCTATGTAAATAAATCTTGTATCGTAACACATTCGACTTTAGGTATAGTGCAGTGTAACATACGTGTGTAACGTTCGTATAAAATCATAAATTTTGATAAGACCTCCCAAAAAGGGTTGTCTTAGGATGGATACAAATATGATGTACATAATAATTTTTTGACAAACCTACCGTTTTGTGTACATAGATAGTTAAATTAATCCCTTGAATTATTCGTCCCTTAAAACAATAAACGTTTTCAAATAATTGTATTTTTTATACTTTCGTTATATACAGTACAACCTGACGGACTTATTCCAAGATGGCAATCTCTTCCAACCAACCAGAATTGACCCAACATTGAATTAATACTAGATTGAAACCTTTTTAAAATAAGTACCAACGAGAATCGAACCAGCAACATCCGGGTCGGATGACAGGCGCCTTAGCAACTAGACTACGGACGACCTTCGTGGCCTATTTGGTTAGACCTAGACAAAAATAAATTATAAATCAAAGAAATTTCAGACAAAATTTCGGTTACAAACAAAATTTTTATGGCTTGAGAATATTATTTCTCAGAAATGAGAAAGAAATTTATGATGCGGAAGGAAGTGATCTTCATTTGGGAGAAGAAGACCATCAACGCCGTGTTCGTATTGTACCTACAAGTATGTTATGTTTATCCTCGTAAAGCATTTGGGAAATAATGATTGTTCTTGTGAAAGCTTTTAGGAAATTTATTTCTAACATTTATTAACGGGTATTTCTATTATTTTTTATCACTTCGAAAGAAAAATGTTTCTTAAATGTTCTTAAAGAAAACTGGAATGATTATATAAAGCTATATTTACGTTGTATACAAAACAACTTGGCAAGCGTATTGCCTGCGGCTATATCTACTAACCAACTCGATAGATGTTAAAGATACCTTAAGTGAAAATCTTACAGGACCCTCATTTAAAAAAAATCAGTACGAACGGAAATCAAATACGCACCCCCCGGGTCGGAAGACAGAAATCTTACCAACTTGGTCACGGAAGTTGTATTATGTGTTGATCATTCTGAATTATCACATAAGGGTTTTTAATACGTTTCTGGAAGAAATTGCAACAAGCGCTTCGAGTTGTTTTGTATATAACGGATGTATCTGGTTGTCTGGAAAGTAATTCGTAACGCATAATGCTCGTGGACAAAGTTCGAAAAACGTTTTCGATAATTTCAGTATCTCAGGAATCTTTCGTGTGGTAGACCGCTGGTTATTTTCGATCAAAGTCTTCATTTGATCGTCATCAGTGGTAATCAGGTTTCCGAAACGGATACAATCTTCGAGTGTTATATCATCATTACGGATTTTTTAATCCACATTTGAAACACACGATCGTTTACTGCATCGTCGCCATGCACTGTACATATTATGAAGATTTCGATAGAAAGACTAACTGAATAGTGCTTTTGAGAAATCCCTTAAGTCAACAAAGGCTAACTTTTCAGGAGACAAAAAAAATTGATTTCTCTAAAAAAATTTTATCAAAGTGACTTAATTTTCAAAGGTTATTAGAATATTTGGGATGTTTTAGAGCATTGAATCACAAAACAAAGATTTCTTTTAAATCTTCATGTAGAAAAAACTGTCTTATGGGGTTTCTCAAATACATAAATAAAAGACATTCACAACTTTTTGTTTAATAAAAAAGGTTATGAAAAGGAACAAAAAATATACATAAAATGTATTAGGTCTATTCAGGGATATCATCCTCACCGTTAAAGAATCCCTCTAAGTGTAATTATGTGGTCTATCATCATCTTTATCTGTTACTGACCAATTAGGTATATTCAGGGATATCATTCTCACCGTTAAAGAATCCCTCTAAGTGTCATTATGTGGTCTATCATCATCTTTATCTGTTACTGACCAATTAGGTCTATTCAGGGATATCATCCTCACCGTTAAAGAATCCCTCTAAGTGTCATTATGTGGTCTATCATCATCTTTATCTGTTACTGACCAATTAGGTCTATTCAGGGATATCATCCTCACCGTTAAAGAATCCCTCTAAGTGTCATTATGTGGTATATCATCATCTTTATCTGTTACTGACCAATTAGGTCTATTCAGGGATATCATCCTCACCGTTAAAGAATCCCTCTAAGTGTCATTATGTGGTCTATCATCATCTTTATCTGTTACTGACCAATTAAAAATTGTTTCATAAAATTTTGTCTTTCTTCAGGAAGATAACTTTTAAGCTTCACTAAGTCGTCCATCTTTTTTTTATTTATTGGTCTTCCGCTCTCAGTATATGCGAGTTAATAGGCGTTGTTGGTCTCTCTGTTGGCATTCCTCAGTACAAAGGTATGCTCGAACAAACCACCGATATATTATTTCACAACTACTACGCCAGCAGTCTCATTTGAGCGATGAAAGTAATTATATTGGCTTATCTCGAAAGGAAATTTATTTTCCTTAGGCACATGTTTCCCCATTGATTCTACTGGGAGCATATTTTTATAGCATTTTGGCCACCATTTTTTGTGTTCAATAATATCTTTAGATGTTGAAAAAATCACTGAAAATTTATTTGAATTTGATGAGCTTAAAATTAACTCTGCAACATCTTTAATCGTGTATATTCTGTCACATCGAATAATTTTTCTCTTAAGGTGTCACAGAACACAGGAAAATAATGCTCAATAGTTTTAAACATCCCTAATGACACTAATCCAGACAAAAGTCTTACAATAGTATGATTTTTATTTTGTCCGCCACATCCATCCTCTGTGAATATATGTAATTTTTCAACTGATACGAGTACCATGTTTTTCATTACATATTGATGTAGAAATGTGCTAACTTCATAACGTCCGTTTCCCTAGCATTTTCAGAGTTTTCTCTCCATGAAAATTTAAAAAAAATCTAAAACATCCCAAATATTCTAATAACCTTTGAAAATTAAGTCACTGTGTTACAATTATTTTAGAGAAATCAGTTTTTTTTGTCTCCTGAATAGTTATTTGTTGACTTATGGGGTTTCTCAAATACACTATTCAACTATTGTAGTGGGCCTCATATATCGAAACATTTCAACTAGGAGAGTCCGCAATTACTTTCTGTTAAAAAGTTAATCTATATATTTATTTATTACCGGCGTATAATGAAATGTTTCCAAAAAAATTATGGAATTTGTTCGAGTGAAATTGTACCTACAGAGTACCATAAAATGGGAAATGTAATTTCCTTTCAAACACAGAGGAAATGGATTTGATTCGTTCGGCCAGTGCCAGAAGGGTTTTTCTCTTTGCAATAATAAAAAACATGAAGCCTCAAAACATTTTTTTTTCGTTCCATCTTCAACATAACGCCAAAAATACTCAATTTGGGTAAACAATAGTCGAAAAAATGCGTTCAACTAAACTATAATATGCATTCAGCACGTTTGGATAATTTTGTTCTATCGACATCTATTCGATATAAAAAAATCAAAACGCCAAGTTCCAAAAGATGAAAGAGCTAGGAGTCTTTTGACTCGGCACTCCATAAAAATAAAGAATGGCCAATGACATATATTCGATAAATACGAAATTGCTTTCCGGACAATATACACCACGTGTATTATTGCCGAATAAATCACCGGTTTCAATCCCACAGCAAGTTTGTCGCTCCAGGTACAAAAATATAATGTACTAGTTAGAAGAAAAATAACTATTCTATTATTTTTAATAGTCAATCAACCCAAACTAGGATGATTTGTGCCATCAAATTCAAGTCATTATGCAATTATATGAGTCAATATAATAAAAAAAAAATTCAAGTTTCAACTATTACTCGTATATAGTATTCAATCAAAGTTTCAACTATTCCTCGTATATAGTATTAAATCAAAGTTTCAACTATTCCTCGTATATAGTATTAAATCAAAGTTTCAACTATTACTCGTATATAGTATTAAATCAAAGAAAGTATAAGACTGATTTCCGTGCAAGTATTCTATTCTATTCTAAACAATGATTTTCTTTCAGTTGTGCTAATATTTAAAGCTATACTTGTAATATATTATGTGTGTTCATAATATTTAAATAACACGTGTAAACAAATATTTTCAAACGTTTCGCCGAGTTAAATCTGAAAATTAAGATTCTACGAAGAATACTTCATACCGTTTTTACCCATGGTTAAAAATGTAAAGCCAGCGCCGCCACCCACTCACTCACTCGTGTATAATAAAGTCGACGGAATTTCCAGGAAGTCGATCAACTTTTGAAAAACTTTCACGTAGGATATTACAAAAAAAGTTTATTTTACAAAGAGATAATTATAACAAAATTTTAAAAGGATGCTGTGGACGCCTCGATGTCTTGAATCGCAAATTCTTTTAAAACCTCAAGTATTTACGACTTTACCGAATGAAAGAACTTTGATCTACATTTTTTACACAATCATATCGGACTTTCATTAATTTGTTGGACTTGGTATGTAGATTTTACAAATATATTTATTTGATACTTATAATTTACCCAAAAAAATCATCGTTAAAAAAATCATCGCCCGAAGTAACTTTTCATTTGATCATTTACAATTATTGATTTGTGAAAGAAAGACGGGAATTAATTACAAAATATGAGTTCAGGCTATTTTAATACACATTTCTATTATTTTCAAACCAAGAAGTACAGGATCCGGAAAAAATCATCAAGCAAGTCTAACAAGAAGAAAGAATATTTTGTAAAAGGTATTTAAATTCGTTTGATAAACTGTTCTAAACTATAAGATACTGCTTTAAAGATTTCAAGCGTGTTTTCAATAGTGTAACTTATGAACCTACAATCAAAATTTTAAACATTTGATTCGTTTATACCCATCAATTTACTGTGACAATTACCTGTGGCTGGTTGAACCATTGAAACAGTTACAACTGTAAAAGTGACAAAAGTAAAAATGAAAGATGCATTCAGCGAGAGTGATTTTGAATAAACAGTAATTAAGATCCGTTATTTTTTTCGAATAAATAAATCGTATAGCTTACATCAAAGTGTATTTTATTAATTGTCAGTAACCACATAAACAGATTTATAAAAAAAATGCCAAAGCTTTTTAATTCAATAAGAATAGAATATCTGATAATATGTAAAATATGAACTATTTTAGAAAGCACTAAATGGTTCAGTTTACACGGTTTTTATTTACGCACTGTTTCCCTGGAATGAAATACCCGCGTAAATGGATGGATTATTGTATGTTGATGAGTACCATCCGAATGAATGAACAAACTGATGGATAACAAAGGGTATTTATTGTCTTCAAACTGAATCAAGAGATTACAGAGTCAAGTAAATAAAGAATAAAGGACTGAGATCATAAATACGAGCTTTAAAAGCACGCCTATACGAGTGCAACAGACTTTATTTAATAAGAATGAACATTTTTTGGTCGCAAAATTACTTAATAAAAAATATTTTTTCACTTTAAATCTGAGTAGAATGCTCCATCTGGCAACTCGGTGTTTTAATCTGTATTAAAATTAAAAATACCATGAATAATGTATTTTGATCAGAAACCATAATGAGAATGTTTTATTTTTTGTTAAATCAGCGCAGGAAAGTTAATACCCCGCGTTATTACAATTAATATTACTTATTACGTTAATGATAAAAGGAGATAGGTATTTATTCTCCTCAGTTGACTGTCGTTGAAAAAATGTATTGTTGACCTCCGTGGTCTAGTGGTACAGCATTTGAAACTGTTTTGTTCGGTTAACTTTAGCTGAATAAATGCAGTGCACTACCACCGTGGTACAACATTTGAAATTGTTTTCTTCAGTTAACTGTGACTGAATAAATGCATTGACAACCATCGTGGCTTTGTGGTACAAGATTTTAAATTGTTTTCTTATGTTAACAGTGATTGAAGAAAATCACAGATGACCTCCGTGGTCTAGCAACACATTTGGAATAGTTTTTTTTTCGTTTAGTTGACTGACTCAATAAATGTATTCACAACCACTGTCATTTAGTGGTACAACATTTAAAATATTTAGTCGAGTGCGATTAAATACAGTCTCCGTCGCGTAGTGATATATCACTTGAATTCACCCAAAGTTTTCAGGTTCGTTTATCTATGGTTATTAAACAAACATTATCCTAGTCGGTTGTTTTTTTTACTTTGAGGTAATTGACTGTATATATGTTTTTCAAAAGAAAGTCAATGTAGACCACGAAGTTGTATAGCAGTAATACGAGTATCTCTATTTCATTGGATTTCAAATTTGAGAGATAAACGAACCCTTCCCATTTGCATATTTCCTCTGCGTCACCATATATTGAACTCGTACTTGCTGTTTGTTTCCAGAACTAACAATAACGTTTACTTTTATACAATTTAAGCATATATGGATATAATTATATAAAAAGGACCAAAAGCAACCGAATACATTTTGTTTTGGGTTATTTAATATATCATAGCAGTTATCAATTATGTATGTGCAAAAATAATAAAATCGTTAAATGGGTATTTTATAGTTAAACATGTTAGAGTTTTTGTTCCATACATGCATATAAAGTGGCGAGATATTTCCTCCATTATCTCAGAACTAGTTAAATGAGGGATGGGGTCATTTTGCATATTTACGTAAATAAAACAACCTCCGTAGTCTAGTTGGAAAGGTGTCTGTCTTTCGGCCCGATCGTTGAGGATTCAATTCCAGTTGGAACCCATTTATTCAAAATGGTTTCTCTCTAGATCTCGCTTAGGGTCTCTTTGACATATCATTCGTTGGTTGAAAGATATTGACATGTGGTAATAAATCTACATGCTGTATTGTATACAACGAAATCAATTCAATGGTATATCGTTATCTTTACAATTAAGTTTACCATTACATTTATTCATTTTTTTTGTGAAAATAAAACAAATGAATACTAACTAAATGTCATTCCAATTGGAAATTATTATACTCGTATTATAATTGCGCGTAGATACTGTTAACACTTTAAAATAAAATTGGAAATCAATTATGAAATAAAAGGAAACGGAAAATTGCCTTATTTGTTAAAATCGTAAATGTATATCTTTATTCTACTCAGTTTCTGTTGGGCATGCTTAGGTATCTCTTTGAGCGTAAGAAATCTTTGTCTTCTGGCATACGTCGTCAGACTAAATGTTAAATGTTTCTGCAACTGCGCTGGCAGGAACTGTTCTCAATCACATACGCAAGAACGGGTTTCCCCGTCAATATGCCAGTTGGAAAAACCTTAACTCTTTTGAACGGAACCGCTTTAATATACCGGATATTGACATATTTCATGTCAAAGAAAATTTTCTTCTAAGACTCTGGACGTTAGAAAGCACTCAACAACTTATTTAAGTAACTTTTGTATACTTATTTTTTTTTAAATATGTTAATTATTTTTGTAATTGAATTTCAATGTATATTAATTCGGCAAACATGTATTGTGAATTAAAACAAATAAATAACATTTAATTTGCAATACCATGTTCCACATAATAACGTATTTCGTATGTATGTGTGTAGCTATATCTTGAATACTTAAAAAATTAAAATGACATCATTTCGATGAGCTTAAAAAAAAGGAAAGAAAATGTATTTCGAAGTCGCAGTCTAAGAGGTTAAGTCTACAAATGGTTATATTATTATTTCTTGGAGTTTACTATACATATAAGACAAAGGCACACTGTGTATCAAACAGACTTCTTGCTCTTTACAAAGTGCATTCGCTTTTTATTTGCTGCTTGGAAAAACATTTTTATATTTATATGATAAGGAATGATAATTTTCGTCACATAAATAGACATTTTTTTCAAGTAAAATAAAGATACAACGTACAAAAATATAACATGCACCGACATGACAGAATGAAATCATTATTCATTAAAATAAAGACACCGTGGGTTTTTTCTGTATTCTTATCGGAATTTTTGTACATTTAATTATTGGAATTTTTGTACATACTCGTACATATATGCAAAAATTATTTTTTGACCTATTTTGGTACATATTATATTATATGAGGAAACATATTGCTCCTATGGTGTTATATAATAAAAATAATAAACATGAAATTAAAAAAATACTAGCCTCATATTTTTGCACACTATTTATCCGATATTTCAAAGAAACTGAAAAAAGTTTTTTGTGGAATAAAATATTTTTGCATATAAACGATACTTGAAGAATAAGTGTAAATATTGACGATGAAGAGTTAAATGTCGTAAAACTTGGTAATTAAATGATACAAAATGAGTAAGTAAGCAAGCCTAAGAAGATATATGTTCTCAGTTATGTTAAAGACAAATATGATTTTATTCCCAGTATTGATAATATTATACTACAGAAAAAGCATAATAAAAAAGAAACATGATCTTTGTTTTCGTATAGTTTTACCTTCGGTGAACAAAGTGTTAAGTATTTATTATTTTGTGCTTAATAAAGATATATCTATTTTTTGCTGCAAAATAAGTAGATTCTACTCGAAACATCCATTATTTAGCTGAAGTCTTGTTCGTGTCTTTCAGAAATTCAAAGGAACAAAATTGAAAAAAAGATGAAAAGCATCCTAGAAAGTTTTAACCTTTTCGAATTCTTAAAAACAGTCGTGCGCAACCTTGTCTGGATAGCGAGCAACTTGCTTGCTTTGAACTTTGCGCTAATTATATTTGAGCGTCAAAGTGGCAAATATTTAGTGAGAGATATATATTATGATGAACCTATAGAACACCAGTTTTAACTTTTTACAATTTTTTTTTCCTTAGTTGGATACAATGTAAATATCTTAAGAATGCAGATATTGTGATGGATTCATCACAAGCCAACTTCGATTATTTTCTGATGGATTCATCACAAGCCAACTTCGATTATTTTTTATAGTAAAATTTTAAATGTCTACTTTTCAAATTTTATTTCTTTAAAATCGCATGGATTCTAAAAAAATCAAAATAGAAAATCATCCTCAGTAAAAACATTTTTATTAAATTAATTAACGAATATATGTAATGCACACTAAATTGTTTTGAGTTATTTGAGAAAATTTAACGTTGGTTGATATGGTCTTGATTGTCATGAAAACGGACTTTAACTATAAAATACACAATTTCCTAACTCGACATTTTAGTAAAAAAAAAAAGATTGAAGAATGCTTAGTCAATATTTCAAATAAACCGAAAATATATAATATTTTGTGGGTTGGGTCCTTTTTGCATATATATACTCAAACGTACCCCGCATACCGCAAGTTGTCCATTTTAGAAGGAATCTATATAAACACTACGTACACAAGCGACCGTGAAAATGAAAGGAGGCTTTATCGGCTTATCTTTCAGTTCTGTTCATATATTTTTAAAAGGTTCCTTGAATAAGAAAATTATCCCACAAACACGACAAAGAGTAAGAATGATAAAAGCGAGAATGAGTATAATTTCATTGTTGATCAAGAATTTAACACGCGGCAATACTGTTATTTTTTTAAGATTTTCGTTTTTATTTATTTAATGTACTAAACTTTTAATGAATATACAAATTTGACCTATTAAGAATGATTAAATTTAGTTAAATGGTGAAAGAAACGAAACATTTATTTCAATTATTTGTGTATCCCGTCATTTATCATAAAAAATAGAACTGTTCATCAACTGTAAACGAAAAAACAGCAACTACATAAAAAAACTAAAATGAAGTTAAACATGTCATCAAATAAGTTTCAAATTATCTAGTATTATTCAAAACAACAATGTTCTTATTTTTTATTCCAGAAATTCAACATAAATATGCAAGTATACTGCAAATCTTTTGTGTTTTTACTTGTTTTAAATTAGATAGCCGCATTTACATCTACATAAATGTACAAGAAAATTTTGCCTATTTTTAATTTATAAAAAAAGCTAGCTAATTTACACCTTTAGTTTTGTCTAAAACAATATGTGCTCTGCAGATTGGAGAATATACGAGTAATTTCACTTGGAAGCGATTTAACTTTGTATTTTGTTATCTGCAGTTGCTTGTTTACAAGGGAAGTGTTGTCTCTATGATATATTGAATAATCCCACGTGACGCCCAATTCAAATATTACATACCACACCATAACAAAGCATTTGATTCTGATTTAATTGTCACTTCCAAGGTTATGTCGAAAATCGTGTATTCAATAAAAATAATAACGGGTAATATTTTTCACAGTACATAATATGTACAGTACGCTGTGACTTATTTCAATACTGCCTAAAACATGTATGACAATATAATTATATTCTTTTGTTCTTCACTAAAAATTAAACACAAAATATACGATTTCACACCCGAATGAAAAAATGGTAAATTAATACATGACGAAAAGGCGTAAAATCCTGTAAACGCTCCATTAGGTTATGCAAAACAGTTTTTATAAACAATAGCGGTAATCATAAAAGAAAACCGGATTACGGCGAAAAATAATTTACAATATTTTCTGTACATATCATAACGCTTTTTGTAATACATTTTACCTCATGAGAGTACGATTGTTAAATCGTTAGCATAAACATTAATTAAGAAGAAAAATAATTGAAATAAAAACATACCAGGGGCCAGCCACCTGGTCCATGAAATACTAATCAAGCATGCTAATCTTTCGATCAAAGCGCCGACAAATAGCCTTTGTAAAGCTGAAGATGGTTAAATAATAAATTTCATTGACTACGTTTGATGGACTTCAGATAGTGTCAGTAGGCCAAAAGAAGAAAAGTAATATACAAACAATGATTCAGTCGATCGAAGAGCAATGAGAAAAAGCACATCAAATTCGAAATTTGGGAAGCTCGAAAGGGTAGAACGCGTAGAATTATTTCACAAAGTAGCTTAGATCCTTCAATAGTAAATAATAATTATTTTTACATTAATATAATACTTGTTTATTTACCCTCAATTGGTACTCCCCTGCTTAAATAAGCGTATTCTCGTCCTAAGGTAGGTAGGCTTCACAAAACAAAAAACAACGAAATACATATACACAGAACAGTCACAAGAATAAAAATCGCATTTGAACAGAAAATACATTAAATCCTATCATAATAATATTTCAACGAGAAAGAGCATTTAGACTAGAAACTAGTTCTTAGATTACTTAAACGAAATAAATTTGTAAAGACGACGTAAAAAATATAATAAAAAACATGTCATATTGATTAATATTCGTATTTACTTCTAAGTCTCTTTCATAAATATTTTCCGGGGCTTAAAATGTGTGCATTCCAAACGCCGTCCAGTTTATTTCGTTTGCGTAACCAGAAAAATATTTTAAAAACTCTATATAGGTAAAGAATTTTATATAAATAAATAAAAATGTACTTACTGTGTAAAAAAGCTACGACGAAACGGCATCAGACGTTCAAAAAGGAAAACCAATTTACTCAACGTTTACAGTAGAAAATTTGATAAGCGCTTAAATTCGCGAATAATAAAACAACACAAAATGCTTAGCGTTTGGATTCGATAAAATTTAACACACTTGGATCATAAATCTAGATTCGAAAAACGAAAATGAAAATTTAACAATGAAGTATTTGTAAACAGTCTTTTTACAAACAATAATCATAGAAATATTTTATCTCACAATACATTAACTGAAAAATAAGTTGAAAACTAGAAATAAGAATCGAGATGAAAGAAGATGGAAATAGTTGATCAAGACGGGAATAGACCACCCAAGTCATCAAGTATATGCAGTGAGAATAAAGCAATGTTGTTATGTCGCTTTTACATTGATATAATCGGATTAGATGTATTATATATTACCACGGAAGATTTTCTGAAATATATATGAATTTTCCAATGTAATGAAAATAAGGAAACTACGCGTCCAGCATATTAGATATCATCCACTACCGATGACTGGTAATCTCACGCCAATGAGGAATTTATTGATCTGCCAAATATTGAATTCGAGTACTTAATATCAATATGGTGGTTACAGGATAAATAATAAAAATTAAACATATTATAATATATAATTTATGGTGGATCTAAGCCAGTGCAGATTATTCATAAAAGTACAAAATAGCGTACTTAATATTAAGGGGCGGATAAGTGTGGCGCGGATTTTCATGTTTGGCGACGAGCTAACTTAAAATAAGGAAACATTAAGTATGCAAATCTCGCAAAAGCCACACGCGATTTCCGAGACTTTGAAGACGAAGAATACATTATCATATTTCCTACCTCAAGGAAGATATGGAGTTACGCAGCGTAAATTATCATACAAAAAAACAAGAAAATACTTTTTTCCAAAATCTTAAAAAAATATTAAAGCCATATCATACTCGGTCTCCGAGATTTTTTCTAACGTTTCTGAACTGATATAAAACAGGTATGTTATAAAACGGTGCACATATAAAAAATATTCACGGGGTTATTAACTAACCACTTACTACTCATATAAAGACATTTTATATCAATTCCCAAAAACAAACAACAACCACATTAAACACAACAATACCGCCCCGACACATCAACTGACAGCTGAATATCAAAACTATAAAATCTTCACTCACGGCTATTCATAACTAAATCAGGACGCGGATTACAAGTAAATCTTTCGATTTTAAAGCTGAATTTTTGAAGCGTCCATATTTTATTATACAAAAGTGAAAGTTCTGCGACATATTTTAATACAAATCAGAACTATCTAAATCATTATCGACAATAATATTCTATTTATAAAAGTATTTCTTTCTTTAGCGGCACGGAACAGCTTTTCAACTGTTTGGACGCCGATTCGCGAATGTTGTGTAACCAAGACAGGCGCCTTCTACCGATTCCACGTCAATCCTAGACTACCCATCAATATTAGTACTAAAATTGATAAAAAAGAAACTTGGAAGTAATCATGAAGAAATGACCATGGTCAGGATTTGTATATAAAACAAACTTGACGGATTAGTTTCAATGCAATGGAAATGTTGGCCACTTGAAAAGTATACTAGCAAAGTAGTCAGTCAACCAAATTTACAAACATTTATAGATTCCGTCTTGAAAAAGCATTAAAATATTGTTGGAAATCGTCATTGTCAATCATTAACCATGACCGATAATGACGATCTCCATGGCGTAGTTGGAAAGATGCTACACTTCCATCCAAGAGTTTCGTGTTCGATTCCCGATGCTACCCGAAAAAAGGGTCCCAGTCTGGTAACAATGCTTGCAAGTGCTAGACTGTGCTAATGTTGTAGCCTCTTCACGTGCTGGGTTGTATGGCCAACATGTGCTATAGCAAACCGCGAGTTCCGTGCCTATCAAGTGGTTCTAAGCCTGAATGCTCGAGAAATGGGGCCGAAGACAATGCTGTCTCCCGACCACACCCTTTAATATGTGCGAATCACTAATTTGAATATGTTGAAGGGTACCATACGAATAAATAAATAAATCATATATGAAAAATTGAGACGAATTTTATAATAAAATCATGTATGTAACATATAAGTTAAATTAAAAACCTTTTTGTTCTATAAGGATTTTAGAAATACCACAAAATGCCTGTACCTAGGTCGCTTCATAGCTCAGCACTCTAGTGGAGTTTTATGAATATTTTATATCCATTTTTTTTAAATTACACATTTCAATAAAAACTGGTATTTGTCTTGAGTGGGCGTTTAAGAAAGAGGTCAACCAAATTCACAGCATGAAAAGAGTTCAACGAAGTAGGATATAATTAATAGAATTTCCGGTGCTCCGACGGAGTAGTCAGCTAATCCGCAAGTGTAGTCTGCATTTTGAATTAGTGTTCCAGAATCGTGCCTTACAAAACTTGGGATGCTAAATCATACCACGCTGCAGAGACGAATAAAAATTATTATAAGATTTTTTATCCATACATAACATCCGATTTATAAGTCATTTGAATTATGTGAAATCAATATTCGAGTAAAATATTGAGTTCACATTAACACTGAATGGATGTTATAGACGGGAAAGATCAAGACCATTTCATTGCTATTCAGTGCGCTGCTTTTTTGCTGGATTCAAATTATATGACAGATCGAATGGAATTATCCATATATAGTTTTTTTTTAATAAATAAGACGTGAATGAATATGACAAGATTGCAGATATTTTTAAGTGATTGACTCTAGTTTAGTAAAATAAACCAAAATAAATAAATAATATATGGTTAATATTACCTACATACGGAATGGGCTTTCTTTCAATAACTTACTATACTTGTACTATTTTTTTTTTCTGTTTTGATTGAGCGTTCAAGTTATGATGTTTTTCAATTTTGAAGTTGATTTTAATTTTTGGTGTGTGATAAGTTTTAAAGTTTGTTTAATCGCTATTTTCATTTGTATTTTGTTTTCTTTTTGTATATTTTTTTATAAATCAATTTTTGTAAAGTCGTCCGTTAAAAATAAATAAATATATTATATGAGAAAAATCCAGAAAAATCCGTGAATTAGATCAACGCAAAATCCTGAAAAATACGTGAATGAGATAAACATAAACTTAAAATTTTCAACTATAAATAAAAACATTATAGTCTTAAACGGTGCTAAAAATTTACCGTCTCATGTAACTTTTGAAATAAAATTAATTTCAATTGCAGTGCTACTTACCAAAATTATATTTAATTTTCAGATGGTCTCATAATTTGGTCGACTTAACAAAGCTAAGATGATAATAACAAAGTTATTAAAATATTGTAGTTCGGAGACATCTCGTTACTAACAATTCGAAAATCATGATTTGGTGAATATCACGTGAAAATTCCCGATTCATAGTACTGAACTGCGAAATCAGTGACATTTCCAGACGCATTCATTTTGATTACACCTCATTTGTATAAATAAAATGGTCCATTCTGACGTCAAGTAAGACATTCGAATGCTTTTGTAATGGTGGCTTCAGCTTGTGAACACCTACAGTAATTGCCGGACAAATTACTGGAACAACGGGGCAATATCTCTTTAACAAGAAAATCAAAGAATGTAGTAGGTACACGAAATTTTACGTGGAGACATTGTTAAAGATTATTGAATCTAAAAACGGAGAAGTAGAAGATATAAACATATTTTCCACAGCCATTTATAATGATTGAATTGTACGAGTAGTTCTTTTCACCAAACTTTTTGGATTTAGGACATGTTTTGTTTAAAAACGAAATGATCCAGTTTTTTTTATTTAATCAAATAAATGATGATACAAACATTTGCAAAATGCTATATCTATGTACAAATTTATATCTTAAGAACTAATCTAATTTATATATTATAACTGTGAACTGAATTTTAATTTCCTAAGTGTAATTTTTATTTTTAATAATCTTATGTGTTCATAAAATTTTAATTTAATAATTTGTTTATTGCAGCCATTATTTTGCACAATGGGTGAAATAAATAAATTATTAAATTAAACATTTATAAACGAATATTCTACAAAGATGAATCAGAGTAACCGTAACTAAGCATAATAAGAATAGTTTTCCATACAAACAAATATAATTTTTATACAATTTAATTTAGTACTACTAATTACTAAAATTAAGTAAATAATACCTTTTACAACATGTGTTTTACAACATTTCATTCATAATATTTCGTAGTCACCTCAAATAATTAAAATGTGATATTGGAAAATCAAGAAGGACGCGGATTTAGCAAAAGAAAGGACTGCCAGGAGCAACTTCAGGTGGACGGGAGACCGTTCACGAAAGGCCCTAGAACAGGCAGATGTTGAGAACACCGCGGCAGCGTTGCGACCTCGACTCTGATGGATGAGACGGAGAGAAGATGAGGAAGAACATAAGATATTTAGAGGTCCATCAGCATTTCTATTATACTCGTATGCGTTGTCCGCTTCATATGGATGATCGCAGTTTGCCTCCCATGCACGTACATATCTACGAGTATTATTCGCTATTGTAGTAAATAATACACTGTCAACCCGAAATTCAATCTTATTAAGACATTTGAAAACATAAAATGCTAAAAAAAATTGTGTAAAACACGTTTGATTTCACAATTATCACGAGTGTACCAATATGCACGTTATGATTTTCAACATAAGAAATTAATTACTATTTCGTTTAAACTCAAACAACTGAATAATATTCACCAATAACAGCGGTATTTCATACTAACTATATAAGTTAGCAATTATGAGCCGTAAAATACAAGAGATGTTAATTAAGGTATCACAAGACCGTTATTATTAACGACCAATAGAAACGTTGAGCACAGAAATAACATTTTTTTTACTGAAGTTTTTTATACTGTTATATTTTAATTTACTAAAAATTCGGTTCGATGTCGCTAAAAAAATGTGTAACGGTAATGAGTGTAGTTCGAAAATTTGAGGCCACAGACAGATGTATTATTTCAAGCACGCTTTGAATAAAACTCTCAAGAAAAAGTTTATTTATACACCAATGACATTCGTATTTATACACCAATGACATTTGTATTACAAAAAGTCGTTGTATTTATACACCAATGACATTTGTATTACATCATGTTGGTTGCATGGCATCGTTTACTTAGTCAAAGAGGCGGGTACCAATTTATTTGTGATTGATTGGTCACCATTTATGTTTAAAAAATTTCGATCTGTAAAATAAATTAATATTAAACAAAATAAACGAAGTACGCCAATTTAATAAAATATCAGAGTTGACTTTCAAAGTAAAAATAATTTATTATCGAAACCGGAGAACAAACACCGGGAATTCCCATCGCTTTACTATACATACCAGGGTGGAAAAAACATGACAAGTTTTAAAGGGCAAAAATCCAATAGGGGTGGTTTTTTCACGCTGTGACGTAAAAGCTGAAAATGAAAGATAAATAATTTATTCGATACATACAAAGAAAAGCAAAAGCAACGGATTTGAGGGAAGACATCTGAGATTTATTTTTATTGACATAGAAACGATATTCATCCCATAGGGAAGTTTTGATTGAGGTTGTTCGAAATATATTCCAAGCATAGGTAAAAGAATTCCCATATATGTATAGTATATTGTTTAAGAAATCGTGCGATGTCAATGAGATGTGTTATGAAAAAAAGTTTTCAGAAAAATAAGTGAACTATTTATATTAAAAAATATACAACTGTTTGGGTTGTTTGGAGGTAGACTAAAAACAACCTACAATCCTCCCTGTGATGTCCTATCTTATATATGTTCAATGAAATAAATAATATAAAGAAATGAAGAAGAAAAAGTGCGGCTATTTCTTGCCCATCACCTGCCGATTGCGTAAAATATTAATTTTTAAAATATTTTAGTAAACGTCGTAACTCAAAATAAAGTTACTAAGCAACATTATTTTTTGTTAGAAGTCAAATATGCCCCAATATCTAGAATCGTATTCATGTCGAGAATGTTAAAATTTATGAATATATTATTTTTGATATTTTTTGACATCATTTGATATTATAAATTATGTTTTAACTTTTACTCTATTTCAAACTCTTTTTAAATAGAAAATTGACATAAATTTCAGAAATCTGTGAATCCAAACAGAAAAAAAAGAAAAGGCGGAAGGTATGTAAACATGTTTCAATAAGTTTTCTTTAACACGAAAGCATACATCAAATATTAATTTGTCATCTATGTGTTATATGAGTACATGATTGATGAAATGTTTTATTGCAATCAGATGAAAAATCTTTAAAAAATACGACTGTATATTTATTTCTTCTATTTCGACTTAAAACACTAATCTAAAAACCTGTTCACTGACAACTGCCTAAAAACCTGTTCACAGACTAAAAACTTGTTCACCTAAAAAACTTGTTCACTGACAGCCTAAAAACTTGTTCACTGACAACTGCCTAAAACCTGTTCACTGACAACTGCCTAAAAAATAAACCGAAAATTTGAAAATTTAATCAGGTCAAGATATGTACAAATCTCGGAGGAGGAGGCTCCGCTCGTTGTGACATCGGTGTTTTTTTAGCAAAATATTTAATAAAATATTCCGCAAGCTCACCACATTACCGTCAATGTCCCCGCTGGAGAGGCCGTTAGGCTAATTAAATGGAGGCGAATTTTAAGCTTAATATATTATAAACCCATACGCTACCGATTATTCTGAGAGAATTTTTTTTTCAAGAAACAAACAATCATGTTTTATCTGAAGTGGTAAAGTACAATTTAACTATTGATGCCGAACTTAAAATGAAATTGTGTATCAACGATTCAATACATTGTGCAAGGATAGTCTTTTAGAAAGCTGTGTGCTAAGCAAAGGTCAGGAAAAATGAAATGTCAAATACGGGTAAAAATTGAGTATCATTTCGATGGAATCATAAACATAAAAATACACCATTATATTGAGACCAGAAATAAATTCACTAAAAATATGTTTTATGTCTTTGATCCACACTTAAAAAAATTGTACTACGTTCAGTAGTTTTTAAAAATATAAGTAAAGATCGCATTTATTCCCCGATTTAGATAACAATGGGTTAAGGTTGACAAATAATCTTCAAGCTTTTGTAGGTTCGTGAGTTAAGTCATTAGTTTCACTAAGTAAAAAATGTTAAAAGAGGCAGATGGATAAAAAGGCAGGAAGATTATTAATGTGCTAAAAATAACAAATAGCCTAAAAAAATTAAACCATTGTGGAGATATTTAATGATGTAGAAAATTACTGAAAATTAGGGAGATAATTGTTATGCTTAAGGTAATTTTTTTTTGACAACGAAAATATCAATGTTTTAAATTTCTACTGCCGGCTGTGAGCTATGGGGCACATTTTTTGTAAATGATCTTTTGTTAGGAAATAATGGGTATCTCGAAAATAAAACAATTCTCTGCAATTTTCTCCATATTTTCAAAGAAAATAATTCAGGTGATGAAACATTTACAGGTAATGAACAAACTGTAAGTCGTGTTTCTTCGATTTCTTGAGATAAACAGTTTTATTGGGTTAAGCATTATGAAATTATAAACTAAAACAAATAAATGATATATTGATATGTGTTTGAATATATTAAGCGTCACTTTACGTTCACAAGAAACAGGCGTCTCATGATAGATTACGTATAAAAAATGTTGCTTACTTCAGAAGCAATAAATAATCAATTTTAAAACAGTTAAAGAAACTTCAATAAGACTAGAAATATAAAGTAATCAATTAGAAGAAGATATATATATATATATATATATATATATATATATATATATATATATATATAT